>LS990915.1:21125852-21548352 GCA_900464855.2 Musa schizocarpa
TACATTATAAGTTACCTATAATAAAATAATCTTAGTGAATTAGAATTTGCTCATCTTGAAATTTAAGTGATTGTAATGTCAATGTTGGTAAAACAAATATTTAAGATATTTTAATAAAATATCAAATTTGTCTTCTTAGATTTTGATTATGTTTGATTTTTTAGTTCAAATCTTTATACAATTGATTATTAAAATTAATCTTTGTTATTTAGCATGAAGGAAACAAATTAACACAAAATGAAAGATATAATTTTTTAAATATTTCTAACTTTGCCATGCTTGTTTAAAATCATGATAACATCATATTATGACTCCAATTATCATGATATACTTGGTGTTTATTGAAATGTTTTGTGGTTTTGATATAAAATAATGAACAAACATCTCCAATAAGTCAAATTGACAATAATTTCATCCACATTTTGATATTTTTAACTTGTACGAATAAGATCATCAACTAGGTTTATGAAGAAGGTGAACTAGATATTATCCAAATCATAATTTTTAAGAGTGAGAATTTTTGCACCATGTTTAGATTTTCAGAAATTATAAGAAAGTTATCGTCAAAAAAATTAAGTTAGTTCTATTTTCAAATAAGATTTCTATGTGTGGAGTTTAGAACCATGCCTTGTGTAATTGATCACAAAAAGATAATAAAGTATTGGTTGACTAAAGGATTATTAGTCAATTTACAAAAGAGATGCTTATTCCTCTCTCAATTATATTTATGCACTTGAAAGATATGGAATTAATTTTTTCTCAACTTAATACAACAATCATAGATTGTTACATAAAGTATAAGCATTATTTTAAAAGATGATATTATTTCTATAAAATATTTGATTAATAAATATAACAAGCATAGTGTATAAGGTCATAATTCTTTATTTAATTTATATACATTTCCTTTCTACCATGAGATATGTTATTATATATAAAGAAAATTACAATATACAATAATGATTTTAGTTTCTAAACGATCATGGTCAGTTTCAAAAAACTAAAACCTTATGTGTAACATTTAATTGATCTAATAATTTCAACCATTGAAGAAAGAAAATCTTACACCGATTCATTGTTTTTCATGAATAAAATTTTAAACTCACAATGAAGGATATGAAGTTTTAATGTAATCACCCTCAATAAACCTTCAAATTCATCTTGAAGTATCAACCAAGCTTGCTTTTAGGTTGTCGCTACTGAGAAGAATATCTCATTTGCAACTTATTGAATGAAGAATAATGTCTTTGAACCATTTTTATTCTCTTTCAATTGGGTTTATTTAGTTGGATTTATATATCTATTCTCTATTAAGTCTCAAACATCTTGAGAGTTGAATAAAGTTTTTATCTTGATATTTTAAAATTTATAGTATTTACTCAAAAAAATGAAAATAAGGAGTTGAGAGATAGAATTGCAATTGAAAGTTATAATGCCGAGTTTAGATTGAAACTCAGCTATGATATTATAAATGTTGGAGATGGAGTAAGAAAATGATAAAAATAAAATATTATAATATAATTAAAAAAAATACTTTCAATGAAGAAAATTGAAGTAGTATTAAATAGGAGACAAGTCTCGTAACACTTACAAGACATTTCCAAATTCACATGAGTCACTATATATAAATTATTTTTTAACGATAATTATATAATTATAGCAAACATTTATATATGGATTTTTTTGTCTTTATAATGAACTTCTTCACATCCCCAATTAACTAAAAAAAAGCATATATTTTATATTAAATAATTTTTTTTAAAAAAATAAATTATCTAGAAAAATCTTTTGGTAGAGCTTCTCCTCCGTCCTGCACAGCCTCCCCTGCAGCAGAGATAGGGGTAAATTGAATTTGTCACACGATAAAGGGTTAAAATTTCTTACAGATAGATTTTTAACACGAATTTATTTATAAAAAAAAATCAGTTTTTTCGTTGTCTATACTTCAGTTACTTGGAGACGAGGTTTGTCGACCCACCTGGTATCGCAGTGGACATGTCAGCGGGTCCTCGCTGTGGACCATGTCACATGTGAGGTAGCTGACGAAGGTGGGTGTTCTGTTTCCTCTTTTTGTCTTCTACGGCGCCACGAAGACCCCAACACTCGCCACGTTTCCTCCACCTTCCCTACGCGTCCGCCACCAGCCATACATGGACGACCGCCCAACGGCCCCTTCACCGCTCCTCCCTAGCTCTCTTTCTCGCCTTCTTCTTCTTCTTCTTCTTCTTCTTCTACCGTTTCATCCTCGCCACAGCTCTCCCGGGTGCCTACAAGTCCTTCTCAGTCGCCGACGAGGATGTGGCCGCGGCCGCCGTATGCAAAGGGCGGTGGGGGCGTGGAGGCCGGCATCCGGGCGCTCTACCCCGTGATGCTGGAGCCGCCAGAGCTGCGATGGTCGTTCATCAGGAAGATCTACTCCATCCTTTCCGCACAGATGCTCATCACCGTCGCCGTCGCCGCTGCCGTCGTCTCCATCCATCCTGTCTCCCACTTCTTCGTCTCTTCCAGCGCCGGCCTCGGCCTCTACGTCTTCCTCATCATCCTTCCATTCTTCGGTACCCCATCATTTCTCTTTCTTCTTCTTCTTCTTCTTCTTCTTCTTCTTCTTTTCCCAAATTATTACTTATATTTTGCTTTAGGCGACAATTCACTTTGTTCCTATTCGAGATGTCATCACGAGATATTGAGTTGTTTTTAGTTCCCGTGCGTGTATGTCTTTGAGATATCTGATGACGACCTCAACTTTCCTAAACATGCAGTGATATGCCCTTTGTATTACTACTACCAGCACTACCCACTCAATTATCTTCTCCTCGGCATCTTCACTGTCTCACTCGGCTTCGCTGTTGGATTGACATGTGCCTTCACAAGCGGTTGGATTGACATCTTCACTGCGTTTCTATTTCCAAGATCTAGTGCTATGCTTGTTAGCATAAAATCTGTAATCATGCTATCTATAATGCGGAAAAACTTTTATACCAAGATTGAAATCAAATAAATTGAATCTAACAATATTACGATGCATACCTTTCTTGTTGTTCAGAAGAAATAAACCTTATCTGATCTACAAGTGTTCTATCGTCGGATCTGAAATATCTATCTGCAAAGATCTGTAAAAAGAACTAGATCCTTCTCCTCTCTTCCTATCTTTTCACAGGACCACCTAGATTGATGGATTAGGAGATTAAGGGAGAGGGAGATTGAGAGAAAAACTTAATCTCTCACTTACTCAAATTGAGAGAAAAACCTTAATCTCTCAATTGAGATACTACTCACATGCACACTTGACCCCTAGAGGTCATATCTATCAGATGCGCACAGATGATATCTGATGATCTTTTTAGCCCCTAGAGGTCCTGTCTATTTATAGGCGAGAGCAGAGGGTCTAGGATAAGTTATTAGGAGAGTTCCTTCCATCAAGGTTATCTCCTAAAGAATCCTATTTTAATATCGATTTTTTTTCTATTGACCAATAACCATAATCAGAATCCAATAATATCTATAATATATCTTACCTAATTAAATAGGGTCACATAATCTAACATTCTCCCACTTGGCCCAATAATTGGTAAGATACAAAAAGACTTAAAAATTAAAAAATAAATAAACAAAATTTATTTAAAAACAATTTGACTCAATTGGATTCTGAAATTTTTTTTTTTTTGAAAAACTATATACACGCGCGTGAATTTTAGAAAATAGGCCAATAAGTCCAATAATAATAATAATAATACTACATTAAGTTTGACTAACGATATGAGTCATAGCGGTTGTATATCATCAGTGTCACACTTCCTTCTATGTACCACAATACTATTAGTCTTTCCTAATGCAAAATCAAAATGACCCTATAATTTGTCTTGTCAAGACAATCCTGTCATCACATTCAACCATAATATGTACATACATAATTGTGAACAGGATAGCGTAAACAAGTAACTTTAAGTAATGCGTAAAATAAAAATGTCAATTATAGTGTCCACTCAAACATGCATCACCATATCCTTTTATGGGTTGCTTACAAACCCAATCATAAGAACATGTTCTTTTCAAAATACTTTAGACCAGAAATCCTAAGTGAATGGATCAAAGAATCAATACAATTGGAACTCAAGTAATTAATTGACATTAGATGTTTTCGACTCATCTTCTCTAACCATCAAGTACTTTATACCATAATGCATATAGATGCAATAGTACTTGTCATTCTTAGAGAAGAAAACTACTTTGATATATCATAAAATATCTTCAACGACTTGGTAATTGAGTCCACTACACCAAGTCCCGAGATAAAAAATTTTGTAAAGTCAAAAAATTTGATTAGTGGCCTCAAAGCATGCCACAAAATCAACTTCTATTATTAATAATAATAAATTACGTCTCTAATTATATAGATATTAACCATAATGTGGACTTCCTATTATCGAGATAATTTATATAATCAAAGATCTAAAAAATACCATTATTTCAAGTGATATAATTTCATACATGTGAGCATATAATCATTTGTCCCTTCCGAATATCTTATTACTTTCTTTGTAGTCCTTTAATGTTTTTACTTTTGGGTAACTCCAATATATACCCAACATTTTAATTGTAAAAACTAATATCTTTTCTAACAGAGACTTGAGCATAGACTTCCAACTGCGCATATACAAAGAATATCTTATTTATCTGATTCTTTTCAAGTCATTTTCAAGCATTTACTTGACTAAAATTTTGCTTTTAAGATTTACTGAACAAAGCTGTATATTAAAATCATTTCAAGACTCGATTGATATATCCTTTCTAAGAGAATCTTCATAATCATTGAGGTCTATCATTGAATTACTCAATGTTAATAATATAAGATGTCTCAATCATATCAACCATATTAAAACTCTCAGTGACAAATTCTTGATTTAATATAATAAATCAATATCACTATTGGTAAGGCAAAATATTATCCATATATAAGACTAATATAATAAACTTGCTCCCACTGATATAAATACTAATTAATAATATTTACCTTAAATCTGAAATAATGATATCAAGAACCTTTATATATCATTACCTTGAAGCTTGTTTAAGGTCATAAATGGATTCCTGAATTTGCATACTAAACTTTATATTTCTTTCATTTTCTTTTAGAGTAAATCATGTAGAGTAACCCATATAAAGCTAGATCTTTAAATATATATATATATATATATATATATATATATATATATATATATATATATATATATATATATATATATATATATATATATATATATATATATATATATATATATATATATATATATATATATCATTATGATATGAATCATTAATGTCATGATGATTCTTAACGAGTTCATTAAAAAATCTCATTATGGTTGATACATTCCTTACGAGTAAAACTTTTAACCACAAGTCTGACCATTATATCGACATTGTCCTTTAAGCCACATTTATATAATAGACTCTTTTACAATTATTGGACAATTCAATAAATTTATCAGACACCATTCTGGTTATTAATTTTAACTCTTCTTTTATTGCATCATATTACTTTTCAGAATCATTACATTTAATGACCGATGACAATAATAAGGGATCCATTCTGATTTCTATATCATAATATAATTATTGTAGATATGCAACATAATAACCATAAATGACATAATTCCTTCCCCTTTGAGATATTCTCAAAGTTGTCAATTATGATTGTTCTACAAGACCATTAATAATATTAATGATATCAATATAATGTGGGAGTTTAGTGATGTTATTTTGTTGTTCACTTTTATCAAATCATTTAATGATTTGAGTAATAACAATCTCTCGAATAATAAAGGAGTATTAACTTGCATCTCCTTTATATCAAAATTAAATTTCGAGATTTTCACTCCCACTGATTTGTTATTTTATAGGAATCCTATGTTACCAGATTTAATTATCCTCGTACTATGATTAGAGCAATAAAATATGTACCCCTTTTAAACTTTTCTAAATAGATAATAAAATATTCAGAAATAATTATTAAATCTAATTTTCTTTTATGTGAGTTGAAGATCCTTATCTCCATAGGACAATCTCAAATATGTAAATATCTTAAGTCATATTTCCTATCATTTCATAACTTAAAAGAAGTCATGTAATTTACTTACTAGGAACATCATTCAAGATATACATAGTCGTCCTTGGAGCTTCTTTTCACATTGATTTGGGTACAAAGGAATAATCTATCATGCTCCTAACCATATCTATAAGGTACGATATCTTTCAACAATCATATTATGCTGTAACACATCTGGTAAATCATATACCTTATTTTTTCAAGAATCTAGCAAAAGAATTATAATTGGGTTCATCATAAATACCATAAAATTTATCACCCTTTTCAGATATGATGATATTGAATTTTCTATCTAATTGTCTATCAACTTCATTTATATACACTTCAAGAGTGTAAATGGTCATAGACTTTATATGAATTAGATATATATAATCATATCTTAACAGATTATTTATATGATGATAAAATATCTCTCTTTAATGAGACAAAAGCATATAGTGATAAACATAACCTCAAGGAGTTTATAAAACTAAATTTCACTTCAATATTTAATTATATGATCATTGTAAACTTATGATTCACATTAATTCTGCATAGACTATTATACAGAATTCAAAGGTTAATTTTATTGAATCACAGTAAGTTTACAACCACCAAAAGGAAAATAATATTATAATAATTCTAGGTAAAGAACTTAAATTCCCAGAATTATAAGAACATAACATGGATTCTCAAGATTTATCAAATTGAATCATTTTTAGATATAAGCGATAAATACAAACTAATATCGCTTTCATTTTAAGATGATTCCCTACATTGATAAATATCTCATTCTCTTTTTTGTTTTATCCCAATATCTATTATTGGTAACATATGATGAAGCATCAAATTAATCCATCAATAATATCAAAAGTAATATTTGATTTGAACCATACAAAGATTATAATTATACCTTTTTTTTTATTTCAAATCAAATCTTATACTATATTTCTTCTTCACATAATTTTATTTGCTACAAAAGTAACACTTTATTGTGAAGATATTCTTTTATGAGTTTATATAATAATTATAAACTTCAGGATGGAATTACGCTTCATCCTTATTTTAGTGTTACCTACTCCTTGAGTAGTACTCAAAATATTATGAGTCTTGAGCTTACAGACTTTTATCATTTATTTTGAGGATATAATCTTAAATTCCTCAAATATTATCATTTTAAGATTTCAACTAATGACTTATCGATAATTTAAATTGATCCTTAAATATTCTTATCATGAAGTTGTAAACTACACTTTTGAAGTCTAAGTATCATAAAATTGAGTATTTCATGTCTTTTCTTGATCAAACCTCAATTATTTATTTCACAGAACTTTCAGTAATTATGTTCTGTTCAATTAATCTGATCAAGATCTCACTCACTCAATACAACTTGTATATGCTCAAACCATTTATTTCAGAAAGTATAGGGACATTTACAGAAACACAGTAAAGGAAGTGCCACAGTAATAATATAACATTAATGCTTTGAGTTTCCAAAATGTGATGAACTATTGATATCATTTATATTTCACCTTTGGGTGAAATATTGACATATCTAGTGTTCACTCAAAAACACTTATGGAGGACTGATACCATTCTTGTGGAATAGTGTTGTTACCTTTGGGTATACAACCCTAAACTGCAAGAATATCTAAAATAGTATCATCCTTCCCCATCACATAATTATTTGAAATAGATTCTCCTTTGGGATTATCTAAATCTCATAATTATATGTGCCATCGTGAATATTATTTTATTTAATGTCATTTAGGATGAATTCCATAATGTATTTTATAGATTATTAGTCCAGGTCACTTTGGTGGCTACCGGACCAATACAAAAAGATATAATACAGTCTAAAATATCCCATGAATGACATGAACTTTATTGTAATTCATATCCCATAAGCCTATCATCCCAGGCTACTTTGGTAGCTACCGGTCAGATAAAACTTAGGAAGATAAATTACAAATAATATTCACTAAATTCCTTTATCCTTATTCATGCTGTCATTATGAATATTATTTTATTTAATATCATTTAGGACTAAATTCATAATGTATTTTTATAAATTATCAATCCAGGTCACTTTGGTGACTACAGGACCAATACAAAAATATAAAATACAATCCAAAATGTCCTATAAATGATAATACCTTTATTGTAATTCATATCACAAAAGTTTATCATCCAAGGCCACTTTTGGCAGCTACAAGTCAGATAAAACTTAAGGAGATGAATTACAAATAATATTAATCAAATTTCTTTAATTTATGCTAAGCAGTTCAATAATAGAATAATAACCATAATAATTATTGAACATTAATGCTAAGCAATTTCAATAATAAAATAACCATAATAATTATTGAACATTAATGCTAAGCAGTTCAATAATAAATAACCATAATAATTATTGAATTTTAATGCTAAGCGATTCAATAATAAATAACCATAATAATTATTGAACTTTAATTAGCAAAAGAAAACTCATATGATAATCATGATAATATATAAATCATGTCTTCATTGCCTTAATGTGAAAAGTAAATATAATTTCATAATTTTAAATATATATACATGTGAATAACTAAATAAATATCCAAAAACAATAATTGAATTTTATTTATCACATGTATAATCAATAATTCATATGAGAAAACTATAAAGTAAACCATAATTTATAGTTTTTTTTTTAATCAAAAATTAAATTCAATCAAATAACCAAAATATAATCATGATTAAATTCAATCATAATTATAATAAATCATATTTATCAATTTTATAATTGAGAATATAACTTAAAATTCTCAATTTGAATAAAATTGTAAATATATGATAGGATATAAACTGAAATTAAGAAATTCACGAAGGGCAGAACTGTAATTTGGCAAAATTAGACTCGAGGGTAAAACTGTAAATATGTTGACAAAACATAAACTGGAATTACGAAATTTGCAAAGGGTAGACTTGTAATTTTGTAAAACCCTAACCTCGAGGTCAAAACCGTAATTATGCCAAAACCCCTAATCCGCTCATGCTGCCCGTTGCTACGTCTTGGCCAAGGCGGATTCTTGACGTCTTGTGCTTGTAGACGCATGGATCGCTCTTGACGTCGGCGCGCTTTCGACGCTTATGCGTCGTCGGTTCTTCGTCGGGTGCCTTCTTCTCGGCGGACGGACCGGTAGCGGGCCGGTGGCATTTGTTAACGGCCCCGCCATTCATCGCTCCGGGTCCCCTCGCCCACACGAAGGGCCATTCGCGTTCTGCCCGTAGCGGTCATGCTTCAGCAGACCTACCCACGCTACAGCCGGCCCGGGTTGGCCGGTTGCCATTATGCCATCATGGCGCACCAGGTTTCACGCTACGCTGATCACGCCACTACCTGTGGCGGTTGCCGCCGGTTTCGCTTCGCGGCAACGCGCGCGCCTTGGCGCTTATGCGGCTACATCACGCCGCTTGGCAACGATTGCCACCATCTCATCCGACCACCGCCTTCCGTAATCACCGCGTTCACATACGGTGCGGGATGTCCGTGATGATGCGCCGCCGTCGTTAAAGCGAACCTCTGCCGGTTGCGGCCGGCGATGTCGCGGTTCTTGGGTGGTATACGCGGCTCTTTCTTGACAACGATCAATAGAGATGATCATCTCAATAACATCGATGATAATAAATTCATCGATCAAACATAAAATTATACATTACTCATAATCAATAATAGAGCAAATCATATAGAAAGAAAACAGATCAATAATATCTGACGAATCATTCAAGCATCGTAAAGAACAATAATAGATCTAATATATTTGATCTCAGAAACCTGGCTCTGATACCAATTGTTAGCATAAAATCTGTAATCATGCTATCTATAATGCGGAAAAACTTTTATACCAAGATTGAAATCAAATAAATTGAATCTAACAATATTACGATGCATACCTTTCTTGTTGTTCAGAAGAAATAAACCTTATCTGATCTACAAGTGCTCTATCGTCGGATCTGAAATATCTATCTGCAAAGATCTGTAAAAAGAACTAGATCCTTCTCCTCTCTTCCTATCTTTTTCACGACCACCTAGATTGATGGATTAGGAGATTAAGGGAGAGGGAGATTGAGAGAAAAACTTAATCTCTCACTTACTCAAATTGAGAGAAAAACCTTAATCTCTCAATTGAGATACTACTCACATGCGCATTTGACCCCTAGAGGTCATATCTATCGATGTCTTTTGATGATATCGATGATCTTTTTAGCCCCTAGAGGTCCCCGTCTATTTATAGGCTTAGAGCAGGGGTCTAGGATAAGTTATTAGGAGAGTTCCTTCCATCAAGGTTATCTCCTAAAGAATCCTACTTTAATATCGACTTCTTTTCTATTGACCAATAACCATAATCAGAATCCAATAATATCTATAATATATCTTACCTAATTAAATAGGGCCACATAATCTAACAATGCTGTCTAGGTCATGGAATAGTCTTGGTGTGGAGAAGATGGATGCATGCAGTTCTATCGAGCAACCTTGTATGCTTCTTACGTTTGTGTGCAGGGAAGGTTATTCTCGAATCTGTCGTCCTCACGGCGCTGGTCGTCGTGAGTCTCACGATCTACACCTTCTGGGCTGCGGCGAGGGGCTACGACTTCACCTTCCTCGGCCCTTTCTTGTTCTCTTCCATCATGATACTCTGTTCGTTCTCATCCAGGTAAAAGCTAATGCTATCAGCTCTACCATGATGAGCACTAAGACTTTGCTTCATGTTCCGATTCATCTGTAGGTGTTGTTTCCTGTGGGAAGGATCTCCGCCATGATCTACGGCGGGTTGGCCGCCATCATCTTCTGTGGCTTCATCGTCTACGATACCGATAACCTGATAAAGCGGTACTCCTACGACGACTATATTTGGGCTGCGGTAGCTCTCTATCTCGACAGCATCAACCTCTTCCTCTCTTTGCTCACTCTCTTCAGAGCAGCCGAGAGGTAGAACAGTAAAGGAGACTTTATATTATAATGCTCACTCTCTTCACAACCTATCAATTGTACCCAGAATTTATATTATAATGGTTTGGTGGTTACATACAATGGGTATAGGTATGAATTTTAGAATTTGTTTAGGGAGATTTTAGGTTGAGTTGAATCTGCTTCACCCAGGAAATGGTGAAAACTTGGCATCAGAAGAGAGTTAAATGATGAAACGGATGATTGGCACTGTCGCTACATGCTACCTTGGTTGGAAGAATCGGAGGAAGTTGCTTGCAAGAGAAGCAATAATTGCAGGTGGAATTGATACAGTGTGTTCTAAAATAGTGTCCGTAAGAAACAGCTGCATTTGTGTTTATGTCTGCAAATATAAAGAAATAACATATCATATGCGCTCGTCTGGATTTATTAATGTATTTAAAAATAAATGTATTAGATTGGTGTCTTGGATTGTGTTGGACTTTTGTGTGAATAAAAGATATATTTTGTGTAACTCTTGATGAAAGAATGACAAATATATGAGGAACTATGGGATAAATTTGGGGTTGTGAAAATATAAGAGCTTGCAAGTAAATGTGTGAATATAAAATACTTTTGTGTAACTCTTAATGGAAGTATAAAAGGTGGGGGCTATATTATCATAAAAAAGAAATTATCAAGTTTGTAGTAAGCTAATAGTTTATGCAAAGATGTTCATAAAAATCTGTGATTGCTCCTCCTAATGGTTAGATTTTGAACCCCAACAAGATTAAGATTGGTTTTAAGTAGCTTTTCTAAGGATGTAAATTTTAAATTCAATTCAAAAGTATAGGAAGTGTCACAAACAAAAAATCCATTACACTGTAAAATGCAAAAAAAAGAAGAAGAATGTCAGCAAACAAAGATAGAAATCTTAAACTGCTAAATACAAAATGTTCATGAGGTAACAACACTTCAATTGGTTCAACATCAAGTCTTATAAGATGTGAATTAAAAATCATGGGGGTTGAGCTCCAAAATGGAGGCTTGGGCTACTAACATCATAAAGAAGAGTCTTTTGAAGCCCATGAGATTTTCTGGTCTAAACCACATTCAGAAGCACAAAAGATTTGCTGAATCAATCCAGTACTAAACCGTCTACACAGGCAACTTCTGAGGCCTCTTCAGGATAAGCTTTTAGACTGGCATTAATTTGGTGCATACCTATGTGACACTGATCTCACATCTTTAATCTAGTTGTGACAATTTGACTGTTCTTAATTGTTCTTCATGTCCATGATTTATGTGTTAGACTAAATATGTACATAAGTGCCAAATTCCTTCTAGAGATTTCGTGCACTCCAGTGTTTTGTCTGTCTTGTGCTGGTAGTCTTTCTCATGTCAACTCCACTTTTGGAAAAATAAGCCACAGAAAATGGTATAGATTTGCAATGTTCATCTTTGGTCCAAAACGGGGGTTGGGTTGTTCCCATATGGATCTTATTCCTTGTGTTCGACAAGCGTTTGGTATAATCAACTTGCCTGAATCGAGAAAATTCACCTCCATGTTAGATGGAATGCAAAGAAAAATTATCCAGCAAGAAACAAGAGTTCCAAGTTTACCTTTGAGAGACTTATTCCATGGCATGGAACATCCTCCCTCTTCTGAGAAAATTGTATGGCATCTCATGTCTTTTTCGTAGTATCTTTTCGACTCTCGTGACTGCTCCACCATAAGGATGGTGAAGCTTTTCAGTGTTCGCAGCTTCCTTTTTCTCTCATCCGAGGCTTTGCCCAACTTGTTAAAACCCTTGACTTCAAAAAAGATAGTCCAATCGAACACCAAAAAGGTGCTTGGACCATGGGAACTATTGACCATGGAATATAGTAAGCTCAAAGGATAGGGAAGAGAGAGAGAGAGAGAGAGAGAGAGAGAGAGAGAGAAGTGAAGGAAACTTAACTCACTTGATGCGACTCTTCCTTTTTCCCTTCGGAGGAGGAAAATATTGATGTAAAGTGAAATAGAGGTGGGTGGGAGAATATGATGAATTGGTAGAGCTGCATCAGGAAATTATGATACGGAGAATCACTGTCCTCGTCAACATGAACAATCAACCAACTTTAGTTTCTCATGCATGCAACTCACTCACTGAAAACATGAATTTTTCATAGTGTTTTATCTCGATGTCTCAGAGATGGATGTGCTTTCCTCTGTGAAAGTTAACTCGGTCTTCCTTTTGCCATCAAAAAATAAGAAAAGTTGATGGCAAAAGTTAAGCAGTATCCTCATCCACCTTTGCTTTTGTGCCACTCCGACATGTGGGAGAGGCTGTGGTCCATGTTTCTTTCCATCTAAATCTTAATGCATGCATCACAATAAAATCTTCATGCCTATCGCATTTAAAACATGCTCTCTGATTAATTCTCTTCCTCCATGCTTTTCTGAACCAATCTAGCCGCCAGAGGAAAATGTCACACGATCAATTAGAAATGTAATTAGCCATGATCACAAGATAAGATTTTTCTAACTTGATAGAAGATAAGATTTCCTCAATTATACGAGGAAATCTCTATATTCTGTTTATTCTGAGGGAAATTCTTCCTCCTAATCTGTATAAATAGGAGATGGAACATATTAATATATTCAAGCTAAAGCTATTTCATTTCTACAATAAAGCTTCTTTAATTATTGTTCTTATATTCTATTATTATTATCATGGTAAGTGAGAAAAGTGAAGCTTCGCTCTTGCCTTTGGCCAGCGACCAACGCCGCTGAGAAAAGGGCCAGCGACCAACGCCACTGTAGTCACATTCCTTAGAGGCTCCACGGCCAATCCTCATCTTCCTCACCGCGGTAGTCTTCGCTGATCTGTCAACAGTCGACGGACTTAAGGAGAACGAAGGGCGGATGTAAGGAGAACGAAGGGAACGCTTGTGCCCTCACAGCAACAACAATCGCAGTAACAACAACGATCTTCTCTACCCTACTCATGAAGCCTCTCGCTTTAAACCATTCTTTGCATCGATCCAAGATTGGTATCCTTGTCGATTCTTGCGGATCCTTCAAATGAAGGAAAAAACCATCCTTACTGCGCCAGTCTCTCAAATGCCTCATGCTGCTTGAACTGGGTGGATGCTTGTTGGAGCTTTTAACGAGCATCGTCTCGCAAACTTCTAAAGATTTGGGTCCTTCTTCCACAAAATTTACTCATTGACTCTTCTTTCACTTAATTGTCACATCCAAGTAGGTTCGCATCACTTCTGCTTTCGATTGGCATTTCGTTGGGAAATGAAGCGGATAATCTACTCTCAGTAACACTGATCACCATTGGTGAGGATTTGACAACTATTGTCTTCCATTATCTTCGAAGGGTCTTTGAACTTTTGTAGAGCTCCTCTGCTAGATAGATAAGAGAATTAGGGTACTCGGTTTCGCCCATTCTCTTAAGGGTTGAGAATGCAAAGGTTACTTGACTTCGCTTGCCTCCTCGAGGTTGTACTCCATACATCGAGCTGGTTACTGGCCTTCGCCTGCTCTTTGCTCACACTTCTGAAGCACTTGAAGTGTTTGCACTCCTTGCGTTGAGTTAGTTACTGTGATTCACCTTCTCAATGCTATCGAACTTCTGGAATGCAGAAAGTTTTCACCCCAACTTGGAGTAATTCTCTAATAGATTTGGTCGCCTCTGGGATTGTACCGTCTTTTCCATCAACCCTGCCACCTACTCCCCTGAGTAGCGAAGGTACAACACCGTGTACTGACTACTTCGTTCCTTGGTCGTGTACTCTTACATGACCCGAAGTCTTTCACTTTCGGCTATCTTGATGAGAAACTCATTGACACCGGTCTTACAACGTTCCTTGGCCTCTGCCCTTCAGCCTTGTCTCGGTACTTGGAGTTTGCCTCTGCATGCTCCACCTCCTCGGCCCCTTTTACGACCAAGCGCTCTCCCTCCATGAGAGCAAGGGATCAATGACTTTCACGGAAGTCCCGCCTCTGCGGTACTATGGTGCTGCCATGCCTATGACACTACTATCCGTCGCCTCGCATCTGCATCCCTTTTCTTCACAATCACTAGATATGCCTCTATGGTACTCCTCCGAGTCCACCTCTATTCTATCTGATGCTTGATTTTGGGTAGCTAAGTCCCTCTGGACTCGTCGTCACTTCCTCGCCCCTTTCGACCCCCTGCTTCAACACTTTTGTGTTCTTCAAGCAGCACCCTTTGGTCGAGAGATAGACTGCAACTCCCAAGCATGGCCTCTGTCATCATATTGTAGGGTTTGCACTGATTCTGTTCTCCTTAGCTTCCTTGGTAGCAACGTTCGCTTACTCGACCTTGTCCTCTGACTTGTCGGGCTCCCTTAAGCGAATATGAGCTCTGGAGCAGTCCAACTCTCCAGCTGCTTCGATCATACCGTTGTATGATCAAGTCCCTCCCATGGGACTCACTGGTACTTGCATTCGAACTTTTCCCTTTGTGGAACACAGCCCCGTGAGGGACTAAATCATACAGAGGTATGATCGGGAGCTACTGGAAGCTCCACTTCGGTGAACAATACGACGACAAGAAGAGCTATGGATTCAAGGAGTGAAGGTCATGGTACCCCAGAGGCGGGTCTTCCGTGCGTGCATCGAATTTTGCAACAACAATCGCAGCAACAACAGTGATCTGCTCTTACCCTACTCACGAAGCCTCTCGCTATAAACCATTCTTTGCATCGATCCAAGATTGGTATCCTTGTCAGGAGTACCATCTGGCGGGGGCATGATAGAAGATAAGATTTTCCCACTTGATAGAAGATAAGATTTCCCCAATTATATGAGGAAATCTCTCTATTATGTTTATTATGTTGAGGAAATCTCTCTTATATATAAATAAGAGACGGAACATGTTAATATATTCAAGCTAAAGCTATTTCATTTCTACGATAAACCTTCTTTAATTATTGTTCTTATCTTCTATTATTATTATCAAACAGAAACAAAATTAGATCTAAAACACCGTATGTGATTGTTGCATTGGTGACGCACCACTTGGCTGCCTTGAGAATAATGCATCACCCAATTAACTAGGTTTGAATATCATCATTCATGATAGTATTAATGGATAGTTGTGGCTTATCGTCTTGATTTGGTTGAACATGCACCTCTTTCGTCACTTGATAGATCTTGCACGTATTTAAAACATGTCAACACGAGACCACATAATTAGAATCAAATGATGGCTTTGGCACGTCAATGGTGGGTTTCAGTCATTTTGATGAGGAGCTTTAAATCATTCAAACATGACAATTTCAAATTGCTTTTAGGTTTGACATTGTTTGATGAACGTTTGGGAATTCTCAATAATGACTTGTGTGTCTTCAGAGGCAAAACTTCCGACAATAGTTGTAATCAAGTGGGTAGGTAATTGGACACTGATACAACTTACTATCTTGAGATTCTATGTGCCATCTAAGTGAAATTACATCGTGGGTACGAGCAAAGTAATTGTTGTAGACTGATGAGCTACCCGCATTCCATTTTTCCTTTTATATGTATATATGTATATATATATGTATATATATATATATAAATATATATATATGTATATATATATATATTTGACAGATCGATCCTAATCAAAGTATAAGTCGAATCACTTCCAAGTTTGACCTAGACGAATTGCGCAACCTAATCAACTCTACATTGGCCTCTCTGGAACCTAAAATGATATAAAAGTTTTAACTTGATTTCTCAGCATGAAAATTAATTTTTTTCCAAATAGACAAAAGAAAGCTCAAAATCTACAAAATTAGGAACCTTGACATTTCCAACAATGTGATGTGACTAGAGGAATCTCTCTATTAATGTAATAAGGAAAAAGTTGGTCAATTTGCTATTGATTGCTGTCCTCTTAGATGCACCAAATAAGGTGACTTGGGTTGGTTGGACTGAATCAAAGCCGAAACAATTTAGACTTTGACAAGCAATGAGCCCTAAGGGTTCTCGATAGGATCCTGTGAATACTTCCAATGTCCATATGAACCAAGGCTTAATTGTTTACGTGATGTAAGATTTTTTGTCGCCCATCTACTTGGTGATGAATCAAGTATAGCCGAAATAAAATATTTAGCAAGAAAAAGAAATAGAGCCAATTATCCTTTGGAATCTTGTTGAGATTGGCACTAGATCACAAGTTACGAGCCGCTGAAGAATGTAGGGCTTTGACCATCTCATTAGGTTTGGAACCAAAAGAGAATCTATAACTCATACAGGAGCCAAAGTTTGTCCATCCAAATTAGGTTTAGCATTCGAATTCAATTTTATCTTAGGGATTGGGAATTGGCTTTGAGGAAGTTTCTTAGGAAAAATATTTCTCATGTTATTGAAACTGATAAGCGTTTTGAGATTTTTTAGGCAAAACATATCTTCTCTGACATAAGGAATCCTAGTAAAAAAAGAAGTTCTCGTGATGAAGGAAACCTGATAATTAGGGTTTGATTCCTCTATAAATATTTAATATATTTCTAAGCTTTGATGGGAGAGAATAAGATATGAGAAATACTTTTAATACCCATCTATTTTTCTCTAGGGTGTTTAGAAAGAGTGCTCTATAGGGTTTCTAAGGAAGGTAAAAGAAAATTTTAATTATTTCTTTATGAATATAAGTGGGATTTGTCAAACTATATTAATCTTGTGTTGATTTTTTATACATTCTCAATTGTTGATCTTTATAATTTCTTATGATTTTGAACATTTTATTTCTCTCCATAAAACATATTCCGAGGGAAGTAATAAATTTAATAAGTGATTTTTAACTTAATTTTAGTAGTGGGACTATTAGGATCTTAATGACACTAAGAGGAGAGATGAATTAGTACTATAAAAATTTTTAATCAACTTTAAAACTCGATCAAAAAATCCGTATCAAAAATACGATTAATAAAATATTAAGTGTGAGTAGAGCTTGTGAGTAAAGTAAATAATAATAAGTAAGCAATAAAAAAAAAAGTCATACCTAAGAGAAAGAATGCAAACTGATTTATAGCGGTTTAGTCTTCTCAACCTACGTCCATTCCTAATTTCTTTTTTAAATTTTTTAGTTTTAATTTTTAAAATTAATTTCATACTATTATGTCCTAATTTCCTATACCAAAATCATACATCATCATTTAAAACTGAAAAATAAGTTATATTATAAAAATTATTAAGATTAATAATATAAATATTATTACTGTTTAAAGCTATCATAGAATTATTCTTAGTTGGTATTTCTTTGATGCAAGTATAAGATTCAAATTTAATATTATATCTTTTTTCACAAAGTTAACTTATACGTATTAAGTTGTGTTTCGAGTCATCTACTAAAAGTATATATTTAATTAAGAGATTTAATTTATTACCAATATTTTTCAATACCAATAATTTTTATTATTATTATCTTTGAAGCTAACATATCTCCTATCTCGATTAATAAGCTTTGAGAAGTTTGTTAAATCTCCGGTCACGTGTCTTGAGTATCGATTATCAAAATATCATCTTTTGCTCCTCACTTTTGTTTGGAGATATATCTGCAAGAAAGAATGATTTGCTTTAAATATCCATTTGACTTTGAGTTCCTCATTTAATTTTATTTATTGCCTTTTACCTTTAAATCACTTATAGTTCTTTTAAACCCTAAATTAATATAAAATGATTATATTTCTTAAGAGAGCATATATAAACATAGTTACCAAACTTTTAGTAAAAGTTACATTTAACTTTAGGATTTGTATGACTATGTAATACAGGTCTTTTTACAAACTTAGTTGGCATTCGATTGGTGTTGCTACCAAAAAACCTAATGCCTTTTTTTCTTGATACATATTCTTATTTAGCAAGAATCATATTAAGTGATCTATTTTTATTTTTAAATATTTCTAATATTTGTCATAGTAATATGTTTTCCTTTTTTAGTAATTTTATTACATCATTACTATCAATAGACTCCTTTAAGCAATGCTCTGGTTTTTTATTCATGGTAAGTAAGTTCTTTATCTTTTCGAAAACATATAATTCTAGTGGTTTTTAAACTAACTCATTTTTAAGTTGATGATTAGATGATTCTAAATATTCATATTTAGTTCAAGAAGTACAAGATGTTGACATATAGTTATCATACTTATTTTTCAATGCAACAAATTTATTAGTAAGTGCAACATAATCCCTTTTTATCACACTATATTTTTTACTAATCTTTTTAAGTTCATTATATAAATCATGAAATACTTCAAGTAATTCATCATGCAATAAAAAAGTTTTAGAAGAGTCAAATGCCTCATCGTTGAAAGCTATTAGGCATAATTTGTCACTTCTTCATTGATTTGCTCTTCTACTTCCGATTTATTTGATTTATCCAATGTTGCTTCCAGTAGTTTTGCACTCATAACATATAACTATATCTTTCTTAGACTTAACTTTTAGTCTTACCTTTTCGATTTGTAAGATTTGTCTTATTTTTCCTCATGAACTTTTTTAATCTTTTTATAAGCTATGTCATATCATCATCATTATCACTTAAGTTTTCACTTGAGTAATCTTTTTTGGATTTGATAATAATATATTTCTTTTCGTTTGAAAAGTATTTGTTTTCTTTATCATGTACTTTGTATATTATTTCATAAGTTATTAAAGATCTTATGAGTTCTTCGAGACGAAGGTTGTTCAAGTATTTAGCTTTTTGGATTACCGTTACTTTTAAAACTTAACTTTTTGGAAAAGACATTCAAATTTTACTCACTAATTCAATATTAGTATAGTTTTTATCAAGAGCTTTTTAATCAATTGATGTAAAATGGGTGTATATATCACTAATAGATTCACTTGGCTTTATCTTAAATAATTCATAACTATAAACTAGAAGATTAATTTTGAATTATTTGACTCTACTTGTTCCTTTGTAAATGACTTCAAATATATATCATGTATCATGTATTATTACAAGTAGAAACTCGATTAAACTCATTTTTATGTAAAACATAAAATAAAGTATTCATAGCTTTAGCATTTAAAGAAAATATTATCTTTTTAAAATTATTTCCTTCATCTATCTGTTTAAAAGATTTTTAAAAGCCAAACTTGATAATATTTTATAAATCAAAATTTATAGAAAATAAGAAAATCCTTATTCATGTTTATCATAAGTATAATTTGTCCCATTGAATATAGGTGTACATGTAATAAAATATTCCTTTTGATTATTTAAAAATATTATTTATTTTCTCTTGGGTGTTAATCTAAATGAGAGAACCTTACTTTGATACCAATTGTTAGGATCTTATTGATACTAAGAGGAGAGGTGGGGTGAATTAGTGGTATAGCAAACTTTAATCATATTTACATCAAAAATATGATTAACCAAATATTGAGTGCGAGTAAAGTTAATAATAAGTAAGTAATCACAAACTAAAGTCATAAGCAAGAGAAGGAATGTAAACCAATTTATAATGGTTCAGTCTTTTTGACCTACGTTCACTCCGGATTCTTCTTCTCTTGAGGCTACTAAAAATTTTGATTTGATTGCTTATGCTAATGCTAACTTTGTAGAATATAGAATAGATAGAAAAAAACACCTTTGAAACTTGTTAATTCTTATGTACTTATTTCTTAATCTTTCAAAAAGTAAAATTCTATTATACTATCTATAATTGAAGTTGAATATGTCGCGGTAGATGTATGTTGTGCATAGGTAATTTGGATGAAGAGTTCTTTAGAAGATTATGAACTTTGTTTAAAAAACATCCCTATAAAATGTGATAATACTAGTATAGTTTATTTAATAAAGAATTATATTTAATACTATAGGATTAAGCACATTGACATTAGACATCATCTTATTAGGGATCATATTAGAAATTATGATATATTTTTTTTATTTTACTAATACAAAACATCAATTAGTAAATATTTTTATTAAACCACTAAGTGAGAAACAATTTGATTTTATTAAAAGAGAATTAGGCATGTTGAATATTTCAAATACATGATTAAAGACCATTTGCTATTTGTTCTACTAACACTTTCTTTTTGCTAATGACGGGGAGATTTATCCAAATGAATCATGATCTTTTGCTTGACTTCTGAGATTTATTTTGTAACTCTTTTACAATCATGACTTATATGTTGGGAAATCTGGGAGCAACATCACATGTACAATGAAAAATAAAAAATAAAATCATAGATTTTTTGCGAAGATTGTGCGTAAAAATCGTAAAACCAAAAACTATATGTATATGAAAGATGTGTTATCTAGGGAGATCGTATATTCCTGAAATCCTATAGATATGTAGGAGAGGATGAGGGAGGTTAACTGTCCTCCTCTCTAATGGTGATTCATATAGTAGGAGCTACAAATATGCTCCTCAAATTACTATACAATCCTCCTTTCCACGCACACCATGCGATCAAGAATGGGCCAGCTTTTCTTACTATTCACACACCCCAAATAAAGGCTGTCAATTGAGGAGGAGAGGGAGAGAGGAGTATAGGAGGTGACAGCTAAAAATGGTCTAGCCTATGATTCTTTAGTTCTCTCTTATTTATGGAGACCCTTATCAACTTAACCCTAATGTATCCTGCCCTATTGGGTATTGAATCTCCATCTAACTACCAAAACCTATTGGATTAGTAGATCTCTACCCAATAATCTCTCATAGGCTCTTATTGGATCTTATCCAATAGATCTAATAATTCAAGAGCTTATTAGAGATCCAAACCTCTCATTAGAGACTCCAATGAATCTTAAAGACTCCAACAAATATCTCATATCTAAACTTCTATTCATTACAACACCTACTATATGTGTATAATCCTCTAGGCTCAATATCGAGCTGGTTATGAGTCATACCTATCAGAACTCATTTTGGCTTAGTGAATTATTATCTTCATAATGATTCACTTGACTTATCGACTACAGACGTACTATGCCACTACGTTGCAATCCCTAAACGATACAAGGGAATACAATCTATTGGACTTGTCTATCCATAATCACTATGTATCTAGAGTCTTATATCCATCTAATATCCTAAAGACTGTATACCGGGTATAGTGCTATTAGGCCCATATAGAATCTGCTCGAGTCTTGCTCTAATCAGATTCTTTCGGAGAACTCTTTCTCTCTCAATCCAAATGATCCTAGCTAGGGATTTGTTTGAGCAAGAATATATAGAATATTCCTCTCATGATACCGAGAGCAGATGATTATCTATCGACACTCAATAACCCTCGTAAGGTTGGTTGTCACTCTCGATGACTAGCTGTGCTAGATCTGAAACTTCCAACCCTATAAGTTCGATATCAAAGAGTGGAGTACTCATACAACACATCCTTGATGTCTTAAGTCTAAGGACTAGATACACTACTAGGATGACGAAATCGTTGTCTGACAATAAGGTATCATCAACCATCCAGCATTCCGTGAGCAGATTGATCAATAAACTCATTATCTAATAAGTACATGTATTGCATCCCTAGTGTCCTCACACGAGCAACTATGAGACCAGCCACCTCCATCATATGGATGGGTATACAACATACCAGTTTATCCAGTTATCTCGATGTTCCTTTTGAGTAACCTATTACTGAGATTATTTAAGGTATATATTTAAAGGTGAATTGGTCTCATTATTATGATTTCATCACGATCTGATTCTCATTACACAAATTTATGAATATCATAATATATACAACATGTAATATAAAGTAAAAAAAGTATCAAATAAATAATAAGCAAAAAGAGTATGTTATATTACATATGTCATAACTTATGTGATTGGCTTACAAAGCACTTATGACTAGTATTATATACTTTATTCTTTTTATTGATAACAAAATGGGAATAAAAAGCAACTTATATTTTTTATTGATGATTATGCGAAGAAATAGTGATTTATGCCTAGCTTATATATTGAACAAGGAGACTTATGATAGTTTTATAACTTCTTATTAGTAGTGACTCATGCCTAACTTTTATTATTTATTTTTTAAAATTTAAAATTTGATTGAATATTTGGGCTTACAATGATAATATCAATAAGATCAAATTTATGAATTCAAGACTACTATTAAAAAAGTATTATTTTAAATTTAATTTCATCATATTTTTAAGATAACATATAGATAAGGGGAGCCTTATTAAGACTTCATCTTCAATTAATTTCTTGGTGTTAATAACTTGTTTATCTTCGATGAAATAATATTAAGATAAAGGGAAAAAAGTAGTATCATGATACCATAGTATTACTCCCTTCTTTTTACTAATAACAAAGGGGGAGAAGCAGTAACTCTTACTTTTTGTTATTGACGAATAGGGAGAAATTGTGACTTACGCATGAATAAGGAGAATTATGATGTCTTGCTTATAATTTTTTTTGTTATTATATAACCCATATTTGATTTACATTATTATTAATAATGGTTAACATTTGAAACTTGATTGAATATTATTTTTTGAGCTTAAATGATTGAATAATAATATCAACAATATTAAATTTCTTTTAACTTAATTTCAGTAAAGCATTTAAAATGATATATGATCATTTGAGTTCAAGCTTATCATAATATTTTAAAATAACATATAAATATGGGAGTCTTGTTAAAACCCCATGATAATTGGTTATCATCATTAAAAAAAAAAAGAAGATTATTGAATCTTAGATTTTGATAATAAAATCAATTAATTGATTCATTAGACTAATATATTTTTAAGATAAGTAACGCATAAAATACTTTGATCATGTATTTGGCTTACTAAAGGGTCAACTATCGAGTAGGAGAGTCATACATTGTATTAAGAAATTATCATGTCAAAAATAAAAAATGAAGCCGAAGATTGTCAACGTGTGAAAGATCGAAATGATTAGATATTATACTAAAAGATTATATTGTTAGGATCAAGAGCGATACTAAAAATCGAGTGATTGTTAGGACCAACCACTATTTACGGTTCTTTCTCCTTTTACCGTATTCAGGAGATAACCTTACAAGCCTCACTCCTCTTTCTTAGATGGTTACAAAGCTAAGAGAGGGAGGGGAGGACTCTTCTCACTTTTACAATACTTTAACACCCTAAGAATTCAAGACTATGTTAACACTTTTGTGCCCTTTCATGTAGAAAGGGATGGGGTATTTATAGGCCCAATGGCTTCAGAATTGGAGCCAAAAGGTATCACATCCCTGAATTTCGGGGTATTAGCGGTACCACTGCCATTATTGGGCAGTATCATCACCTGACACCTGACACTGGACGGTACTACCACCCAAGTACGATCACTTAGTAGAGCTCGAAGATCGAGCTCTAGCAATACCACTGCCTGATAGGGATGGTACCACCGCTAGCAGCATTAACTACCGACGGTACCACCACCTAGTGGGAGACTGGGTCACCAGGCGGTGCCACCGTCGACCATGATTTCAAGTACTGAATGGGTTGTTCAATCCATCTAAATTCAGCCCTATTAAGGGCCTAATTGACTCCTAACTAAGTTAGTGGGATTACCTCCCAATGTTAACTCAATTTATAGACTAACTACAATAATTAAGATATTTGATAAAGCATTCTTGTTCCAGTACATCAATTGCTCTTCCGGTGAGCTTCCGACGAGCTTTCGACGATCTTCCAATGAACTTCCGATGATCTCCCGGCAATATTCCGGCGAACTCCCGATAAGCTCCTGGACTTTATACGAACTTCTTGGCAAGTTCTGATGAGCTTCTTTGGTAAGCTCCTGGACTTCTCGGTCAGTTCCTGCAGAACTTCCGACGAACTTCCGGACTTCCGACAAACTCTCGAACTCCCGATGAAGTCCTGATCTTAACTTTGGCACAACACTTGCTTTATGTCTTACTGCCATCGTAATTAATCCTGCACACTTTTCTCAATATATAGATTAGATCAAATAATTTATAATTGATTTCATCATCAAAATCCAAGATTCAACATAGATGTCATAGGAAAATCAATATACTAGTGGAATGAGCGATATGCCAAAGGAAATAATAATATACCAAAGGTTCGGATGAAGTACCGAAAGAGTGTACAATATGCTGAAGTCTTAATCATGGTCATTTTGGGTCAATTTAATCTTTTGGCATTTTGTTCGAACCTCTAGCACATCGTTTTTTCCTCCAGCATTATCACTCATTCCATCGGCATATCGACTTTTTCATGATGTCCAATCTTCCAATACAATATATGATCTTTCCAACATGATGGCCAAACCTATAGGGGTGGTACCATCGCTAGAAGCATTAACTACCGGCGATACCATCGCCCAGTGGGAGACTAGGTCACTAGAAGGTGCCACCGTCGACCATGATTTCAAGTACTAAATGGGTTGTTCAATCCATCTCAATTCAGCCCTGTTAAGGGCCCAATTAACTCCTAACTAAATTAGTAGGATTACCTCCCAATGTTAACTTAATTTATTGACTAACTACAATAATTAAGATATTTGATAAAGCATTCTTGTTTCAGTACATCAATTGCTCTTCCGGCTATCTTCTGGCGAACTTCAGATGATCTCCCAGCAATGTTCCGGTGGACTCCCGGCAAGCTCCTGAACTTTACATGAACTTCTTGGTAAGTTCCAACGAGCTTCTTTGGCAAACTCCTGGACTTCTCGGTCAATTCCGGTAGAACTTCCGACGAACCTCCGGACTTCCGATGAACTCTCAAACTCTCGACGAAATCCTGATCTTAACTTCAGCACAACACTTGCTTTATATCTTACTACTATCGTAATTAATCTTGAATACTTTTCTCAATATATAGATTAGATCAAATAATTTATAATTGATTTCATCATCAAAATCCAAGATTCAACATAGATGTCATGGAAAAATCAATATACCGGTGGAATGAGCGATATGCCAAAGGAAATGGTAATATACCAAAGGTTCAGATGAAGTACCGAAAGAGTGTACAATATGCTGAAGTCTTAATCACGGTCATTTTAGGTAATTATCTTTTAGCACTTTGTCCGAACCTCTAGCAAATCGTTTTTTCCTCCAGCATATCACTCATTCCATCAACATATCGACTTTTTCATGATATCCAATCTTCCAATATAATATATGATCTTTCATATCATGACCAAACCTATAGCCCGAAGTTCGATCTCCTGCACATTGACTAAACCTTCGGCTCAACATCCAATTTTTAACATCATAATTTCTTAACACAATGCCCGACTCTCCTACTCGATAGTTGGTCTTTTGATAATCCAAATCCATTGAAGTTTTTACTATGCTATTTATCTTAAAAGTATATCAGTTTAATAAACTTATTAATTAATTTCATCATTAAAATTTGAAATTCAATAATAAGAGTTTCACACTTCCTATGTATTAGATAATCAAAACATGTTGTAAAAAACATCGATTATATAAGTCAACAAGGATTACTATATTCATTTTAAGTTCCTAGAACTAATATAAATCAAGATGATATTTTAAATTTCGTTTTCTCCACTGACATAATACTTTTTTTATTCTGGTAGATTATTGGAAGTTATTAAGGAATCCATAACAAACACCAGTTCAACCCATTTGAAAACCAAACCCTAAAATGCTTGGTTTAAATCTAAGAAGAAGAGACCAAATCTAATTTCCCTCCTCAACCATTATGAAACATCTAAAATTGTCATTATGTTTCATTTTCGATACCTAAGTTTTAAAGTTATCATATATTTAACACTAGTTTTGCTTGTCTAAAGACAAAACCTAAACATGCACCGATATAAGCTTAGCTAACCTAAGGAATGTTAGAATTTAATTTGTTCTTTCTTCCAAATCATCATGAAGATGTTCATTATATTGAAAGATGAAATAGATTGAAGGTCCTATATGAGATGGAACCAAATTAAATATTGGTACTCGAAAAATATATAAAAAAATCTCTTAGAGAAAAGAAATTCATGATAAATATGTTATATGTCAATGGAGACTATATAAAACACATGTGATGTGCCATTGAGAGATAGAGAGTTTGAGCCATAACGAAGATCCTCTAAGCTAAACAATAATACCTTTATTATCCTTATTGTATTATGGCTCTATCACTCTCTTTATCCTTTTAACAAAGCATGCATGACCAAATCTTATTTCCTTCAACTTAATCATCATAAAAATCCAAAATTATAATCATATTTCATTTTTGAGTACCTAGGTTTTAAAATTACCATATATTTGATAATATTTTTGCTCATCTAAAGCGAAGACCTAAAACACACACACATAAATAAAGATACTTCGAGTGAAACAAGAATTCCTTATTTTTATCCTTATTCTTCCATTGTATTATAGCTCTATCACTCTCTCTATCCTTTCAACATAGAATGCGACCAAATCTTATTTACTTCAACTTAATCATCATAAAAAAAAAATCCAAAATTATAATCATATTTCATTTTTCAGTACTTAGGTTTTTAAATTACCATATATTTGATGATATTTTTACTCATCTAAAGTGAAGACCTAAAACACACACATATAAAGTCGGATTAGATCTAAAATGTATAGACGATACTATTTATTATTAAAATTTAAATTATTACCATATTTCATTTTGGAGATCTACATCTTAAAATGATCATACTTCTAACACTATGTTTGCTCACCTGAAGCCAAACCCTAAAACACATATAGATATAAGTCCAGCTAGACCTTGGTTTGTTTGCATGTCCAAATCCTATTCCTAACTTGAGCTAATCATCATTATAAATCCATAATCATTGTAATATTTTATTTTCAATATCTATGTTGTAAAATTATTCAGCCACAATCGTAGCTTTCAAGATCATATCTGCCCCCAACTAGAAACAACAAGATCAATCATCCGTTCCTTCTACTAACAAGATGAAATCGATCCCACACTCCAATTAAGAATTTGTTTGTCTTCTTTTCTTGTCAACTTCATGTCCTAAAATCCCTTGTTTTCTTCCATCCTCGTCATTCAAAACAGCATGCTTACTGCTAAGATTTAGATGTGTCTTGATGTCATCTCTCGTACCATCTCATGAACTTTCATTTAATCGACAACCATTGGATGGGGAAAAAGAACATGCACAAATCGAATAATATGTTTCTTGAATTGTGCCATTTATCGTGTCATTCTTCGGTCCTCCAAAACATTATCCAATATTCATTAACGTCATGAAAATTTTGACACAAAAGAGTGCATAAATTGGACTTTAATTTTAATTCGTCATTAATTTCTTGGACTATTTAAACATGCATTATTGAGAATTGCTTCATTTTCGAGTTCTAAAACCAAAAACAAATTCCGTGGATGTCGTGCACTCAACAAAATCCATGATAAGATGATTATGCTTTGTAGTGTGTGACATGAATAATTGATCTAATGATTGAGAATGAGCTCATACATTGACCTACTTTCAAGTTGACCTAATGATTTCATTGAACGATGGCCAATTGATGGTTTAATATGAGCTTGGAAGATCGATATGACGCCCCTTTGATAGAATCAATGATACTTGGGACATATTTATAATAGAATTTGGACTATCAGATCACATAAATTCGATCAAAATCGAAATCGAATCGGATCCAATCTTTGACAAATTGCTGGTTTAATAACTCATTGATCATGTGATGGTTGTGGAATCATGTTAGAGTTAATCTATGTATATTATGACAGAGGTAATATTCGTTGCCCTATCAAAACTTCATATGCGGATAACAACCAGCTAGAAACTTTAAAACACCACTTTATCACACATTACAATAGAAATTAGAAAATATTCTTTATATCTAAAAATATTCACAAACGATTGGGAAATATAAACAAGAATCCTTTAGACCATGATGCTTGTATATTTCTTTTTCTTTTTTTTTTATCTTATCTCTAGGATCTATTTCGATCGATTTAAGCATTGGTGAGATCGTGCCGAAAGCACATTCGCACATTAAATAATAATCTTAGGAATCCGATTGACTAGTGATCCTTTCTCTCTTCTCGATATTTATTTATGCTAATAGACAATTATTGTTTTGAGCTTAGGTACAAAATGAGGAACGAATCATATTATCTCCATAATTTATATTATTAATAATGATTAGAGTTTTTTTTATATAGAGAGTAAGTGACAAAGATGAAATTTGAATCAAAAATTTTTAACTAAACTAGCTAACATCTTTAATAATAATTAAAATTATATTATAACTTTGTGGCATATCTTATTTGAGCGAATAAAATGGAGCCATGTGGCGTTCTTAATCTAGTCTAAGCCTCGACAAATTACAGTTGGTCTCATAATCATCTCGTTGATTTGATCACATGGTGGGCTTCAGCAAACAAATCACAACCATAAATATGATATGTTGTGTACGATATGCGTCTACTCTCAAGAATGGTCCAAACAAGGAGCCGTGTATCGGTTGTGGACGGCCATGATTTAGAGAGGGTGACGAAAGCCGACCTCCAAAGCAATCTCTCTCTCTCTCTCTCTCTCTCTCTCTCTCTCTCTCTTTCTATTGGCCATCAACAGTTGCATCCGCGTGAAGCAGCCAACACATCATTTATGTATACACGATTTAATGATGGCCGTATATATCGACTGGCCAATATAAAACACAGGAGGAGAGGATACGAAGTGTTTGTGGATAGCACGTGGGAGAATCATCCATCATCCATCATCATGTAGTGTCTGATATGGCTTCTGTGGTACCATCATGAGAAGATTACGTGTCAACGTGGAGTTCCCATCTTTCCAACCTTAGATTCCTTCTACACGTACCCATCTCGGCATTCTTAGCCAAACAACTGTCCCATGCTTTACATATATTCTTTTTATTATGTTTCCTTTGATAACAAGAGATATTAATATAACTTATTTATTTGTATAGAGAGACAAAAATCTCATACACCAATAAACAAATAACAAGCAAGAAAGGTGATAGAAAATTTACATAATTTACTACATAAGTTCATGAAGAAAATAAAATTTTGACTATACGAGAAACATAAATATAAGTAATGTTTTACTTGAACTAATTCAAACTTAAATCTAAAACCCTTATTCATCGTTTACGAGGATTCACAAGAAAAAAACCCTAAGAAATAATCAAAACTCTTTTCGAGTTTGAATTTTTAATCCTAATCTTAAATAATTTAAATCTAATTAGGATACAAAGGAGAGAATTAAATGTTTGGGCTCTCTTTATTGCCATCGTTCTTGTTCTTTCTTTCTTCTTCCATGAACATTTCCTTTATGTTGCTGCAATGACTATTAATCATTCGAAAATAAGAAGAAAAATGAATTAATGTTGGAAATTTAGCAACGTGAGAGACTTTCATTTCCCACAGAGCACTGAATAATTAACATTTTATTAGTACAAAGAACACTTTAAGGAGTCTGCTGGGAGAGACAAGAAGAAAAAAAAGCTGATAGAAGTGAGAACTAAGAAGTTGTCTTTGACTGCCTGCTTCGATCAGATATGATGCATCCAGGAATTGTTGGGCTTCATGATTAGTGGTCAAAACACTTCTTTGACCGATGGAGATAGAGCGAGATGAGAAGGTGGTGGCACCCGGGCATTAGGGTTTGGACAAGTTGGACCATCGACTTTGCTTGTCTTCTCCCAATTCCGATACATGAGTCAGCTAAGAAATTGATGATGTTGTTGTCCAACAAATCAGTACAGTTTGTGAGTTGCCATTTTTTGTTCTCTTTCCCACATACAAATCCCCAGATTATCATAAAAATTCAATTATTTATAGTTGGCTATGAATTTTTTCCATCATTTAACTATGAACTAAATCAATGCTAATATAACTTGTCTAAGTGTAGGATATTTCACTTCCTAATTAATGTTCATAATGAACATGGAAGACTTTCTGTCTTCTTCTAACACTGTTGTGTTTTAATTCTACAACGCATGGTGTGGGCGTAAGATCTGTCACTTGTCCTCGGAAGTAATTAGCCTGTCGCCACGACGTGTGTTTGACTCAAAGGTTCTTTAGATTTGATATCAAGAATTTTGAGAGTCAAATCTTTTGAATGATTTGGTCGTTTGAATTGAGTTTCATTACATCACACATGGATGATTTTAGAATATAAGAAAGAAGAAGAAGTGGAAAATTAGGAAACACCTTCCCATCCCAATAACTCTAAGTCACCTCATACTATCTCAATTAAAAGGACACTTAAAAAAAGATTATATTCGAGATTAAGAGCATCAATAAAGACAACAAAAGCAAATTGGTGATGATAAATATAATAGAAAATAGAAATTTTAGCTATCACTTCTTATCAAAATTTTACACAAGTATTGGCACTTCATGTAGGGAGGGAGTCCTACACCTGTTAGAGAGCAAGCTATGTTGACATGACGAATATTGATAGCATCCACATGCACTCTTCTCCTCATTTGTCCTTATTAATAAATAGCCAACCATTTTCTAGCTCACCTCGTCCTCTCAATTTCTTTTTTCATACAAGATAAAAAGCCTGAGAACATTAAATAATAATAATGATAATAATAAAGTTTTAGGTTTTTAATATACATATATGACTGTAACAAAGCTTTCCGCGTCACGTAACAGTAAGAGCATTAACGCCGTGAATGTAAGTAGATTGCATCCGGAAGTTTCATTGTGTTTTCCATATGCCACGTGGCACGATATTGGAGGGAATTGCAGCTACGCTTTGCTGACATCGATGTGGGAACGGACGGTGTTGATCCGACCTTCCTCATTCACTCGACTCGCACGTGGGGCTCAGCTACTAGTGCCACCTGGACCCTGCCGACACTGCTCTGCACTGTAGTGCTTTGCCAGGTTTCCTCTGGATGTCCCGTGGGACCCGCAGGGTACTGCACACCAACGCGGTGGCCGGGAACGCCACCGCCTCGTGCCTATATAAACGCACCCTCACCGTATACCCTCCCCTGCGCTGAGCTCTCTCTTCCCCTGCCGCAGCCTTCTTCTACCCTTCTCCTCCTCTCTCTTTCGTCCTGTTCTACTAGGTTTAAGCTACTAGTATTTTGGTACTCATGGGGAATGCGGACGGTGTGCTTCCCGGGACGGAGTTCGGCCACCGCGTGCCGGTGCCGCCGTCACGGCCATTCCTCGACACCTTCAGGGCCAACCTGAAGGAGACCTTCTTCCCCGACGACCCCCTCCGGCAGTTCAGGAACGAAAGCGGCCCGCGACGAGTGATCCTGGGGTTGAAATACTTCCTGCCCATCCTCGACTGGGCCCCCAGCTACAGCCTCAGCCTCTTCAAGTCCGATCTCATCGCAGGGGCCACCATTGCCAGCCTCGCCATCCCGCAGGGCATCAGCTACGCCAAACTCGCCAATCTGCCGCCGATTATTGGGCTATGTGAGTGTCATCGCTTGTTCCCGCAAGATACGCGCCGCCTATGGCTCGGTGAACGAAGTGAGTACATGTTCCTGCAGATTCAAGCTTCGTGCCGCCGTTGGTGTACGCCATGATGGGGAGCTCGCGGGATCTCGCGGTGGGGACGGTGGCCGTGGCGTCGCTTTTGATCGGGTCGATGTTGGCGGACGAAGTCTCGCCGACGCAGGAGCCAGCATTGTATCTGCACTTGGCCTTCACAGCGACCTTCTTCGCTGGGCTCTTTCAAGCGGCCTTGGGGCTGTTGAGGTAGGTTTACTGATGTCCAATGCTTGTTGAGACTTGGAAGGTGGTAGCAAAGAAGAGATAAGGTGAAGGAGGTTGAAGCTTTCGGAGGAGGAAGCGGGTTACTTCTGTGGGACGTAAGGAAGTAGGTTTGGCTGCCGGAGTGAGCAGACAAGGACAGTAAGGCACGTGGCCCCACGTTCTTCTTATTGCCTACAGAGTGACTTGTTATCTTGGGTTGGCCTGTCACTGGAGTAGGCTTTAGATACGCATGCTAGCTTCTAGAAATATATTTTTCTAGAAGCGAATGCTTTAGCATTCTTCGGCACATTCTGTGTTTATATATATATATATATATATATATATATATATATATATATTATTTTTTTCTTCTTCTTTGTGAAAGAAGAGTATTAGGTTAATCTATAGATCTTCTAAATGTGCAGGCTTGGCTTCATAGTGGACTTCTTGTCACATGCAACCATAGTGGGATTCATGGCAGGAGCTGCCACAGTGGTGTGCCTGCAGCAGCTAAAAGGGATGCTGGGCCTGGAACACTTCACCACTGCCACTGACCTGGTCTCTGTCCTCAAGTCAGTTTTCACACAAGTTCACCAGGTTCACTCCCTTCCCAGACCGTGATAGTTCAGTTTACTTCCTCTTACATGATTCCAAAGAGCACAAGATTGGGTTACTGAATGCCTCTGCATTTATTCCGGTCGTTAAAACACAAAGAAGCTGTCATCATCTTGTGATAATTCTTATTGATTCTGATGGAACCTCAGTGTTCCTGATGGGTTCCACCTTTGGACTCTCTCTAATAATTGTTGGTGGTCGTGGCTTCTTCTTGTTCCTGCAGTGGAGATGGGAAAGTGCTGTTCTCGGATGTTGCTTCCTCTTCTTCCTTCTCCTGACTCGCTTCTTTGTAAGTAATCACTCCTACATGACTCTGTTAAGCATGTGAAATAGGAACTTATGTATCCACCAACAAGCATCTTTGTCAAGCAAATAGATCTAGTAATCATCGAAACCTTTCTTGTCTAAGTGACTGCAAATTCCCAGAGGACAACTCACGGATGACATCCATTTCCATTGATGGCTTTGCAAATTATTGCACCAGCTGTCATCATCAGGAAATCCAGAGAAGAACCTTGTCTCTTTGTTCTTGTCCACTGCCTTCCCCGTCTACACCAGTTCTTAGCTAAACTTGCACGCAACTGGAGGATTCGGACTGCAGTTTGACTTGGCTCCTTCCGATCCTTCCCTTTTTGTTGCTTGAGCAAGTTAATAATCTCAACTTTCTTTTGCTGAGAATGCATGGCTTTGTCGGATGCGTTTCTTGTCCTTCGACTCTGTGCCCAGTTTCATTGGTTGGTGTACCAAATGGAGTTAATCTGGGCCAAGTTTTACAAGATTCCATTGAGTTGAGGTAATCAGCATTGAATCTGAATCAAAATCTCTATTTGATCATTGAGCAGAGTAAAAGGCGGCCCAGGTTCTTCTGGGTCTCTGCAGCTGCCCCTTTGACTTCTGTGATACTGGGAACCCTGCTGGTATTCCTCACTCATGCAGAAAACCATGGAGTCCAAGTGGTGAGCCCTCTTTCTCCAATCTCAGACATCCATCTGGTTTCTACTGTAGCACTGTCTTCAATCGTACGATGGCACCTAATCTGCAGATCGGATACCTGAAGAAGGGCCTAAATCCGCCGTCGGCGACTAGCTTAATCTTCACGGCGCCGTATCTCACCGTGGCGCTGAAGACCGGCGTCGTCACCGGCATCGTCGCCCTCGCCGTAAGCCTTCTTCTTCTCGCAGATAGATAATTAGACATAACTGCCTGTCGAGTTCAGACACTTGATCTGTGCTGGTCATTGCTTGGGATCACAGGAAGGCATTGCGGTAGGGAGGAGCTTCGCCATGTTCAAGAACTACCACATCGATGGCAACAAGGAGATGATAGCTTTCGGAACGATGAACATTGTTGGATCCTTGACATCATGCTATCTCACAACTGGTACGTTTTGTTCCCTCGAGGTCGATGTGGTTATCGAGCTCGTCTCAGCTAGCTGAAGCTGATTCTGGTGCATCTGGCAGGGCCGTTCTCGAGGTCGGCGGTGAACTACAACGCCGGGTGCAAGACGGCGATGTCGAACGTGGTGATGGCGGCGGCGGTGATGATCACCCTGCTGTTCCTGACGCCGCTGTTCCACTACACCCCCCTGGTCGTCCTCTCTGCCATCATCATGGCCGCCATGCTCGGCCTGGTCGACTACGAGGCGGCGATCCATCTGTGGCACGTCGACAAGGTCGACTTCTGCGTCTGCCTCGCGGCTTTCCTCGGCGTCGTCTTCGGCAGCGTCGAGATCGGACTCGTCATCGCAGTACGATATACATCTTCATGACGCCAACTTGCATGCGATCGATAGCAAGTAGCTCCAACCATTGCTTGCTTGGTTGCAGGTATCCATCTCCATACTGAGAGTCCTACTGTTCGTCTCAAGGCCGAGGACGACCGTGCTCGGCAAGGTTCCAAACTCCTCGGCCTACCGGCGGGTTGACCAGTATCCGGTGGCACAGACTGTTCCCGGCGTCCTCATCCTCCGCATCGACGCTCCCATCTACTTCACCAACGCCAGCTACTTGAGAGAGAGGTCAGTACACCAAACAAGCCTCGCTACGTTGTTCTGGTGAAGGTAAAGAAGAAGATGCTGAAGTGCTGATGTTTGCTTGTCAGGATATCGAGGTGGATCGAAGAGGAGAATGACAGCTCCAAGGGAGAGACCAGCTTACAGTATCTGATACTGGACATGGGTGGTAAGCTTCAATCCTGTTTCTTATTCTTCTGCTGTCAACAATCTCAATATGACTGCGTCTTCTTGCAGCTGTTGGCAGCATCGACACCAGCGGAATCAGCATGCTGGACGAGGTCAAGAAGATCATCGACAGGAGAAGCATCAAGGTAGGAAGCTTCTGCGGATCCTCACTGTTGCTGCATCATCGAGGTAGGAAGCTTCTGCTAATCTGAAGGTTTTCATGGTGACCAGCTTGTGTTGGCGAACCCCGGGAGTGAGGTGATGAAGAAGATGAACTCGTCGAAGATCCTTGAAGCCATAGGCCATGAGTGGGTGTTCCTCACCGTAGCCGACGCCGTTGCTGCATGCAACTTCATGCTGCATACGTGCAAGCCAGGGGCCACAGCCAATGACAATGGAGCCTGCGAAGCCGTGGTTTAAGCAGTAAGAACAGCTGCAGATCGTAGCAATATAGAGATAGTGTGCAGGATAAAGATTGGCATGCGAGAATGTGAGAATGGCATCATGCTACTATTAATATATTTTTTTCCCGATCTCCCCAAGGAAGAACCATTGTAGTGTCCTGTTCTATAGGAGCGATGGCAAATCTGGCATCGACTCTTTTGCGTGATCATTGGAGGAGTATATATAATATAACAACATGCATGCCTCTTCACACAAATCCCTGCTGACTTCAACAAGAGCAATTATGTTATGCAATTGCAGAATTGGCATTGACAGAAGAAGGACAAAGAAACAGAAGAAAAAGAGCAAGTGGGATCAGTTCATAATGTACCTGATATTTCCAAGTATTCCGTCATGAAAACACCACCTATTCTTCCCCAATAAGAATTGAAGCCAAGCAGTAGAAGACCACGGGAAACAGAAGCTGGCAACTCATTCTATAACCAGAATCAAGATTTCAAGACACTGAAGGACCACATAAAAGTGATGCAACACTAACATGTTAATGTCTCTGCACTTGTCACCAAGCTTATGCCAAACAGCAACCTCTTGCTGAAATTATGCTCTCAGAGAAATGGTTTCAGCATCAACGACAAACCCATCTTGTCCCAAGTCCAGCAACTCCAATATAAGATAAAAAGCTAATCATTATGTAACAAAGACCTCAGAATTATCAACATTGCATGACTGAGAGATGCATCTGGAGACTGCTCGGCCCCATCTATAAAAGAATTCCACTCAACAAAAAGCTTCTCACTCTGTAATTGATCTAAGATACTTCTGCTAACTTTATTAAAAACAATCACAAATAAAGAATAGTCTCATGCAAACAACAAACATAAAGGTGATACTCCCCCCTTAAAGGTGATATTATCAACATTGTATGACTGAGAGATGCATCTGGAGACTGTGCGGCCCCACCTATACAAGATTTCCACTCAACGAAAACCTTCTCTCTCAGTAATTGATCTAAGGTACTTGTGCTAATTTTATTAAAAAAATCACAAATGAAGAATAATTTTATGGAGATAATAGAGGTGGTATTCCCTTCTTGGAGCTGGTAGATAAGGAAAAATCTTCTATTTTACATGTATGAAGAACCTGTGGCCATTGTATCTTTATGTACAACTCAAAATACATGGAGTCATTAGTTAAGCTGGCATTGACATGTCAGACAAGATTTAATAGACCATTTAGGAACTCGGATGCATTAAAATTTCTGGTCAATTATGGATGACAGGAGGTTTTAAATAAAAACTTCAATCCATTTAAATATGATGTGCTAATATGGCTTTCTTAGGAGCAGCATGTACTCCATCAAAGCATGGGGATACTGACATCTCAGTTCATCTCAGTCATGGCCAATCATGGAGATTAAAACCACTAATGCTGCATAGATTTGTCAATTACTGTTACTTCAACAAAAGGATTAAACTATGTAGAACAAAAGTAATGGTATGACTACTCCTTGTGTCAACAATGAAGACTTTTGATGAGATCAACCAGGATAAGTATGAAAAAGAAGTTGACAATGGTCCTAATTGCCATATGTAAAATGGATTTGCAAAATATTGCCATACCATGATAGTTTTTGTTAGAATCGGTGTGAAATAAACGTAATGAAATATCCACAATAAAGCTTCATTCTCTTCGGTAAAAAAATTATTATGGGAAGCTGTTGCTAGTTGTCCGTATTAAATAAATATTTTTAGCCAATATAAATTAAGTAGGAAGTAAATTAGAATAAATTAGAGTGATACTAGCAGAGTATTAATAAAGTGATAGGATGAATAGTGAAATTGTAATGGTAAAGAGAAAGCACATATCAATTAGTGTCATATAATGTCTATTTATACATAGTAAAATAGAGGATTTTTCTCAACTGAGCAGCGAGATTTCCTCGTGCAGTTGAGGAAATCTCTCATCTACTATGTAGTTGAGGAAATCTCTTTGTTATCATGCCCCTCAAGATCGAGCTCCTGTCAAGGATACCGATCTTGGACCGATGAAACAAATATAGTTATAGGCTAGAGACTTTGTGAGTGAGTTTGCCAATTGATCAGTCATATGAACATGAGAGACACGAAGTTGACGTTTGATAACTTGATCTCGCATGAAATGAAAGTCGATGGCAATGTGTTTCATGCGTCAGTGGAACACTGGATTGACGCATAGATAGGTAGCTCCAACATTGTCATAATATATTGTAGGAGTAAAGGTAGAGCCGACTTTGAGTTCCTTAAGGAGATTTGTAACCCAATTGAGTTCAACAGCAGCGGTAGTGATGACACGATATTCAACTTCAGTTGTATACCGGGCGACTATCTTTTGCTTCTTTCTTAGAACTCCAACTGATTGTATTAGACCCAAGAAAGATGACATACCCTGAGGTGGAGGTGCAATCATCAAAGTTTCCCGCCCAACCAGCATCAGCAAAGGCATGGAGTTGAAGTTGAGTGTGTTTCTGAAGAAAGAGACCATGATTGAGGGGCTCTTTAAGATACCACAAAATTCATTTAACCACATACTAATGCATAACAGAAGACTGGTGTATGTATTGAGATAGTTTATTGATTGCAAATGAGATATCTAGACGGGTAAGAGCCAAGTACTATAAGGAGCCAAGTACTTGGTGGTATTGAGTTAAATCTGTAGGAGTGCTGTCATCATATATTTTGAGTGATGCACTAGTAGAGAGAGGAGTTGCAACATCTTTTGTATCCTGCATATTTGTCTTTGATAATAAGTCTTGAATATACTTTCTTTGTGATAAGAGGAGACCTGAGGACGTAAATATTGCTTCAATTCCCAAAAAGTAGCTTAGAGGTCCTAAATCTTTGAGGGAGAATCGATCAGCCAATTACTTTAAAAATGTCTAAATCTTTGAGGCAAAGGTAGAGCAGGATGAAGTGACTGCCCTGATCACCGATCAGAGGCAACGAGAGAGAACTGCAAAGATTGTTCGGTAACAACAGAAAGGGATAGTAGGCCTACACCAAGATAAGGTCCTCTCTAGGACCAAGACGTGACCCGGTAGGAGTGTGTCCATAGGAAAATCAAAATGCTACCACAGGATGCCACCGGTAGTAGTGAGGATGATGTTGCCGGAGGTGAGGACAGCAGTGGTGCAGGCATTGGCAGGGCCCATGCCGGAAGCAGTGAGGATGACATTGCCAAAGTGAGAGAGCCAGGAGCTGGTCGATGGTGCCCAGTGAGAGGGTTCTGGCGACCAGGTCCACAAAGAGGCATGCCTAATGGTCTAGTGCGTGAAAGCAGATCAGGTCTGGAGCAATGATTCAATGACAGGGCGTTGGCAGAGGTGGAAGGTGGGAGGTGAGAGGTGGGTGACCATGGTAGCTTGAGTTCGTGCACGCAGCAGCGATCCACATGGTGCTGTGCATATACGCAAAGGAGAGCGTCGGACCACCCAGCATGCAAACTGTTGAGGGCACATGCGTCCCCTTCGATCTCCTCAAGTCTGTAGACTGTTATGGTAGATTAGCGAAGACTGCTACGATGAGGAAGATGAGGACTGTTCGCGGAGCCTCGCTTGGGAATGTGACTATAGCGACGATGGTCACTGGCTGGAGGTAGAGGTTCACACCTCTCTTCTTACTGCTCTAATATCATGATAAAGTAATAGAATAAAGAGTGAAATTGTAAAGGTAAAAAAAAGCATATATCAATTAGTATCATATAATATCTATTTATACATAGTGAAAGAAAGGATTTTTCTCAATTGAGCAGCGAGATTTCCACGTAAAGTTAAGAAAATCTCTTTGTTATCAAACACCACTCAAAATACCATAAATGCAAGAGCAAATTAATGAAGATATGAGACATAATAGTATATATAATGGATCATAGATAAACTGTAATGTAGATCCCTTGTGCAATGACATACCTTATTTTCATCTTAGATGGATCAATCTCCCACTCTTCTTTTGGCTTTTGAAAACCACGTCTTTTCTTCAACCAGTTCTTTGATAGTTTCTTTTCCAACTGCATATCTAGGCTCCTCAGATCAATTTTATGAGTAATATACCATTGCCACCAAAGCTCTTAGACGCCTACAGTTTAGAAAGTGACACCCCTCCGCCGCTTTAGAAGAAGCCCAAACTAAACTATTTTCCTCTCCTTCTGTGTCCATGATGCCACATCAAACCAACTCCAAGAAGCTCAAGGAAAGCCAATTAGGTACACTTCTACTAGACTATAAAATCTTAACAGTATCCCCCATTAGAATCGATATTGATATAGAAGAAACCCTAAAACCCCTTCCTTACCACCGGTCTCCTAAAATAGATGCTTTATGAGAACAGCCTGCAAAAGACCAACACCAGTCAATCCAGAACTAAATTTCTACATCAAAACAATACAAACCAAACAAATAACAGATGCAATTACCAGAATTTAGCAAAGAAAGACCTCAAGATGCCAACTTTCAAGTGCAAAACGGCAAGTCACCGACCGCAGACCAAATGGAGATGGAAAACTGATTCCAGCAAAAAAAAAAAAAAAAAATTTTTTTTTGACAAGTAGGATAAGAGGAAGGCGCGGAGTGTACTTTGCTAAAGTCATTTGTTATAACCCTCGTAGATTCTAAGTTTCGGGTTGATCTCTTTAGGGGATCGATCTTCTTGGAACTTTATAGGAGTTTCTTCCTCCAAATTGCTACTCAAAGGCTACATAAAAAATTCATCTATTACTTATTAAAAAAGAATGAATACATGGTTATTTATAAGACTTCTAAATTCTAACTCCTAATAGGACTCATACTTAAGACTCATATTCCTTTATAACTCCTAATGCTTCTCTAAGAACAACTCCTAATAGGACTCCTACTCAAGACTCCTATTCCTTTACAACTCTTAATGCTTCTCTAAGAAATAACTTCTTAACTCTAGCCGGCTTCTTCACCTCTTTAATAGGGGTCAGCTAGGTAGGTTAACATGAATGCCCAGCTCAATTAGGACTCTCTTAGCTAGAGTCCTAACAGACTCGCCCTCTTCAAATTAGCCTTGTCTTTTAGGCTGACGATTCATGAATTCTGGAAAGTTAATCTTCAAGTCGTCATAGTTCTCTCAAGAGGCACTTTCTGCTAGTAAGTTCACCCATTGTATTAGCACTTTAATAGTAGGTCATCTTCGTCAAGTCACGATCCGTCGATCAATAATGGCACTCGGTTGGGTTTGGAGTTCTCCTTGGGTAGTCATATTTGGTGGATGGCTTTGGGTTGTCTCCAAGCACCTGTTCACCACTTCTGTCTGGTCGTCGATTTGTGGGTGATACGTCATACTTCTTTTCAATTAGTGCCCTGCATCTGGAATAACTTTTTGGAAGGTGGTAGCCTTTCGATGAAGTCCATGGAGATATCAGTCCACACTGAGTCCGGTATGAGTAGTGATTGTAGCTTCCTTGGACTTGCCATTGTTTCACCCTTGTGCTGTTGACATACATCACATTGTGTCACATATTCAGCAATAATTTTTTTCATCACTCTCCAATAAAAAATTTACTTCACTCTTTTATAAGTTCTCAGGAATCCGGAGTGCCCTGCTAAGAAGGTGTGGAGTGTATTTTATACTGGATGATTTTGATGCAAGAGGAGTCAGGTATAAGCACAATGTGACATTTGTAGCGTAGATCCCTCGAATCCCAAGTGTAGTGGGTTATTGCACTTGGATCCTCCTCCAATTTTTTTATGATGTTGCTGATCTCTAGATCCTTCTTCCATTCTTCTCTAATGTCCTCAAGGAAGTTGGTGGTAGGAAGGGAGATGACTAAAAACTTAGGTTGCTCAAGTAGCTGTGAGAGTGCATCTACAATAACGTTTTCTTTTCCCTTTTTGTAAATAATTTCATAATCAAATCTAAGAAGTTTGGTTATCTATTTTTGCTACTCAGGGGATGATATCTTTTATTTTAAAAAGTACTTGAGGCTTCTATGGTCGATTTTAATTTGAAATCACCGACCGATCAAGTAAGGTCTCCACCTCGTTACTGTATGTACAATGGCGAGCATCTCCTTATCATATATTGATATATTTTGATTGGAGGGAGATAATGCCTTGCTGGAGTATGCGAGTGGTCGACCATCTTGCATGAGAATGGCTCCAATTCTGACTCCAAGTATGTCAACCTTAATTATGAAGGGTCGATTGAAATCTGGTAGCGCTAGCATCAACGTCGTCGTCATGGCTGCCTTAAGTTTGTTGGGAAATCATTGGGGGCGACATCATATGCGCAGCGAAAGAATAAGAAAACAAAAATCCTCGATTCCCAAAAAGATGTTCGTCGTCGTGCGAAGATTGGTGCGTAAAAAATCCGCAAAACACAAAACTGCGTATAGAGATTGTGTTACCTAGGGAGATCGTATATCCTTGTTTCCTTGCAGATCCTTAGGAGAGGGTGAAGGAGGTCAAGCGTCCTCCTCTCTAGCGGTGATCCACACAGTAGGGTTGCGACGACCCTCCTCAAAACTCCAGGCCTCTGAGATGGAGAGGGAGAGGAGAATAGGAAAGGCAAGCAAAGACTCTAGCCTATGAGGCTGTGAATCCCTCCTATTTATAGAGATCCCGTGTCAAACCCTAATGGGTCCTTCCTTAGTGGGTATTGGATCTGCATCCAATAAGACAAGGACTCCGTCGGATATCTCATATCCGAACCTCTACTCATCGCAATACCTACCATATGTGTGTGACCCTCTAGGCCCAATATCGAGCTGGCCGTGAGTCATACCTATCAGAACTCCTTCTAACTCAGTGAATTATTATCTCTGTAATAATTCACTCGACTCATCGACTACGGACGTACTAGGCCACTACGCCGTAGTCCCCAGACGATACAGGGGAATCCAATCCATTGGACCTGTCTGTCCTCAGTTACCATGTACCTATAGTCCCTCATCCATCTAATATCCCAGAGACCGTATATCGAGCATGGTGTTGTCAGACCCATACGGTTTCTACTCGAGTCTCGCTCTAATCGGATTCTCCCGGAGAACTCTTTCTCTCTCAACCCGAATGACCCTGGCCAGGGATTTGTCTGAGCAAGAACACATGGGATATTCCTCTCATGACGCCAAGAGTGGATGATCCTCTATCGACACTCAATAGCCCTCGTAAGGTCGACTACCACTCCCAATGACCAGCTGTACTAGATCTGGGATAGCCAAACCTATAAGTCTGGTATCAAAGAGTGGAGCACTCATACAGGACATCCTTGGTGTCTCAAGTCTAAGGACCAGATACACCACTAGGACTACGGAATCGCTTTGTCGATAATAAGGCATCATCAACCATCCAAAGATTCCGTAAGCGGATCAATCAGTGAACTCATTCTCCAATGAGCACCTGTATTGTATCCCTAGTGTCCCTACACGAAAGCTATGAGACCAAATGCATCCATCATATGAACGGGTAAACAAAGACACCGATCTATCCGGTTATCACGATGTCCCTCTCGAGTAACCTATGACCGGATTATTTAGGATATGTGTTTAAAGGTGAATCGATCTCATTATCGTGATCTCATCACAATCCGATTCCCATTGCACAAATCCAAGGACATCACAATATATATATGCATTTATGCAATAGTTATAAAGTGATATACGCCAAAATATAATAAAAAAAGATTCTGTATCAAGTCACACGTGCCATCACTCCGTGATTGGCTTCTTTGGGCACCTATGACTAGCAATCTCCCACTTGACCTAAAGCCAATCACCTATGTGTCTGATCCCCATCAGACCCCTGTGACGCTCAAAGACAAAATGAGACAACGGCTTTGTTAGTGGATCTGCAATGTTATCTTCGGATGGAACTCTTTCCACTGCTACATCTCCTCGGGTTATGATCTCTCTTATAAGCTGGAACCTCCTCAGAACACTTCTGATGAGACCTGGGTTCCCTTATTTGAGTAATCACCCCATAGTTGTCGCAATATAAGGAAGTCGACTTGTCGCTATCTCATATCGACTCCCCAAATCTGTGATGAACTTCTTCACCCGGACTCCCTCCTTTGCTGCATCGATGCAACAATGTACTCCGCCTCGTGGTCGAGTCAAGCGAGTGGTATCTTGCCTGGAACTCTTCCAAAGACACTGCTCCTCCATTCAAGGTGTACACATATCCTGAATTCGACTTGCTATCATCGACATCGGTGAAAACTTGAGTCAGTAGAGCCTTCAACCTTAAGGCTATTACCTCCATATACTAGTAAAAGATCCTTAGTCCTTCTCAAGTACTTAAGGATACACTTTACTGCTTTCTAGTGCTCCAAGCACGGATCCGCCCGATACACTGCCAGTGACACTCGAGCATCTCGCTATATCGTGCCCAAGACATAGCATGGCATACATGATAGACCCTATTCTTTGAGGCATAAGGTATCATATCCATGTTAAGCCCTTTCTTCCGAGTCTTTGGGGACATATTAAGTAAAAGCGATATCCCATGTCTCATCGGTATGAGACCTCTCTTGGAATTTTCCATGCCAAACCTTTTGACAATAGTTTCTATGTACCTGGACTAGGACAAGCCAAGCATCCTCTTGGATCTATCTCTATAGATTCTAATCCCCAAGATATAAGATGCTTCCCCTAAGTCCTTCATGGAGAAGTGTCTAGATAACCAAGCCTTTACTATGGATAGCATTCCTATGTCATTCCCAATGATGAGGATGTCATCCACATAAAACACCAAAAGGTGATAGCGCTCCCTTACCTTTCAGTATACACAAGGCTCATCTTCGTTCTTATCTAAGTCATAAGATCTGATTGCCTCATCAAATCTTATGTTCCAACTTCGAAGCTTGCTTTAGTCCATAAATGGATCTAAGCAACCTACACACCTTATCTCCGGGCAGTTCTTGGACACGAATCCCTCAGGTTGCATCATATACACCTCCTCCTCGAGGTTCCCGTTGAGGAATGCGGTTTTCACATCCATCTGCGGATCTCATAATCATAGTGTGCTGTAATAGCCAATAGAATTCTGATGGATTTTAGCATTGCTACGGGTGAGAAAGTTTCGTCGTAGTCAACACCTTGCCTTTGATGATACCCCTTAGCCACTAGCCTTGCTTTATAGGTCTCTACCTTTCCATCTACTCCGATCTTTTTCTTAAAGATCCACTTGCAACCGATGGGTACAATACCTTCGAGCGCATTAACTAGGTTCCAAACCTTATTGGAGTACATAGAATCAATTTCAGAATTCATGGCTTCTTTCCACTTCTCGGAGTCTATACTCATAATAGCCTCCTCGTAGGTCTGAGGATCAATATCCTCTACATCCTCTGCTCTAATATGTCCCACATATCTCTCAGGAGGATGGGATACTCTATCAGACCTACGTAAAGTTGATACTTGTGTATTAGGTACCTCAACAGACTCGGGCTGTAGAGTGGTGCTTGAGCTTGGTTCTCCAACCTCGCTCAATTCTATCATTCTCCCACTGTTTCCGTCAAGAATGTGTTCCTTCTCAAGGAACACTGCTCTCTTAGCTACAAAGACCTTTTGGTCCTCGAGATGATAGAAATAATACCCACAAGTTTCCTTGGGGTATCCCACAAATTTGAATCGCTCTGTCCTTGATTCTAACTTATCGGGGTTGTGTCTTCTAACATGGGCAGGGCAGCCCCAGATCTTAACAACCTTAAGATCAAGCTTCTTCCCTTTCCATATCTCATATGGTGTAGACACTACCGACTTAGTTGGAACTCTGTTCAGAAGGTAAGCTGCGGTTTCTAGGGCATATCCCCAGAATGAGATGGGTAGGCCAGCGAAACTCATCATGGACCGTACCATATCTAATAATGTACGATTTCTCCTTTCAGAGACACCATTGAGCTGAGGTGTATAAGGAGGTGTCCATTGGGATAATATCCCATGGTCCTTGAGGAACTGAGTAAACTCTGTACTTAAGTATTCACCTCCTCGATCTGATTGAAGAGTTTTGATACTCTTTCCAATCTGGTTCTCCACCTCATTCTTATACTCTCTGAATTTCTCAAAGGCCTCAGACTTGTACTTCATTAAGTACACATATCCATACCTTGAGAAATCATCAGTAAATGTAATGAAGTAGGAGTAACCTCCAATGGCATGAGTTGACATGGGTCTACATACATCACTATGTATGAGTTCCAACAACTCATTGGCTCTCTCTCTAGTTCTACTAAATGGAGATTTGGTCAGTTTTCCACGAATGCAAGGCTCACAAGTTGTATATGACACATAGTCAAATGGATCTAGATATCCATCATTTAGCAACTTTTGAATCCTTCTTTCATGGATGTGACCTAGCCTACAATGCCACAGGTATGCACTGTTCAACTCATCTCGTTTCCTTTTGGACATATTTACATTCATGATATATGGAGTGGTGTCTAACATAAATAAACCATTATGCAATGTTCCTTTCGTGATGATCTTATCATCTAATAATATCGAACAACCATTGTTCTCAAAAATAAATTTATATCCACTAACTGTTAAACATGAAATGGAGATAATGTTTTTGATAATAGAAGGAACAAAATAACATGCATCTAATGCAATAAAAGCTCCACTAGGCAAATGTAGGGCGACCTGCCAACAGCTAATCTGACAACTTTTGCTCCATTACCCATCTTGAGGTCCATCTCGCCTCTCTGTAGTCTCCTAGGCCTTGCCAGAATCTGCAACGAATTGCATATATGATAAGCACTATCGGTATCCAATACCCATGTGTTATCATAAGAGTCTGACAAATGGAGACTGATCATGAATGTACCTGAAGCTTCATCAAGCTTTTGTTTCGCCCTTTCTGCAAGGTACTCTTTGCGTTTCTCTTCCAATGCCCATCTTTACCACGATTGGAAGCACCGGCCTTTGTCCTTTTCTTTGGGTCTTTCTTAGCAACCTTTGCTTTACCTTGTTTGCCCTTGCCCTTTCCCTTCTTAAGGGACCTTTTTGCTTTCCTTTTTCTTTCTGGTCTCACCAATGTAGAGAACTGGCTTCTCTTTCTTAATAGTACTCTCTGCCTCCCTCAACATATTGAGGAGCTGCGGGAGAGTCACCTCAAGCTTGTTCATATTAAAATTCATTATGAACTATGAAAAAGGAATCTGGTAGGGGCTGAAGCACAATGTCCACACACAAGTTATCCTCTAGGACCATTCCTAGACCTGTGAGTTTCTCTATCCACTCAATCATCTTTAGGACATGGTTCTGAACCGGTGTCCCCTCAGTCATCCTAGCGAAAAAAAGGCTCTTGGATATCTCATATCGTTGAGTCCTTCCCTGTTCCTCAAACAATTTTTTTGACATGTAGGAGAATGGATCGGCATCCATCTTTTCATGTTGTCTCTGTAACTCTAGAGTCATAGAGCCCAACATATAGCATTGAGCAAGAGTGGAGTCATCAATGTACTTCACGTGGCGGCGATCTCATCCTCGCTTGCCCTTCTTGGGCGTAGGCATCACTGTATCAGGGCGTTACATTTTTTCTCCACTGTGAGAATAATTCTCAAGTTCTGAGCCAATCCTTATAATTTGGACCAAGAAGGGCGGTTGACATCAAGTATGCCACGTAAAGGGATTTGAAAGCGACATTTTCTGAAAATAAAGATGTAGCGAAAATGAATAACATGCAGATTTTGCAAGAAATAAACTATCAAGATATGGACTTCTATCTTAATATGCTCCCCACTATTTTACTAACGAGTCACGCGACACCCTCGAAAGACGCGTGAAACGGAAGTCTCAACGAGACTTCTAGTGGGGATCGATTCAATCAGCGTCTTAGTGTAACCTCGAGGGACTCGACCAATCACACTAAGCCTAAAAAGGTAGGCAACTCTTGCCGATCACAACTCCTTGTGATTCCCCTCCCTGTTCGACCTCCGAATCACCATGGCCTCGAGGGACTCGACCAACCATGATGCTCGGTTAAGTCAACACCTTCGTTACAAGATGAGTCCGATTTGATGATATACCCTCGAGGGACTCGACCAAGCACACCATGTCCTCGGTCACCGGTGACATCTCTATGTCGTAAGCAAGATAGCGAATCGCGATATAGGTGAGTCTCGAGGGATTCGACCAACTCAACCTACACCGGAATCGGTTCCTACTCATAACGATGGAAGGCCACGTGGGTCAATCTAATTGCCTCACGTTTACCGACACTTAATATTATCGAGAGATGTTTCTATAATTTGGTCTCCTAATATGACATGTCACACATATACATATTTAATATATATCTACATCGCATGCAAATATATATACATATCTAGTATGTGTATAAGCAATCACATCGATGATCATGGACCACAACCTAATATGATTAGGCCCGAGCCAGATGGGTCTAATCACTCACATCAAGATCTATGTGTGCAACGGTGCATCTCCATGCCCTTGTGATCGTCCATCTCGCCCTCGTCGGTTAAAATCGACATCTTGATGCATCTCCATGCATCACGATCGTCCGTCTCGTGGGTCCCTTCTTATCGCATCCACGCTCCCCCGCAAGCCTCCTCATGTGATTACAACTTAATCATAGGCACGCAGGCCCGACAATAAACGAGAAATATAATGGAGGTTCGCATACCTCAATAATATTAATCACAAGTACACACATCACACGGTCCATGATCATCCGTCCACACATCATACATTACATGTATAAATAATCATCATTATGTAGGACTACTAGATAATAATAATAAATAATAATCAACTAAACCTTTTAATTAATTAATATTTTTTTGAAATCAGGGACATGTAGGGAATTTCTCGATTCCTAAGGGTATTTTCGTAATTTGGACAAAAGACAGAAACTTGAATTTCTCAAATTCACAGAGGCAAAACTGTCCTTTTACCCAAAACCCTAATTCCCTCTGCTGCTGCCCCTCCCTGGCGGCGGCGCACAGGCGGCGAAGGGCGGGGCGATGCCCTTCTCGCGCTGAAGCACGCCCATTGGCGGCCGCCATTGCCATGGGCGCCCCGGGCGCCGCCCCCCATGAAGCGGTTCTGCCAGCATGAGGCAGCGCCATGGCGGTGCTGCCTCGGCGGCGGCCGCCCTCTGGGGGTTTTGCCAATGGGAGCAAGGGACCTGGCCTTGCCGCCTGTGGGGAACCTCGACCATCGACCCACTGCCCTGCGGTGCCCTCGAGCCAGCCTACTGCCCAGCGGTGCCTCTGCCAGCGGGGTCAGCGGCTGCAGGCGCCCTCTACCCATGGGCTGCCGGCCCACCAGTAAAGCCTCTTCGCAAAGCGGGGCATCACGGCCCGCCTTTGCCCTTTCAGGCATCGCTTGGCTTAGCAGCCAAACTATTTCTTTGCTGGTCTGCTGCAGGTGGCTGCGAGCATGCAGATCGAGGGCAGCAACTGTTGCTGCCCTTCCTCGCTTTTAAAGCAACGATTTTGACGTCAATATTCTTCCTAAACACAACACACGCAGTTCAAAACCAATCATTCGCACAAACAACTCTGGCTCGATACCACCGTTGGGGAAATCATTGGAGGCGACATCATATGCTTGAATGGAAGAATAAGAAAACAAAAATCCCCGATTCCCAAAAAAGATGTTCGTCGTCGATGCGAAGATTGGTGCTAAAAAAAATCCAAAAACACAAAACTGCGTGATAGAGATTGTGTTACCTAGGGAGATCAGATATCCCTGTTTCCTTTGCAGATCCTTAGGAGAGGGTGAAGGAGGTCAAGTGTCCTCCTCTCTAGCGGTGATCCACACAAAGGGGTTGCGACGACCCTCCTCAAAAACTCCAGGCCTCGAGGGTGGAGAGGGAGAGGAGAATAGGAAAGGCAAGCAAAGACTCTAGCCTATGAGGCTGTGAATCCCTCCTATTTATAGAGATCCCGTGTCAAACCCTAATGGGTCCTTCCCTAGTGGGTATTGGATCTGCATCCAATAAGACAAGGACTCCGCCGGATATCTCATATCCCAACCTCTACTCATCGCAATGCCTACCATATGTGTGTGACCCTCTAGGCCCAATATCGAAGCCGGCCGTGAGTCATACCCTGTCGAAACTCCTTCTAACTCGGTGAATTATTATCTCTGTAATAATTCACTTTCGACTCATCGACTCTGGGACGTACTAGGCCACTACGCCAGTAGTCCCCGTGACGATCTGGGGAATCCAATCCATTGGACCTGTTTGTCCTCGCCACCATGTACCTATAGTCCCTCATCCATCTAATATCCTAGAGACCAGGTATATCGAAAGCATCGTTGTTGTCGGACCCATACGATTTCTACTCGAGTCTCGCTCTAATCGGATTCTCCCCAAGAACTCTTTCTCTCTCAACCCGAATGACCCTGCCGGGATTTGTCCGAGCAAGAACACATGGGATATTCCTCTCATGACGCCGAGAGTGGATGATCCTCTATCGACACTCAATAGCCCTCGTAAAGGTCGACTACCACTCCCAATGACCGGTGTACTAGATCCGGGACAGCCAAATCTATAAGTCTGGTATCAAAGAGTGGAGAACTCATACAGGACATCCTTGGTGTCTCAAGTCTAAGGACTATATACACCACTAGGACTACGGAATCGCTGTCTGACAATAAGGCATCATCAACCATCCAGCATTCCGTAAGCGGATCAATCAGTGAACTTATTCTCCAATAAGCACCTGTACTGTATCCCTAGTGTCCCTACACGAGCAGCTATGAGACCAGCTGCATCCATCATATGGACGGGTAAACAGCACATCAGTCTATCCGGTTATCACGATGTCCCTCTCGAGTAACCTATGACCAGGATTATTTAGGATATGTGTTTAAAGGTGAATCGATCTCATTATCATGATCTCATCACGATCCGATTCCCATTGCACAAATCCAAGGACATCACAATATATATATGCATTTATGCAATAGTTATAAAGTGATATACGCCAAAATATAATAAGCAAAAGGATTCTGTATCAAGTCACACGTGCCATCACTCACGTGATTGGCTTGCTGGGCACCTATGACTAGCAAAGTTTGTCAAAGGCAGCAGAGGCTTTGTCCGACCATTGGAAGACATTTTTTTTCAGTAGAAAAGCGAGGGGTGCGCTGATCTTCCTATAGTCCTTAACAAATTTTTGGTAGTAGCCCGTTAGTCCAAGGAACCCGCGTAGTAATTTCATGTTTGTATGTTTCGGCCAGCCTTGCATTGCTTCAATTTTTGTTGGGTCTATCGCCACTCCTTCTGATATTATATGGCCAATGTACTCTACTTTTTGTCGGAGAAAACTGTACTTTGGTAGCACAAATTTGCGAAGAAAGCTTTGAAAAATATCGTTCATGAGACTTTGGAAGGTTGAAAGAGCACTAGTGAGTCCAAAAGGCATTACTAAAAATTCATAATAGCCATTATATACGTGGAATATAGTTTTTAGAATGTTATCTTCATATACCCGAATTTGGTGGTAACCGGATTGGAGGTCCAACTTCATGAAGACTCAAGCTCCTTTTAACTTATCAAGAAGTTCATTCACCACTAGTATTGGGTACTTATCCTTGACGATGATACCATTTAAAGCTCGGTAGTCGATGCACATCTGTCAAGTTCTGTCATTTTTGTGTACAAGTAGCACCGGTGAGGAATAGGGGCTGCAACTTGGCCGAATCACCCCTATTTCAAGCATCTCCTTTATGATCCTTTTAATTTCATTCTTCTAGAGGTGAGGATATAGGTACGACCGAGTGTTCACTGGTGACTTATTCGGAAGGATTAGAATACGATGATCATGTTGCCAGGAGGAAGACCTTAATATTCAAGTTCTCTTACGTCAAAGTCAAGCTTTACATGCTGATGTTCAATTTGGTAATATTATGTCTTGGGTGATTTGGATGATTTATACAACTAATTCACTTTTAGATTATATTTGGTTTGGGATTCTCTTTCTAGTATTGAAATGTTTCTTTTTCGTGGTATCTTACCTATGATTTCAATTATGTTTCTTCAATTGAGGATAAGGAAGGAGGTGAAAAATTCTTTCTTGTCTCTTGTGTCCATATTGTAACCTTATTTCAATTGCAAATATGATAAATCTTAGTTTTGTCGACATTCTTTTTATGTAGTGCAACAATCATAAGAGGGTGGGGTGACGGTCGTGAGTTCATCTTGATAGAGTTTTTTAAACATCGCTTAGTTAAATCTTTTTGAATCCTTTAATATGATTCATTATCCTAGAGCCTTTTATGTCCCATTCTAGTTAATATGGTCGGTCACAATCATGGACATGATTTCAAGTTTCAAAATTTTTGATTGAATATAAGAAGTGTAGTTATCTTATTTCATAGTTTTGGTTGGGTGGTAGTGAATCAATCGTCCTCTCATATATTAGTTGTGTTTGATAGAATATCTAGATTAAGGGATGTGCTTTCTTCCTAGAATAGATACTAGCTTGATAAACTAAAAGATCTTTTCTTTGACATCCAAATGGATATGTCTATCTTTAAAAACAAATATATTAGCCTTGGTCTCATTAAATATGAACACATTACTCTTTGTTTTCTTGAAACCTAAACAAACATATTTACCTTAACTAAATAGCTTAATATTAAGTGGTGAACATAGGCTAAGGCCCATTGGATTAATTTTGATGAGCTTAACATGAGATATTGTGATAATATTATATCTGTCCATTTTAGTTGAATTAAATTAGGCGTATTAAAGTTGCTAGTATATTAATTCTTGATAATAAAGTCATTATAGGAGAGTTTATGAGTTTTTACTCCAACATTTGGAATAAGGGGAGTGGAGGCTATGTAGCATGATGCTTGATCTCTTCCTTCCTATTAGGCATTAGCAACATTGAGAGTATTGTGTTTGACCTTCCCTTTCCTTTTTCTTGTTTTTTACCAATCTCACATTAAACCTCTGCTCCCTACCCTTATCCATAAGGAGCAATCAACTTTTCTACCTAATAAAAGTATCCATGATAAAATTTGTATTGTATAAGAAATCAGTCACTCTCTTTATAATTCCAAGAGATCACTAAGTTCTTATTAAGATTGATATTGAAAAGATTCATCATCATAAGATTTTATGAAATGTTATTGTTCTTGTGCTTAGACTTGCTAATCTTTTTAGAAAAAAATTATTAATTAAATCTATACTTGTATCTCCACACCAAAGGGGATCCAATAAGGAGATCCCCTATCCCCGTGTTTATTTATCTTGATTTATTAATTTTTTATTTTTTTCCTTTAACCAAGACTCCTTGGATAATATTGTTATGCCCTTCTCCATCATTTAAACTTACCCACTTTATGTACATCGATGATATCCACCTTATGTATTGGGCCCTAATTTCTATTAAGCCTTGGGTCCTTTGGAAGGCTCATACTGAAGTTTATTTCCTTAACAACCGACCGGGGCTTAACATACTTATACGTATAACAATAGCTTCCTTCTATAGTTTTGTTGTGAAGCTTATATGTCTAAAGCAAGTCTTGAGATACGTCCTATGGGTATTAGATAGGACCGCTGGAATTATAGATGATCAATTAAATTATGACGGATCTTAGGATCACAATACCAATGGGAGAATAAGATTTATTATTAGAGATATGTTATTATGATTGCTCTTTTTGTATTCAGCTACTCGAAGAAAGAACTGAGATACTGTATTATGTGAGGAGGCTACAGCAATCTTGGAAGGGAATTAATTACTTATGCCTAGTGTCGAGTGATTAAAAAATTATATGTATTCATTAGCTTTAGTTGATTGACTGTTTAGTGCTCCTTAAATTTATTAGAAATATTGTTTTTGACTTTTTATGTTTCTCACATTTGTTTGCTACAAATTAATTAGCTTGGCTTGCAAAAAATAAAAAATAAAAAATGGATAATCGATTTGGGATGGGAATCCTTCATCTGAGTTGGATTTTTTGGTTTGCTCACATATGCAATAGTATAATATCATTGTTCCCTTTCGAGTATAATTTAATTTTCTCCGGTAGAAAAATATCTACGATAGTTATTAGATGTATGTTTATCATATTAATAATCGTAGTTAATTTTAAATTCTTCGTTTAAATATTATATAATATGTGTGTTAAATCTTTATAAATATAAATTTTTAACCTCTTGAATGTGTATTAAAATGCTATTGTTAGATTTTATGACCTCTTGAATGCTATTATTAAAATGCCTACTCGTAGATGCAACTCAAGGCCAAAATTATCAAAAGATGCTATTGTTAGATTTTATGAACCTTTATAATTAAATAAAATATATAATAAAATTAATTAGATTTTGATGGTAGATATTGGTCAATAGAAAAGAAGTTCATATTTAAAGTAGGATTCCTTAGGGGATACCCTTGATGAGAGGAATTCTCTTAATAACTTATCTTAGACCCTTTGCTCTCGCCTATAAATAGACATGACCTATAGGAACTGGATAATCGATGTGACGTAGTTGAGGGATTACAATTTCTCTCTCAACCCTCCCAGAACAATCAATCTAAGTGGTTAAAGGATATGTCACGCCCCCTCAAAATCGATAATATTATAATTCAACAAACAAATCAATCTAGCATGCAAACATTTGAGGACACTGAGAAATATTCAGTCAAATTCACATCCACTGAACATGTACAGTTTATAATCATATATCACATCACTCGATAATTCACATTTATGATAACCCAAACCAACCTAACAAACATAAACAACATTTATAAATCCACAAGCTAAATAATTTATATAATCAGAACTCCAACCATTTACCATAAGTTCATATCATCGTAAACTAAACTTAATATTCCGAAATTTCAAATAAGAGAGATCTTTTAACACTTTTACATGATATATATATTCCATTTCATCGACAACATTTCATTACATACAAAATATGCTTATACAATAATAACATAACAACCAACAAGACATGCCCATAATTCTGAATAGCTCTCCACTGTTTCAGCCTAATTCAAACATCTCAAAGAGTGACAAGCTAACCTGAAAGATTTATATAACAATGGAGTGAGCTAAAAATAACTCAGAAAGTGATAAAGCATTTCAGAACAAAAAGGGACAATTTCAAACAAACAAAGTATCGCAAGGCAGAATCCAGGATATTCAAGGATACTATCTCATTAGATACAAATTCGTACAAGTCATTTCATTCAAAATATATTTGGTTCATAACAAATAGAATAAAGAGTAATTGAAGCATATCGATAGCATATAAAATGTTCTGGAGTATATCAACGACATATGGAACATTTCGGAGCATATCAAAGAACAAATACGAAATAGAAGCTCAAACGTCGAATTTGATGTTGCATTTATATCATTCTTATCTAAAGCATATATAAAAACACATAACCAAAACTCTGGATATCATAACTGCTAGTCATAGGTCCCCAGCAAGCCAATCACGTGAGTGATGACACGTGTGACTTAATACAGAATCTTTTTGCTTATTATATTTTGGCATATATCACTTTATAACTATTGCATAAATGCATACATATATTGTGATGTCTTTGGATTTGTGCAATGAGAATCGGATCGTGATGAGATCACGATAGTGAGATCGATTCACCTTTAAACACATATCCTAAATAATCCCGGTCATAGGTTACTCGAGAGGGATATCGTGATAACCGGATAGACTGGTGTGTCTTTGATATGCCGTCCATATGATGGATGCAAATTTGGTCTCATAGTTGCTTGTAGGGACACTAGGGATACAATGACAGTGCTCATTGGAGAATGAGTTCACCGATTGATCCGCCACGAATCTTTGGATGGTTGATGATGCCTTTATTGTCGACAAGATTCCGTAGTCCTAGTGGTGTATCCGGTCCTTAGACTTGAGACACCAAGGATGTCCCCAGATGAGTGCTCCACTCTTTGATACTAGACTTATAGGTTTGGCTATCCCGGATCTAGTACAACTGGTCATTGGGAGTGGTAGTCAACCTTCACGAGGGCTATTGAGTGTCGATAGAGGATCATCCGCTCTCGGCGTCATGAGAGAATATCCCATGTGTTCTTGATCGACAAATCCCGGCCAAGGTCATTCGGGTTGAGAGAAAAGAGTTCTCCCGGAGAATCCGATTAGAGCGAGAGACTTCGAGTAGAAACCATGTGGGTCCGACAACACCATGCTCGATATACGGTCTCTCGGTATATTAGATGGATGAGGGACTATAGGTACACTGTAATGAGGACGACAGTCCAATGGATTGGATTCCCCAGATCGTCAGGGGACTACTGACGTAGTGGCCTAATACGCGTTCTTAGTCGATGAGTCGAATGAATTATTGCAGAGATAATAATTCAATTGAAAGTTAGAAGGAGTTCGGCAGTATGACTCACGGCCATTTCGATATTGGGCCTAGAGGGTCACACACATATGGTAGACATTGCGATGAATAGAGGTTCGGATATGAGATATCCGGACGGAGCCTTGTCTTGTTGGATGCAGATCCAATACCTACTAGGGAGGACCCATTAGGGTTTGACAGGGGACCTCTATAAATAGGAGGGATTGAGCCCCATGGGCTAGAGAGCTTTTGTTTGCCTTTTCCTATTCTCCTCCCATCTCCACCTCGAGTAGGTCTGGAGTTTTGAGGAGGCGTCGTCAAACCCGCTGTGGGATCATCGCCGGAGAGGAGGGCGCTTGACCTCCATCACCCTCTCCTAAGGATCTGCAAGGAAACAGGATATCTGATCTCCCTAGGTAACACAATCTACTCTATACACGCAGTTTCATGTTTTGGGATTTTTGCGTACCAATCTTCGCATCGACGACGAACATCTCTTTGGGGAATCGGGGATTTTATTTTTTTTTCTTGTTATTCCGTTTGCATATGATGTAAGCCCCAAGGATTTCCCAATAGTGGTATCGAGCCAGGTTGCTTGTCTTGCGAATGATTGGTTTTGAACTCGCGTGTGTTGTGTTTAGGAAGAATTTTGACGTCAAAATTATTGACGAAAAAAACAAGGAAGGGCAGCAACGGTTGCTGCCCTCGATCTGTCGTGCGGCAAAGACAAACCGGGCAAAGACAGGGTCTGCGTGTCAGAGTGGCCGGGGCTTGCAGCCCAGGCGAGAGGCACTACAGGGCAGCGACGCCACTCTGCTCCCATGGGCGAAACCCCCCCAGAAGCTGGTCGCCCGGACGGGAAGATCGCTTGACTCTGAGGCCCGCCACCCAAGGCGGCAATAGCTGCCAATGGCGTGCCGCCAGCAGTGAGGGTAGTGCCCTCGCCCGTCGCCTGTTTACCACCCGGTAGGGTGGCGGCGGCGGCAACAGCGAAAAGGGGAAACAACATTAGGGTTTTCTGGGCAAAAGACAGTTTTGACCCTCGAAATTTGAGAAATTCTAGTTTTTGTCTTTTGTCCAAATTATGAAAATACCCCCCTATGAATTCAGAAATTCTCTATAATGTCTCTGATTTCAGAAAATATTATTTAATTAAAAGGTTTAGTTGATTATTATTATTTTATTATTATTATCTAGTAGTCCTACATGATGATGATTATTTATACATGTGATGTATGATGTATGAACGGATGATCATGGACGGTGTGATGTGTGTACCTGTGATTATTATTATTGAGGTATGCGAACCTCCATTATATTTCTCGTTTATTATCGGGCCTGCGTGTCTATGATTAAGTTGTAATCACATGAGGAGGCACAGCGGAAGCGTGGATGCGATAGCGGGACCACGAGATGGACGTTCGTGATGCATCAAGATGTCGACGGAACCGACAAGGATGAAATGGACGATCACAGGGCATGGAGATGCACTGTTACACACATAGATCTTGATGTGAGTGATTAGGCCTACTGGCTCGGGCCTAATCATATGAGGTTGTGGTCCATGATCATCTGGTGTAATTGCTTATACACATACTAGATATGTATATATATTTGCATGCGATGTAGATATATATTAAATATGTATATGTGTGACATGTCATATTAGGAGACCAAATCATAGAAACATCTCTCGATAATATTAAGTCGGTAAACGTGAGGCAATTAGATTGACCCACGTGGCCTTTCATCATTATAAGTAGGAATCGATTCCCGATGTAGGTTGAGTTGGTCGAGTCCCTCGAGACTCACCTATATCGCGATTCGCTATCTTGCTTACGACATAGAGATGTCATCGGTGACCTGAGGGCATGGTATACTTGGTCGAGTCCCTCGAGGGTATATCATCAAATCAGACTCATCTTGTAACGAAGGTGTTGACTTAACCGAGCATCATGGTTGGTCGAGTCCCTCGAGGCCATGGTGATTCGGAGGTTGAACAAGACGGGAATCACAAGGAGTTGTGATCGACAAGAGTTGCCTACCTTTTAGGCTTAGTGTGATTGGTCGAGTCTCTCGAGGTTACACTAAGATGCTGATTGGATCCTGATCCCCACTAGAAGTCTACCGGAGACTTCCGTTTCACGTGCTGAGGGTGTCGCGTGACTCGTTAGTAAAATAGTGGGAGCATATTAAAATAGAAGTCCATATCTTGATAGTTTATTTCTTGCAAAATCTGCATGTTATTCATTTATGCTGCATCTTTATTTTCAAAAAAATGTCGCTTTCAAATCCCTTTACGTGGCATACTTGATGTCAATCGCCTCACCGGGTCTAAATTATACCGGATTGGCTCAGTAACTTGAGAATTGTTCTCACAAATGGAGGAAATCGTGGTAATGCCCTTGATACAATGATGCTGCGCCTCAAGAAGGGGCAAACGAGGATGAGATCGCCGCTCACGTGAAGTACATTGATGACTCCACTCTTGCTCTCGGTGCTATATGTTGGGCTCTATGACTCTCGAGTTTTAGAGACAACATGAAAAGATGGATGCCAGATCCATTCTCCTACATGTCCGCAAATTGTTTGAGGAATAGGGAAGGACTCAGCGATATGAGATATCTAAGAGCCTTTTCCGCTCTAGGATGACTGAGGGGACACCGGTTCAGAACCATATCCTAAAGATGATTGAGTGGATAGAGAAACTCACAGGTCTAGGAATGGTCCTAGAGGATAACTTGTGTGTGGACATTGTGCTTCAGTCCCTACCAGATTCTTTTTCACAGTTCATAATGAATTTTAATATGAATAAGCTTGAAGTGACTCTCTCAGAGCTTCTCAATATGTTGAGGGAGGCAGAGAGTACTATCAAGAAAGAGAAGCCAATTCTCTACACTAGTGAGACCAAAAGGAAAAGGAAATCAGAAAGGTCCCTTAAGAAGGGAAAGGGCAAGGTCAAACCAAGTAAAGCAAAGGTTGCTAAGAAAGACCCAGCAAAGGATAAAGGCCAGTGCTTCCACTGTGGTAAAGATGGACACTGGAAGAGAAACTGCAAAGAGTACCTTGCAGAAAGGGTGAAACAAAAGCTTGATGAAGCTTCAGGTACATTCATGATCAGTCTCCATTTATCAGACTCTTATGATAACATATGGGTATTGGATACCAGTAGTGCTTATCATATATGTAATTCGTTGCAGGTTCTGGCAAGGCCTAGGAGACTAGAGAGAGGCGAGATGGACCTCAAGATGGGTAATGGAGCAAAAGTTGCTGTAGTAGCTATTGGCAAGGTCGCCCTACATCTACCTAGTGGAGCTTTTATTGCATTAGATGCATGTTATTTTGTTCCTTCTATTATCAAAAACGTTATCTCCATTTCATGTTTAACAGTTAGTGGATATAAATTTGTTTTTGAGAACAATGGTTTTTCGATATTATTAGATGATAAGATCATCATGAAAGGAACATTGCATAATGGTTTATTTATATTAGACACCACTCCACATATCATGAATGTAAATGTGTCCAAAAGGAAACGAGATGAGTTGAACAGTGCATACCTGTGGCATTGTAGGCTAGGTCACATCCATGAAAGAAAGATTCAAAAGTTGCTAAATGATGGATATCTAGATCCATTCGACTATGTGTCATATGCAACTTGTGAGCCTTGCATTCGTGGAAAACTGACCAACTCTCCATTTAGTGGAACTGGAGAGAGAGCCACTGAGTTGTTGGAACTCATACATAGTGATGTATGTAGACCCATGTCAACTCATGCCATTGGAGGTTACTCCTACTTCATTACATTTACTGATGATTTCTCAAGGTATAGATATGTGTACTTAATGAAGTATAAGTCCGAGGCCTTTGAGAAATTCAGAGAGTATAAGAATGAGGTGGAGAACCAGACTGGAAAGAGTATTAAAACTCTTCGATCAGATCGAGGAGGTGAGTACTTAAGTACAGAGTTCACTCAGTTCCTCAAGGACCATGGGATATTATCCCAATGGATACCTCATTATACACCTCAGCTTAATGGTGTCTCTGAAAGGAGAAATCGTACATTATTAGATATGGTACGGTCCATGATGAGTTTCGCTGACCTACCCATCTCATTTTGGGGATATGCCCTAGAAACCGCAGCTTACCTTTTGAACATAGTTCCAACTAAGTCGGTAGTGTCTACACCATATGAGATATGAAAATGGAAGAAGCCTGATCTTAAGGTTGTTAAGATTTGGGGTTGCCCTGCAAATGTTAAAAGACACAACCCCGATAAGTTAGAATCAAGGATAAAGCGATACAAATTTATGGGATACCCCAAAGAAACTTATGGGTATTATTTCTATCATCTCGAGGACCAAAAGATCTTTGTAGCTAAGAGAGCAGTGTTCCTTGAGAAGAAACACATTCTTGGCGGAGATAGTGGGAGAATGATAGAATTGAGCGAGGTTGGAGAACCAAGCTCAAGCACCACTCTACAGTCCGAGTCTGTTCAGTTACCTAATACATAAGTTTCAACTTTACGTAGGTCTGATAGAGTATCCCATCCTCCTGAGAGATATGTGGGACATATTAGAGGAGAGGATGCAAAGGATATTGATCCTCAGACCTACGAGGAGGCTATTATGAGTATAGACTCCGGGAAGTAGCAAGAAGTCATGAATTCTGAGATGGATTCTATGTACTCCAATAAGGTTTGGAACCTAGTTGATGCGCCCGAAGGTATTGTACCCATCGGTTGCAAGTGGATCTTTAAGAAAAAGATCGAAGTAGATGGAAAGGTAGAGACCTATAAAGCAAGGCTAGTGGCTAAGGGGTATCGTCAAAGGCAAGGTGTTGACTATGACGAAACCTTCTCACCCGTAGCAATTCTAAAATCCATCAGAATTCTATTGGCTATTGCAGCACACTATGATTATGAGATCTGGCAGATGGATGTGAAAACCACATTCCTCAATGGGAACCTCGAGGAGGAGGTGTATATGATGCAACCTGAGGGATACGTGTCCAAGAACTGTCCAGATAAGGTGTGTAGGTTGCTTAGATCCATTTATGGATTAAAGCAAGCTTCCCGAAGTTGGAACATAAGATTTGATGAGGCAATCAGATCTTATGACTTCGTTAAGAACGAAGATGAGCCTTGTGTATACAGAAAGGTAAGTGGGAGTGCTATCACCTTTTTGGTGTTATATGTGGATGACATCCTGATCATTGGGAATGACATAGAAATGCTATCCATAGTAAAGACTTGGTTATCTAGACACTTCTCCATGATGGACTTAGGGGAAGCATCCTATATTTTGGAGATTAGAATCTATAGAGATAGATCCAAGAGGATGCTTGGCTTGTCCCCGTCCAGATACATAGAAACCATAGTCAAAAGGTTTGGCATGGAAAATTCTAAGAGAGGTCTCATACCGATGAGAAATGGGATATCGCTTTCTACGAGTATGTCCCCAAAGACTCTAGAAGAAAGGGCGAACATGGATATGATACCTTATGCCTCAGCAATAGGGTCTATCATGTATGTCATGCTATGTACTAGGCCTGATATAGTGCATGCTCGAAAGTCTCACGAAAGGTGTATCGGCGGATCCGTGCTTGGAGCACTAGAAAGCAATAAAGTGTATCCTTAAGTACTTGAGAAGGACGAAGGATCTTTTACTAAGGATCCTTAAGGTTGAAGGCTACACCGACTCAAGTTTTCGGTCGATGATGTCGATGATAGCAAGTCTAATTCAGGGTATGTGTACACCTTGAATGGAGGAGCAAAGCAGTGGAAGAGTTCCAAGCAAGATACCACTCACCGACTTCGACCACGAAGTGGATGCATTCTTTGCATCGAGATGCAGAATGGAGGGAGTTTGGGTGAAGAAGTTCATCACAGATTTGGGAGTCGTGCCGGGTAGCGAAGAGCCGATCTCCCTATATTGCGACAACAACGGGGCAATTGCTCAAGCAAAGGAATCTAGGTCTCATCAGAAATCTAAGCATGTTCTGAGGAGGTTCTACCTTATCAGAGAGATCGTGACCTGAGGAGATGTAGTAGTGGAAAGAGTTCCATCCGAAGATAACATTGTAGATCCACTAACAAAGCCGTTGTCTCAGATTTGTTTTGAGCGTCACAGGGGTCTGATGGGGATCAAACACATAGGTGATTGGCTTTAGGTTAAGTGGGAGATTGCTAGTCATAGGTGCCCAGCAAGACAATCACGTGAGTGATGGCACGTGTGACTTAATACAGAATCTTTTTGCTTATTATATTTTGGCATATATCACTTTATAACTATTGCATAAATGCATACATATATTGTGATGTCCTTGGATTTGTGCAATGGGAATCGGATCGTGATGAGATCACGATAGTGAGATCGATTCACCTTTAAACACATATCCTAAATAATCCCTACCATAGGTTACCGAGAGGGATATCGTGATAACCTGGACAGACTGGTGTGTTTGTATTCCCCGCCATATGATGGATAAAGCTGGTCTCATAGCTGCTTGTGTAGGGACACTAGGGATACAAGATGACAGTGCTCTTTGGAGAATGAGTTCATCGATTGATCCGCCATGAATGCCGATGGTTGATGATGCCTTATTGTCGGGGCGGTGATTCCGTAGTCCTAGTGGTGTATCCGGTCCTTAGACTTGAGACACCAAGGATGTCCTGTATGAGTTCTCCACTCTTTGATATCGGACTTATAGGTTTGGCTGTCCCGGATCTAGTACAAATGGTCATTGGGAGTGGTAGTCGACCTTCACGAGGGCTTTTGAGTATCAATAGAGGATCATCCACTCTACGGCCATGAGAGGAATATCCCATGTGTTCTTACTCGGACAAATCCACGGCCGGGTCATTCGGGTTGAGAGAGAAAGAGTTCTCCTGGAGAATCCGATTAGAGCGAGACTCGAGTAGAAACCGTGGGGGTCTAACAACACCATGCTCGATATACTGTCCTCCGGTATATTAGATGGATGAGGGACTATAGGTACACACAGAATCGAGAGACGCACAAGTCCAATGGATTGGATTCCCTTGTATCGTTTGGTGACTACTACACAGAAGGCCTAGTACGTCCGTAGTCGATGAGTCGAAAGTGAATTATTACAGAGATAATAATTCACCGAAGTTAGAAGGAGTTCGATAGGTATGACTCACGGCCAGCTCGATATTGGGCCTAGAGGGTCACACACATATGGTAGGCATTGCGATGAATAGAGGTTCAAATATGAGATATCCGGCGGAGCCCCTTGTCTTATTGGATGCATCCAATACCCACTAGGGGAGGACTCATTAGGGTTTGACAGGGGGGGACCTCTATAAATAGGAGGGATTCAGAGCCTCATGGGCTAGAGAGAGCTTTGTTTGCCTTTTCCTATTCTCCTCTCCATCTCCACCTCAGTAGGTCCGGAGTTTTGAGGAGCGTGCCGTCATAAACCCCACTGTGTGGATCACCGCTAGAGAGGAGGACGCTTGACCTCCTTCACCCTCTCCTAAGGATCTGCAAGGAAACAGGGATATATGATCTCCCTAGGTAACACAATCTACTCTATACGCAGTTTCATATTTTGCGGATTTTTGCATACCAATCTTCGTACGACGACGAACATCTCTTTGGGAATCGGTGATTTTGTTTTTTCTTGTTCTTCTGTTGCGCATATGATGTCGCCCCAAAGGATTTCCCTACAATAACAAACACAGAAGGTGAAGTAGGACCATACCATAATATGGTATATCCATTTCTGAATGACTACCAAACATAAGTCTCCCATATTTGGGAGCTCCATCCACCCATGTCTGAGTGAAGTCATAGGGGGCCGGTAGAGCATCGCGAGCTCTATGCATAACTCCCTTTATCATTTCTAGCAAAGGTTCATAATATCCCACAAACACTATAGTACAAAATGATAGTATGAATAATAAAATTTGCACATATCAGAAGCATATGCGGAACATTAAAACGTATAGGTGCCTTTACGAGACAATACGATGCAAACATAATATTTCACAAATGTATTCAGGTTTGAAAGGAAATGAAAGCAAGAGCATACAAGGATTCCAAGCAATCACATATAGCTCAATTGAAATAAAAAGTTTAGATAAATTCAATGTCCTAAGGAATGAAACTGGAATAGGCACATATCGAAAGTAAGTGCGGAACAATGAGATATACATGTGTCTATACGAGTTAATACGATACAACATAAACTTTACACAATAGGTTTCAAGAATGTAAATAATTTAAGGATAAGAGCATACAAGAATTTAAAGCAGTAATATAAAGCTTAATTGAATGAAGAAATCTAAATGAAATCAATTTTCAAATGAATGAAACCAGAATATACGAAATCGACCAAAGCTCGATTTCTTGCAGAATTCAAGAGGCACAATGAACAAATACTTTAAACTCTCAATTATACTCCAATAAACTCAAGAAAGGTATTGTAGAAAGATATTTCAATCTATTTTCAAATAAAATAAGTTTCGTATAAATCAAAGTTTCCAACAAAGAGTTATAATTGATTTAGTAACCAAAGGTCAGAAAATAAAATCACTGTTTTGCAGAATTCATAGGGTCAGTTTTAATAAATAATTGGGCAAGCATTTGGATTCTAAAATTTTTAATCTATATATCAAAAGAAAGATCTACAAGTCTAGTTTCCAATAAAGTAAGCTTTGCACAAATCAGAGTTTCCAACAAGGACTTATAGGTAGTTTAGTATCGAAACGTCAGAAATTACGATCCCTATTTTGCAGAATCCATAGGCTCATTTGAAACAAAAGTTTGGGTAGGCGAATTTACTTCAAATTCTTTAGATAAGCTATAAGGAAAGGTTCACAAGTCTAGTTTCAGATGAATTTGGTTGTTCCCAAATTAGAGGTCGGTGCAGGAAATTATAACCATAACAAAGTAGAAAGATCAAAATCTCAAAAGTTTCACAGATTCAAATCATTACGTCTAAACAAGAGATGTATCAAATACAAGGTTAGAACAATTCAAGTTTCTCATATTCAAAGCAAATACAGAGATAAAATTACAGTAAGGAATGATTAGAACACTTGTAATATGAAAGATTAGAAAACTTACAATAGAAAGGATCGAAACACTTGCCTTTCGAAGGTTTTGATCCAAAGATCTAAAGAAGGTGTAAGCCCAAATCCTTCTTCTACTTTTCCTCCGTCTTCTCTCCTTGTTTCATTTTCTATACCTATCTTCTTTTTTTTCTTTTCTTCTTCTCCTCTTCTTCTCTTCTTCGTCCCTTCTCCTTCTCGACGCCCCACACCTCCTCGCTATAGCCCTTGCCGCAGCCACTCTCCTCTTTTCTTCTTCTTCCCTTCTCCCTCTTCTTCTTCTTCTTCTTCTTCTTCTTCTTCTTCTTCTTCTTCTTCTCATCTTCTCCTTTTCTTCTCTACTTCTCTTCTTCTCCCCAACGCCCCACAGCTTCTCTCTCTATGGGCGTGGGAGGCGGTGGGATAAAACCACCACCCTTTTTTTTTTTTTTTTTTCTCTTTTTTTTGCAACTTATCAGTTTAGTCCTTGAAATTTTTATATTTACATATAGGTCCTTCGATTTACAAATAGGTCCTTATATAAATTGATTGACAATGGTTTTGGATTTAAAGATAGTGCCCTTGTAGATCACATAGAGATCCTTTTCAGATGGCATCAAAAGATACACATCGTAAAACCAGATCTAATATTATTTAATTTTAATCTTGGTATAAAAGATTTTTTCCGCATTTCATATAGTACATTACAAATTTTATGCTTATAGTTGGCATCAAAGTGTAGGCTCTTGAGATCAAATATATTAGATCTATTATTTTTGTTTATGATGTTTGAATGATCCATATTTTATCGATTTGTATTCATATCTATTATGTCTTGCCGCCTGCTTATGGGTGATTTTAGATTTCTTGTAACACGATGTTCAATTTTCATGAAGTAGCCATGGTAGCACCACCGTCGACCTTCCTGCGTACAGCTAGTAGATCTATTGGCGGCAGCAGCTACAAGGCAACGTGTGCGCCGCAGTAGTATCAACGCATAAGGGTAGCACCACACCCATACGGTGGCCACACGTGGGCAAAACTTGCGCATATGCGACGACAACACGTAGGTAGAACCATGCAACGATCGCACGAGGGCAGATAGTCACCTATGCGGCGATCGCGTGAGGGCACAGGCCACACCTAGGTGGTGGCCGTGTAGGAGCAGGAGTCGCATCTAAGCGGCAACCACACACAGGCGATGGTCGCGCATGTGTAGGCCGTGCCCAAGCAGTGGCCACGCACGGGTAGGAACAACGGCCAGTCGTGCGCAGGCAACGACAGCCGCGCACGGGCACAAGCAACACCACAGTGGCAATAGTCAAGCGTAGGTGACAACTACACCGACGATAGCTACGCAGGCGACAACGATGTAGATTAGGGTTTTGGATATATTTATAATTTTACCCTTGAGGCTAGGGTTTTGTCAAATTACAATTCTACACTTTACAAATTTGATAACTCTAGTTTATGTCCTATCAACATATTTATAGTTTTATCCTTATGAAATTAAGAATTCTAATTTATATCCTCAATTATAAAATTGATAAATATGATTTATTAAAATTATGATTAAATTTGATCATGATTATATTTTTTATTATTTGATTGGATTTAATTTAAAAAACTATAAATTATGAATTACCTTTATAGTTTTCTCATATGACTTATTGATTATATTTTTATATGTGGTAAATAAAATCCAATTATTGTTCATGAATATTCATTTGGTTACTCACATGTATATATTTGAAATTATAAAATAATATTTATCTTTCACATAAAGACATGATTTATATGTTATCATGATTATCATATGAGTTTTTTGTTTGTTGATTAATGTTCAATAATTATTATGGTTATTATTCTATTATTGAACTGCTTAGTATAAATTAAATTGAAGAAATTTGATGAATATTATTTGTAACTTATCTCCCTAAGTTTTATTTGACCACCAAAGTGGCTTGAGATGATAGGTTTTTAGGATATGAATTACCATAAAAGTCTTATCATTTATAGAAGATTTTAAAATATATTTTATATTATTGTATTGGACTTGTAGCCACCAAAGTGATCTAGACCAGTAACTTATAAAATTATATTAAGGAATTAGTCTTAAATAACATCAAGAAAATAATATTCACAATGACACACATAATTAGGAGATTTAGATAATTTCAAAGGAGAATCTACTTCAAATAATAATGTGATGGGGTAGGATGAAACTATTTTGGATATCCTTGTAGTTTATGATTGTATACCTAAAAGTAACAACGGTATTCTACATGGATGATATCAGTCCTCCATAAATAATTTTGAGTGAATACTAGATATGTCAATATTTCATCCAAAGATGAAATATAGATGATATCGATAGTTTATTAAATTTGGAAACTCAAAGCATTAATGTTATTTTATATTTTACAGTGATACTTCCGTCCATACATTCTTATGCTTCTAGTATCCCTATCCTCTTTGGATCAAATTATTTAGAATAGTTAGAGCATGTGTAATTCACACTGGGCGTATTAGATCTTGACTTAGAATTGCTTGTTGAAAGACTCACATACTTGACTAATGAGAGTATTGTAGAACAAGTTAATGAAATAAAGGCTTGGGAAAGATCCGATAGGTTTAGTTTAATATTCATAAGAATGACGATTACAAATAATATAAAGACTTCATTATCAATTGCAACTAGCGCATGAGAATATTTAAAGATTATTAAAGACATATTTAAATCTACTTATAAGTCATTGGATGACACACTAATGAAAGAACTGACTATGGCTCAGTATGATGACACTCGAGGAATTCAGGATCACATCATCAATATGGCTGATAAAGCTGCAAAACTTAAAGCATTAGACATGAATTTCAATGAGTTTTTCTTCATGTAGTTTATTCTTAACTTTCTTCCTTCATAATTTGGCTAATTCAAGATTCACTATAATACAAATAGGGATAAGTGAGACTTGAGTGAGTTAATTAGTATGTACATTTAGGAAGAATTAAGAATAAAGTAAGAAAATTCATATAATGTCATGACTACTACTCAAGGAGATGGTAACAAGAAAAGAAAATTAAAATATTATCCATCAAATAAATTTATCAAGTTTGGAAATGTTAAACAGACTAATGAAAAAAAAGCTTCTACAATAAAGTATTTCTTTTATGGCAAAAAAGAACATGTGAAGAAAGACTGCATTAAATGCAAGACTTGGTTCGAAAAGAAATATATAAACTCGATCTTTGTATATTTTGAATCAAACATTATAGAAGTTCCATCTAACACTTGGTAGATTAATTCTGATGGTTCAACTTATGTTACCAATAATATGCATAAATTTCTTTCAATTCGAAAACTAAAAGAATATAAAAGATTCGTCATTATGAAAAATCATCTCAAAGCGGAAGTCATATCAATAGAAACTTATCATCTATGCCTAGAGACGGGTCATCTAATGGATCTTGTTGACACATGTTATGTTTCTATTATTTCTATAAATTTAGTTTCTCTATCTAGAATTGATGAGTTAGGATATTGTATTTCTTTTGGTAGTGGCAAACTCAATATATTTTATGATTTAATAAAAGTTGAATCTGGAATTTTATGTGATGGTTTGTATAGAATTAATTTGAATATTAAATTTACAAAGACATTATTGACCCTATAATCTTATATTAAAACATAATTTCAATAGTAAAAGATATTCTATACTATGGCATAGACGATTGTGGCATATCGCTAAGAAAAAAATTAAAAATTTAATGAAGAATAATATTTTGGAACCTCCGACGATCGTCCGGACTTTCGTCAAGCTCTCAAACTCCCAATGTGATCATAGTCCTGACTCCGGCGTAACTCCTGCTGCATGTCTTACTTTCATCGTAGTTAATCCTGTACACTTATCTTAACATATGGATTAGATAATAAATGACAATTGATGTCATCATCAAAATCCGAGATTCAATAATCTCCCCCTTTTTTATGATGACAATCAATTGATAACGGAGTTAACCTTAACTCCCCCTAACTATGTGTCATAATTGAGATAAGTCATTCTTGAATTTAAAGCCTTTGAATTCAAGAGACATATTGATAAGTTAAAGTCATTTAACCTTATCAATACTCCCATCATGATTCATATCATGATGTATCTCTCTGTATGATGTCAAGACTCAACATCCATTTTCAATTTTCAAATGTGAATTGTTGTAATGATAGCAATTCATCATATGGAAAGATATCAACATGTAGAATTACAATGCAAGTTCTTGATATCTTAATATGATGCAAATATGGCAATCATAGCAAACATGGCATAGCATCAATAATCATATGTCTGTTTCTTTCAACATAATATGGCATTTATAGCATCAATTCATATACTTCTCCCCCTTTGTCATCAACAAAAAAGAGAACGATATAAGCATCTTTTAAATATATATGTGATACCATAAGTAGGTTCATGTCATTTATAGGATACAAACATCTCAAGAAGACCATGACATGGAGATTATCTACATAGAGTGAAAACTTCTTCCTTTTTATTTGTTATTTTTCTTTTTGCATGAAGGAGGAAAGCCATTTGTGTAGTTCAAATCGATAGCATGCTTTACAAGGATCAGGATATTTATGTGAGTAAAGTCCTTGCAAAAAAATATCTTCCTTTTACAAGAAGGAATCATCAAATTTATTTCTCAAAGGCAATATTTTTCACATGATAAGTCTAAAAGTCATAAATTTGCTAGATAATTTTTTTTTGTCAAGAATTAATGATGTGAATCAAAATCCGAAAGAGAATAATGAAATCCGATTGGAACTGAAAATTTAATTTAACACTTTCATGCAAGACTATGAGGACATGCTCATCGTTGTATTAATTTCCAACATATTATTTTTGGCATGTAATGACGATTAAGTGATTTGATCATTCAATCAATAAAGTCCAAATAATAATTTTAACAAGTTTATGCATTCGGACACATCATTATGGCAATACATCAACATCATGGTAATATATCAATATTATTATGTCACATGACACATCAATTTCAAGGTTATATTACTTTCACATTTATCATGGAAACCACGACACAAGGTTTTCAAAGTTGGTATTATAGAAACATTTAATATCAATACGAAATCCGACAATGAGTAATGAGATTGAGCAACCTAACCCTGCAAGTAACCATAAAGCATTGTGATCAAGGTGAGTAATATAAAGAGTTTACAACAACGTAGTTGTTACAACAAAAGGTTATTGTGTCCACATATATAAGTTTTATTTGGGAGGTGGAAAATTAAAGTGCCTAAATAAAGAGTCAAATTGTCGATGAATTAGCTGTAGTTCAGATAGGATTTGATCTTGCCGGTGTTCAAGCCGATCTTGTCTTTGTTCAAATCGGTCCATCCGAATCCCAATGTCTTCAATGGATGATGCATGAGCTTGCTCAAATGGATGTGTTTCCTCAAAGGGACAGATCGGAGGAGATTGAGTGCCCCTAAAGACTGGTGTATCGGGTTCTGGTTCAGGTTGAGGGTGATCGGTTCTTTTAGGCATTCTAACCCAATTATCATTTCTATAAACACATCTCAATCGATGAAGTAGATTTTTGTTTATTATGCTAAACCTATCCACTTTCATCACTTCTTCGTCGGGTGGGATTTGGATATCGTAGGCTTTAAGGATTCTAGTGATTATACCACCATATGGAAGCATCATGTCTCTCTTAGATAGTTCTATCATGTTTTGTTGAATGAGGTATCCAAAGCAGATGTTACGTCCTTTCATGATCCAATACATGATTCCTAACTCCAATTGACTTACTTCATCATGATGATATTGTTTAGGGAGAATGATGCTAGTTAGGATATGATGAAGTACTTTAGTGTTTAGTGGTAATAGGCATTCACAGCTTTTAGGAATTATCACTAAGTTGGGATTATCGAAAATTGTTCCTAAGGCTTCAATATATGTTGTCCCAACTGTTTCATTGTCCCATGATCCTCTAAAATAAAGTCCTCTATTTTTTATGGGAATGCCTATCATGTCACAAATGAATTTATCCGTAAAGGAGATGTGTTGTCCTAAGAGATAGGTGGACAATCTTTCTTCTTCATCTACTTGTAGATTGTTGTAAAACAATCTAACAAGTCTTGGATAGATGGGTTCACTAATTTGTAAAATAGGGAGTAGATCTAGGTTGGCAAACCATTGGATTGTCTCTAAGTCTCTTAGTTCATCTAAATCTACATATTTTCCCTTATTGACACTTCTAAATTCAAAGGAGGAGAATTTTTCAGCATGATACTTTAAATTAAAGAGGGTAAGATCAAAATCTTCCACTAATCTCCTCTTTCCTTTGTCCCTTGAGGATCTTCTAGAGCCCATAACTACTGTTATTTGAGAGGATAGTAATGAGCAAGAGTAAATGAATCAAAAACAGAATTTAGAGGGCTCTTAGAGAATACCTTGAGTGAGATCTTCAAGAGTAGGAGAAATTGTTGATCTTTTCCTTCGAGATGAGGCGGATTTGGGATGCTAAGATGGGAGAAATGGAGATGGAGAGGCTTTGGAAGAGAAACGAGGGGAAGGGAGTAAGTTGGGGTCGGTTCCACCGCCGGCCCTAGCTCGGTTTAATAGGGGGCAAGATTGCGGACGGTTGCACCGCTGGCTAGGGCGGTGCAACCGCTTGCAACCCGTGACAGTCGGCGGTGCTACCGCCAACTGGAGCGGTGCCACCGCCTGTAGGCAGTGAGCACTCGTTTTGACTGTTGTGTGGTCTATTTTGAATGTTTCTTACTCGAGAAGAGTTTTTATTTATGGAGTAGTCAACTTTACTTTCGTAACTACGTAAGAATTTTTATTTTAAGATGAGACATTTGCACGATCAAGATAGATCTAGTGACGCGCATATTCTTCTTCAAATGTCGTATTCATGTTTGTGACAGTTTATCCACGTTGCTAAGCTTTGCAAGTTCATGACAAACTTTGCTTACAAAACGTAAGTTCATGATATAGTTGAATTTAAAAGTAACGAACTTATCAGTTTGATGGGATCGGAAATCCATAGGATATGTGAAGGTACATATGAGTTTCCAATTCTGGGGGATAAAATAGGTTTGTATTGCTTTTATAATTTTAGTTTTCTAATCTTGTTTTTATTTACGCTTAGGGAGCATCACGTGTTCTTTTTGGATCTCGGGTTATGAATATGGAGAATCCAAAGAGCAGGATATTATTTCTTGCTCCCAGCTTATGATGGTATATGTCTCTATAAGAAAGGATAATTTTTAGGTACCCATTTACTTTTGGGTGCCTCAAAAGTTGATCTATATTGTTCGTCATGTTGTATAGAGTTTATCATGGTTCCTTTAGGAACCCAAGTTAATTTGTTCGAACTAATTTTCTTGAATGGACAATAATACGTTTTGTGTCCATGCTTGCAACAAAAATTGCATTTACTTTGGTATCGAATATGTAGGATGGGGCCTTTTATGAAGGTGATTGGATTTTGGTGAGAATTTCTCACAAATCCGATTCCACTTCTTTTGGGAACGTGACCCTTGTTTGTAAGGATCATGTTCAAAGACTTGCTACCAACCTCAAATTTCTTCAAGGTGTCCATGAGTAGCAAGTTTTACTTTTGGATAGTTTCTATATCATGACATTTGATACAAGAGCCTAAACTATCATGATATTCAGTCTTTAACTTATCGAAATCACAATTAAGACTATCATGCTCCTTTTTTAGCAATTTGTATTTTCTACTAATAATCTTGCATTCATCAAATAAATCATGGAAGCTATTTAATAATGCATCAAATTATAAATCTGTATCAATTAAATTTGTTACCTCCTCTCCGATGGCCATTAAGGCGTAATGAGTAACTTGCTCGGTGTTGGACTCCTCTTCTTCGGATGCGCTTGAATCATCCCATGTTGCTTTGAGTACCTTCTTCTTTGATGTTCTCTTCTTGGCTTGGGGACAATAACTCTTGTAGTGTCTCGGCTTTTTGCACTCATAGAAAATAACTTGGTCCCTTTTGGGTTCAAGTTTATTTTCTGCATCATTTTTAAACTTGTTTCATTTAATGAATTTTTTGAATTTCCTTGTTAGAAGTGCCAAGTCATCGTCATAGTCCTCATCACTTGAGTTTTATCTCAAGTGGTCATCTAAAGTTCTAAGTGCCATATCCTTCCTGTTCTTTGGAAGGATGTCTTCTTGCTCTTCATGAGCCTTGCATGTCATTTCATAGGTCATTAATGACCCGATTAGTTCTTCAAGAGGGAAGTTGCTTAAATTTTTAGCCTCTTGAATAGCAGTAACTTTAGGGTCCCAACTCTTAGGAAGGGATCTTAGAATCTTATTTACGAGCTCAAAGTCCGAAAAGCTATTGCCGAGTCCTTTTAGACCATTGATGACATCCGTGAAACGGGTGTACATGTCACCAATAGTCTCGCTCGGTTTCATTCGGAAAAGTTCGAAAGAGTGTATCAAAAGATTGATTTTTGACTCTTTTACTCTACTTGTGCCTTCATGAGTCACTTCGAGTGTATGCCAAATATCAAACGCGGTTTCACAAACCGAAACACGATTAAACTCATTTTTATCAAGCGCACAAAATAAGGCATTCATAGCCTTTGCATTAAGAGCGAAAGTCTTCTTCTCCAATTCATTACAATCGATCATTGGAAGAGAAGATTTCGACAAACCATTTTCGACAAAATTCTAAAGTTCAAAATCCATCGAAATAAAGAAGATCCTCATTCGGGTCTTCCAATAGTTGTAGTTCGTCCCATTGAACATGGGTGGACATGTAATAGAATGGCCCTCTTGGTTTCCGGCATATTCCATCTCTCTTGGGTTTTAATCCATTTGAGAGTGAACCCCGCTCTGATACCAATTGTTAGGATCAAGAGGGGGGGTGAATTAGTGCAGCGAAAAAACTTTCAACGCTTAAAACTAATTTCAAATGACGACAAAAAGCCGATTTCAGTAGAAAAGTCGATTCATAAATTTCTTTGACTTAAGATCATGTAAGAAGCAGTTAAAACAAATCTATAAAGGCAGTTTGCAGTTGTGATGGAAATCAGAATGTAAGCGCAAACTGAAATACGATGTTCGTATGGTAAAAGCAATTTTAGTAGAAAAGCCGATTCGTAAATCACTTTAACTTGTGATTAGGCAAGAAGCAGTTAAAACGAATCTATTAAGGCAGTTTGCTGTTGTGATGAAAATCAGAATATAAGCGCAAATTGAAATACGATGTTCGTACGAGAAAAGCGATTTATGTCTAAACACGATTCGGAAAATATTGAGCTTGGAAACGCAATCGTAAAAGCGCAGAAGGCAGTAAGCTATGAAGGAGGTTTGCAGTAAGTATAATAAGCTCAAAATAATGCAAACCAGAGAGCAGCGTGATTTAGAGTGGTTCGGTCAATCTTGACCTACATCCACTTCTGGCTTCCTCCACCGATGAGGTCGCCGATGTCCACTAGAGGCCTTCCTTCAATAGGCAAAGGTAAACCACCCTTTTACAGATTCACTCCTTTTGACGGGCTTAGGAGACAACCCTTACAAACTTTTCTCTCCTCTCTTGAAAGATCTGAACTTGGAAGAAAAGAGGGAGAAGAACCTTTAGCTTATTACAACACTTTTGAGCTTAAAAATCTCAGAGTAAGATCAGGATTTTGGTGGTTTTTCGTTGCTCTTTCATTGCTGAAAGAGTGGGGTATTTATAGGCCACAAACCAGTTTGAATTCCGAACTCAAAACTATCAATTCTCGGAATTTCGGGGGTCTGGCGGTTGCACCGCCTGACAGGGCTCGAAGACTGAGCCTCTGGGCTGTGCCACCGCTTGTCGGGGGCGGTTGCACCGCCTGGCAGAGCTCGGAGACCGAGCTCAGGCGGTGCCACCGCCTAACTGGGGCGGTTGCACCGCCCAGCCAGAGCTCGGATACCGAGCTCAGGCGGTTGCACCGCCCAGCTAGAACTCGGAGACTGAGCCCTGGGCGGTGCCACCTCTGGGCGAGAGATCTGGGTCCGAATGGGTTGATCCAGTCGGCCCAATTTGGTTCTTTCAAGGGTCCAATTGCCCCTAGATTAAGTTAATATGATCACCTCCCAATTCTAACTTAATTATCATGCTAACTACGATAATTCTTAAGACTTTTACTATAGCTTGCTCCGGTGCGTCAATCGCTTCTTCCGACGAGCTTCCAGTGAACTTCCGGCGAACATCCGACGGTCCTCCGACGATGCTCCTACGGACTTCCGTCAAACTCCTGGACTTGCGACGATCCACTTAGCGAGTTCTGACGAGCTTCTTTTGGCAAGCTCCTGGACTTCTCGGATTTGTTCCCGCAGAATCTCCGACGACCGTCCGGACTTCCGTCAAGCTCTCAAACTCCCAATGTGATCATAGTCCTGACTCCGGCGCAACTCCTGCTGCATGTCTTACTTTCATCATAGTTAATCCTACACACTTATCTCAACATATGGATTAGATAAAAATGACAATTGATGTCATCATCAAAATCCAAGATTCAATAACAATTAGATAGAAAAGTTAAAATTGTTAGATTTGATAGAGTGGTGAATTTTATAGCAGATATAATGAATCCGATCAAAATATTGGTCCTTTTGCTAGATTCGTAGAACAATGGGGTATTTGTGCTCAATATGTATTACCAAGTGTGTCACAATAGAATAGTGTTGCTGAAAGGCGAAATTATAGTCTTATAGATATGGTTAGGAGCATGATGAGTTATTCCACTATTCTTAAGTCAATGTGGGGTAAAGTTCTTAGGACAGCTATGTATATCTTAAACAAGATTCCTAGTAAATCAGTTCCATCAACTCCATTTGAGTTATGGACTGGTAGGAAGCCTAGTCTAAGACATTTATAAATTTGGGGGTGTCTTACAAAAATAAGAGTATTCAATTCATATGAAAGGAAATTGGATCCAAGAACTATTTCTGGATATTTTATTGATTATCTAGAAAATCCAAGAGATACATATTTTATTACTCTAATTATAGTACGAGTATAGTAGAATCTGGTAATACACGATTCTTAGAAAATGATGAAATCAGTGAAAGTGAAAAATCTCGAAGGATTAATTTTGATATTGAGGAGATTTAGGTTAATTCTCTCGTATCATCTCCTATTCAATAAATTATTGTTTATCAAATTAATAAGAGAATTGACGAGGGTGAACAATAAAATAACATTAATGAACTCTCATGTAACGATGTCACCACTGATGATCTCATAGAACAATCACAATTGGCAGCTTTGAAAAGATCTCATAGGAAAAAGAAATATATCATTTATGATGATTATGTGGTATATCTATAAGAATCATATTATGATATAGGAATAAAAAGAGACCTCTTATTGTTTTCACAAGCCATAAAAAGTAACGATTCTAAAAAATAGTATGATGTAATGAAAAAAGAGTTAAAATCAATGATCTAGAATGGTATTTGGGAACTCATTAAATTACCCAATAATTATAAAAGAGTCAATTGTAAACAGGTCTTTAAGACAAAACGTGACTCAGCGGGCAATATCGAATGATATAAAGCTAGACTTGTGGCAAAAGATTTTTCTTAAAAAGAAGATATCGACTACAACGGGACTTTTACTCTCGTTTCTAGAAAGGACTCGTTAAGAATCGTTATGACATTAGTAGCTTATTATGATCTTGAGTTACGTCAAATGGATGTGAAAATAATATTTCTGAATAAGGATCTAGATGAGGAAATATATATGGCATAACCTGAAAGATTCATAGAAAAGGAAAAACAAATTTAAGCTTGTAAACTTAAGAAATCTATTTATGACTTTAAACAAACTTCTAGACAATGATATATAAAGTTTCATCATACTATTACTTTCTTCGGATTTAAGAAAAATATTATTGATCAGTGCATATATTTGAAGATAAGTGAGAACAAGTTTATCATATTAGTCTTATATATGAATGATATTTTATTTACCAATAGTGATCTTGGTTTATTGTACGAAACCAAAATATTTCTCAACAAGAACTTTAAGATAGATGATATGAATGAGATAACCTATATTATTAGCATTGAGATATTCAGGGACAGATCTCAAGGATTATTAGGACTGTCTCAGAAAGAATATATTAATCGTATCTTAAAGAGATTTAATATGTAACTTTTCTCAGCCAATGATATACCTATTACTAAAAATAAAAAATTCAGCCAAAACCAATACCTAAAAAATGACTTACAAAAGAATCAAATGAAGAATATTCCTAATGGATGCACAATTGGAAGTCTCTTCTATGCTCAAACCTATACAAGACCAGATATTAGTTTTGTAGTTACAATACTAGGAATATACCAAAGCAACATAGGAATGGAACATTTGAAAGCTGCAAAGAAAGTAATGAGATATATACAAGGGATGAAAGATTATATGCTTACATATACGAGATCAGATTCGCTTGAAAGGATGGGATATTCAGATACTGATTTTATAAATTGCCTTGATAGTAGGAAGTCCACTTCAGGATTTATATTTGGGGTAATTTTTTGGAAAAGTACAAAGTAATTGCTTATCGTATCATCAACAATGGAGGCTAAATTTGTGGCATGAGGCCACAAATCAAGCTTTATGGTTGTAAAATTTTATCTTAGGACTTGGTGTGTTAACTCAATTGTTAGGCCATTGAAGATATTTTGTGATAATACCGCATTAGTTTTTTTCTCTAAGAATGACAAGTGCTTTAGTGGTTCCAAGCACATCAAGATAAAGTACTTGGTGATTAGAGAAAGAGTCTAAGAACAACATGTGTTAATTGAGAACCTGAGCACCACTTTGATGATTACTGATCAATTGAACATGTTCATGGGGCTTATGAGCAAGCCATAAAAGAAATGGTGATGTATGTTTAGGTGGACACTATTATTGATATTTTTCTTCCTTAATTAAAATTATTTATTTTTGCTATCTTGTTTATATTTATGTTTATGCATATTATAGTTGAATATAATAATAGGATTGTCTTAATAAGATAAATTACCATGGTCATTTTGGATTATATTAGGAAAAACTAACAATATTGTGATACATAGAATGAAGTATAACATTGATGATATATAACTGTTATTACTCACATTGATAGTTGGACTTAATATAATATTGTTTATTGGACTTATTGGCTTGTTTTTTAAATTCATAGTCAAGTATAAAATACTTTTCAAATTTTTTTTGGAATCTAATTAGGTAAAATTATTTTCAAACAAATTTTGTTTTATTTATTTTGAATATCTTTTATATCTTATCAATTAATGGGCCAAGTGGGAGAATGTTAGATTTTGCAACCCTTTATAATTGAATAAGATATATAATTGAACTAATTGGATTCTAATGACAGATATTGGCCAATAGAAAAGAAGTTCATATTTAAAGTATGATACCTTAAGGGATGCCGTTGATGGAAGAAACTCTCATAATAACTTATCCTAGATCCTTTGCTCTCACCTATAAATAGACAGAACTTCTAGGGACTGAATGAATTATGTATCTTATAGAGGACATAGTTGAGGGATTATAGTTTCTCTCTCAACCCTTCTTAAATCATCAATCTATGTGGTCCTGTGAAAGATAGGAAAAGAAGAGATGGATCTAGTTCTCTTTGTAGATTGACAATGGTTTTGGATCTAAAGATGGTGCCCTTGTAAATCATATAGAGATCCTTTTCAGATGATATCAAAAGTACACATCGTAAAATCGGATCTAATATTATTTGATTTCAATCCTAACATAAAAAATTATTTTATATTTCATATAATGTAACCCTCAATCTTAATTTATGTTCCCCCGTTTTGCACATAAGAATACAACCAGCCCACCTCTCCATCGATGCTACACGTTTCTGCGCACGACAGCCAAACGAGCTATTGTGTCGTTCTGTGTCGTTCATCAGGTACACCTCGTGGTCTTCTGTGTCGTTCGTACACCCCTCGGGTTGCAATTTCCCACACCGCTATTGTGCCCATGAGCGTCTCATCTCCATCGATCGATACCGATGGAGAAGAACCCGACCACGATTGGGGGCGACACTAAGTTCGATCCCTCCAAAGTAGAACCTTTCTCATCTTCCTTGAGTTTCTTGGGTTTCTTTCTCTTCTTTTTTTTTTTCTTCTTTCCGGTGGGATGAAGGGGAAAGTTGTGAGCTCTACCCGCGTTCATCTTGCCCTCCTCTTGTGCGATTTTGGTGATATCGAGAGCTTGAGTGAGACCCTGATTTGGTGATCTCCAATTAATTCGCCATTTTTCTCTTGTGAGGAAATCGAGTTGGGCATCAAATTGGTTTGAAAGGGCGGTTTGATTTGCATGGTGCAGTGGCATTATGGTTGATTTTCTTTTCTTATCGTCTTCATTCGATGCCTTTCCGCTTCTTGCTTTGATGCAGAGATTAGGAGTTTTCTTGTTGGATTCTTTTCTTTCTGAAGGATGGATAAGATTTACTGATGCAGCGTAGTATTTTGATTGGATGATTCTTGGTGAGTACCATGATATAAGTTTCATGGAACATATATAATCTTTTAGGTTGTTGTGGGATTCAGCAAATCTCTCTAGGAACTATGGTCTGCGGTATCTTCATTTTTTGTTTGATGTGATGCTTCTTGCTCTTTCAATATCTGTTTTGTTGTCTTGAAAAGTTTAGAAGATCTTCGTAGTTCGGAAAGTTTTGATTTTTTGATTAATGGGCATAGTGTTAGTATAAAAATAGTTATATATATTTAATGCGAAAATAATCTTTTATGCTAAGATTGAAATCAAATAATATTAAATCTATTTTTATTATGCGGAAATAATTATCAATCTGTTAGGAGAACTAAACTTTCCTCTCCTCAGGGGTAGAAAGAAAAACTGTAATCACTCAACTGCGTCCTCTATGAGATGTGTAACATCGATCATCTAGTCCTTAAAGGTCACTCAACTAGGTTCTTTATGAGATCGTAACATCGATCATCTAGTCCTTAGAGGTCCTATTTATTTATAGACGTGAGCAGAGAGTCTAGGATAAGTTATTATGAGAGTTCCTCCATCAAGGGCATCCCTTAAGGAATCCTACTTTAAATGGACTTCTTTTCTATTGGATAATATATGTCGTCATAATCTAATTAGTTCCATTATATTTCTTATCTAATTATAAAGGATCACAAAATATAATATTCTTCCATTTGACCCATTAATTGATAAGATATAAAATATATTCAAAATAAATAAATAAAATAAAATTTGTTTAAAAATAATTTTCTCTAATTAGATTCCAAAGAATTTTAAAAAGTATTTTATACATGGCTATAAATTTTAAAAATAAGTCAATAAATCCAATAAATATAATAATACTACATTAAGTTCTTTTATATACTACAACATTGTTAGTCTTTTCTAATATAGTCCCCCTTGTAATTTGTCTTATCAAGACAGTTTTGTTATTATATTCAACTATAATATGCATAAATATAAATATAAATAGAATAGTAGAAACAAATAATTTTAATTATGTAAAAAATATCAATAATAGCATCCATCTAAATATGCATCGTCATATCTTTTATAGCTTGTTCAAAAGCCTCATTATAAGAATATGTTCTTTAAATATTTTACATTTTAAAATTTTGGTAAATAGATTAATAACCATTATAGTGAAACTCAAGTTCTCAATTGACACTTGTTATTTCTGGACTCTTTCTCTAACCACTAAGTACTTTATCTCAATATGCTTAGAACCACTATAGTACTTATCATTCTTAAAGAATAAAAAAACTACTATAGTGTTATCACAAAATATCTTCAACGGCTTTAGTAATTGAGTCGATCATACTAAATCCTAAGATAAAATTTCACAACTATAAAGCTTGATTTGTGGCCTCAAAGCATATCATAAATTCAGCCTCCATTGTTGATGATGCAATAAGCGATTGCTTTCTACTTTTCCAAAAAATTGTCCCACCAGCTAACATGAATACAAATCCTGAAGTGGACTTCTTATTATCGAGACAATTTGTAAAATCAATATCTGAATATCCCCTCACTTCAAGCTGATCTGATCTCTTGAATGTGAGCATATAATCTTTCGTCCCCTATAGATATCTTATTACTTTCTTTATAGCTTTCTAGTGTTCCATTCTTGGGTTGTTTTGATGTCTACCCAGCATTGCAACTACAAAACTGATATTTGGTCTTGTATATGTTTGAGTATATAAGAGACTTCCAATTACGCATTCATAAGAAATATTCTTTATTTGATTCTTTTCTAAGTTATTTTTTGAAAATTGGTTTTGGTTAAAATTTTCACCTTTAGTAATATGTATATCGGTTGAGCAAAGTTGCATATTAAATCTCTCCAAGATACGATTAATATATCCTTTCTAAGATAGACCTAACGATTCTTGAGATCTATTCCTGAATATCGTAATAGCAATAACATAGACTATCTCATTCATATCAACCATTTTAAAGTTCTTGTTGAGAAATATTTTAATTTCGTGCAATAAAACAAGATTACTATTGGCAAGTAAAATATCATCCACATATAAGACCAATATAATAAACTTGCTCCCACTTGCCTTCAGATATATGCATTGATCAATAGTGTTTTTCTTAAATCCGAAGGAAGTAATGGTATTATGAAACTTTATATATCATTTTCTAGAAGCTTATTTAATATCATAAATAGATTTCTTAGGTTTACAAGCCAAACTTTCTTTTCATTTTTCTATAAATCCTTCATTTTTTCCATATAGATTTCCTCATATAGATCCCTAGATCCCTATTCAGAAATGTTATTTTCACATTCATCTGATGTAACTCAAGATCATAATGAGCTATTAAGGCTATGACAATTCTCAACGAATCCTTTCTAGAAAATGAAAAAAAGGTCTCGTTGTAGTTGATGTATTCTTTCTGAGAAAAACCTTTGGCTACAAGTCTGGTTTTATATCGTTCGATATTATCCACTGAGTCTCGTTTTATCTTAAAGACTCATTTACAATCGACACTTTTATAATTATTGGGCAATTCAACGAGTTTCCAAATACCATTCTAAACCAATGATTTTAACTCTTCTTTCATTGCATCATACTATTTTTCAGAATCGTTCATTGAAAATGAGATAATAGGTCTTTTTTTATTCATATATTATAATCTGATTCTTGTAGATATAGCACATAATCATCAAAAATGATATTTTTTGTTTTCCTTTGAGATCTTCTCAAAGTTGCCAATTGTGATTATTCTACAAGATCATCAACGGCGACATCAACGTCATGTGAGATTTCATCGATGTTATTTTATTGTTCACCCTCGTCAATGCTCTCATTGATTTGAGGAACAATAATTTCTCGAATATGAGATGAGATGGGAGAATTAATCTGAATCTCCTCAATATCAAAATTGATCCTTCCAGATTTTTTTTACTCCCATTGATTTTACCAATTTTCTAGGAATCTTATATTATTAGATTCTACTATCCTCATACTATGATTAGGGTAGTAGAATCTGTATCCCTTCGATTTTTTTTTATAACCAATCAAATATCCAAAAATAGTTCTTAGATCTAATTTCCTTTCATGTGGATTGAATACTCTTATATCTGTAAGACACCCCCAAATATATAAATGTCTTAGACTGGGCTTCCTACCAGTCCATAACTCAAATAGAGTTGATGAACCGACTTACTATGAACCCTATTCAAGATGTACATAACTATCCTAAGAGCTTCACCTCACATTGACTCATGTATAAAGAAATAACTCATTATGCTCTTAACCATATCCATAAGAGTATAATTTTACCTTTCAGCAAAACTATTCTACTATGACACACTTGATAATGCATATTAAGCACAAATACCCTATTATTATAGGAATCTAGCAAAATGACCAATATTTTGACTGGATTCATCATATCTGCCATAAAATTCACCACCCCTATTAGATTTGACAATTTTAACTTTTCTAACAAAAGGACCAATAATGGTCGTACAGGTCGACGACGACCATTGTTATTTCGTGATGATTAGAGATCGTATTTACAACAATAGCAAACAAACAACAAAATAGAATAGAAAAATACATATCGATAAAAATATGCATCATTCATCAGAAAATAATATATCTAAGTATTTGATCTCAATAACCTAGGTCTTAATACCAATTAAAACCATAAAAATGATTATATACTATATATAATGTGAAAACTATTTTTTATGTTAAGATTGAAATTAAATAACATTAAATATGTATTTATGATGCGTACCATTTGATGTCATCTTAAAAGAATCTTTATGAGATCAACAAGAACACCGTCTTTAGATCCAAAATCATTATCAATCTGCAATAGAAATTGAGGAATGGTTCAGGGACGGTTGAGAGAGAAACTATAATTCAATTCCTAAAGATCCTATCTATTTATAGGTAAAAGCAAAAAGTTTATGATAAGTTATTACGAGAGTTCCTTTTTAATTTTCTAAAGAATTCTATTTTAAATAATTTTTTTTTTTATTGATCAATCATCAAAATTTAATAAGTTTCATTATATATGTTTTGGTGGTATTGCTGTGCTAGATTGCCCTCCTGCTGCTGCCGAGGTGGACAATATGCAAGCTGTGGTACTCGTCGAGCTAAACGAGTGGCTTCATGAGAAATGAAATGAAAGATGATATTAGGTGAAATCCTGCAGAACATAAGACTCTGGGAATGGGAATGGGAACGTGCCCGATGGGCTTCTCTTCAAATACATTCACTCCAAAGTGAAGAATTTAAGAATATAGCAGCGAGAAGGGTTTAATAACTTTCAAGATTCTCTCTTTTACAATGCAAAATTCTCATAAAAACTTGGACATTGTTAGCCGTGCCAGGTTGTATTACAATGCAAAATTCTCATGAAGGTGTTAGAAAATAAATAGATAAACAAGTTGTAGAAGAAGTTGATTGTTATTAACATATCCCCCTTCCTTTTATACAGGTTAGAAGGGAGAGTTTTCCTCAACAGATTAGAGGATTTCCCTCAACAGAGTAGAGAGATTTCCTCAAACAGTTAGGAAAATCTCATCTACTTATCATGCCCCACAAGATGGTACTTCGATCAAGGAGGCCAATCTTGAACTGATGTAATGTAAAGAGTTTACGAGCTTAGAGGCTTCGTAAATGAGTCGGCCAATTGATCAGTCGTATGAACATGAGAAACACGAAGCTGACGACGGACAACTTGATCGCATACAAAGTGGAAGTCGATAGCAATATGTTTCATGCGGGAGTGGAATACTGGATTAGCGCACAGATAGGTAGCTCCAATATTATCACAATATATTGTAGGGGTGGAATCGATGTTGAGTTCCTGAAGTAGATTCGTGATCCAATTGAGTTCTGCAGTGGTAGCGGCAATGGCACGGTATTCAACTTCAGTTGTAGACCGGGCGACTGTCTTTTGCTTCTTAGAACTCCAACTGATTGGATGAGCACCAAGGAAGATAATATACCCCGATGTGGATGTTCTATCATCAGGGTTATCTGCCCAATCAGCATCGGCAAAGGCATGAAGATGAAGTGGAGAGTGTTTAGGAAAAAAGAGTCCATGATTTAGGGTCCCTTTAAGATATCGTAGAAGTCTCTTAACCACAGACTAGTGTAGAGTAGATGGTTGCTGCATAAACTATGATAATTCGTTGACAGCAAATAAGATGTCTGGACGCGTGAGAGGTAAGTATTGTAAAGAGCCAACAACTTGGCGATATTGAGTGGTTCCGTAGCAGGACTTCCATCCGATAATTTGAGAGAACCACTAGTAGAGATGGGGGTTGTAACTGCATTTGCATCCTGCATGTTTGTCTTTAATAACAAATCTTGAATGTACTTGCGTTGTGATAAAAGGAGACCAGAAGGCGTGAAGGTAGCTTCGACGCCCAGAAAGTAGCTCAAGGGTCCGAGATCCTTAAGCGAGAATCGAGCTGCCAACTGTTTGATGAACGCTTGGATGCTGATGGGATTGTTGCTTGTGACAATAATATCATCCACATATACCAGAATATACATTGTGTTTCTATGATGATGTCGTAGAAACAACGAAGTGTCAGATTTGGAGTTAAGAAAGCCGACAGAAGTAAAAAATGAGCTAAGTTTAGTGTACCAAGCTCTCGGAGCCTGACGAAGTCCATAAATGGCTTTCCGAAGTTTGCAAACATGCTATGGATACTGAGGATGAGTAAAACTGGCGGGTTGTTGCATAAAAACATCTTCAGATAGAGATCCCTGTAGAAAGGCATTATTAACATCCAATTATCGTAATTGCCAGCCTTTAGTGGTAGCCAGACTCAAGATAAGCCGGATTGTAGTGGGTTTAACAACAGGACTGAACGTCTCAGTGAAATCAACTCCAGGTCGTTGATGAAACCCTTTGGCGACCAGGCGTGCCTTATATCGGGCAACAGAGCCATCTGGGTTCCGCTTAATTCTAAAGACCCACTTACACCCGATGATGTTTTGTGAAGGATGGAAAGGAATGAGATCCCACATTGAATTATGGAGGAGGGCATTATATTCCTCACTCATGGCAGTACGCCAATGTAGAGATTTTTGGGCTTGAGTGATGGTGGGTTCAACGTTGGGGGATGAGGAATTCATGATAGCTTGTAGGTTAAGTACCTGACGAGGTTTAAAAATACCATGCTTAGAGCGAGTGGTCATAGGATGATTGGAGACGACAAGATTGGGAGGTGATGTTGGGTGAGGATCTATGGCACAAGCCGAGTCAAGCGGAGACACGTCAGGGGCACTTGGGCGAGAAGGAGGTAAGGAGGATGGTTGTGTTTCGGAACATATTGCCCCATCAATTGGAGAAGAGTGGAGTGGAGTAGGAACAGAGGAAATGGGCAAGTGTTGAACTGGAGTGATATAGTGCAGATCAGGAGGGGAGGAAGTAGACGAAGTCATGGGAGGCTCGTCCGATTGGTCCGAAGGTATACTCCAGTGAGATAGTGAAGTGGTCCGTATGGCAGGATATGGAAGGGTTTGGAAAGGAAAGTTAGACTCGACAAAGACAACGTGACGTGATATGAAGATTTTACGAGTGTGGAGATTATAGCAGCAAAAAGCATTATGTTCAAGTGAGTAACCAATAAAGATGCAAGGAGTAGAACGAGATGTTAACTTATGAGAGGCATAGGGACGTAACCAAGGATAACATAAACAACCGAACACTCGGAGTTTACGAAGGTTAGGGGGTTTGTGAAATAGTGTGTCAATGGGGGACTGATATTGTAGAACTGGTGTAGGCATTCGATTAATTAGGTAGACAGTAGTTTGAAAGGCTGCTGTCCAAAAAGTTGAAGGCATGGAAGCCTGATGTAGAAGTGTGAGTCCAGTTTCTACTATATTTCGATGTTTGCGTTCGGCAGAACCAACTAGTTGAGGAGTATGTGGGGGAGACTTGAGGTGTTGAATGCCACAAGCTGAAAGATGAGATGCCAGGGCTTGATATTCACCGCCACCATCAGAGTAGACTGTTTTAATGGTAGATTGAAAATAGTTTTCGACCAACTTTTGGAAAGTGGAAAAAATGTGAGAAAGGTCTGATTTATGAGAAAGAGGATATATCCATGTGTACTTAGAGAAGTGATCTACAAAAATAACATAAAATCGAAACTTATCAAAAGATAAGATTGGAGCAGGACCCCAAACATCAGTATATATAATTTCAAAAGGTTTAGAGGAGGAAATGGAAGATGAGCCAAAAGGTTGCCGATGACTCTTATTACTAAGACAAGCATCACAATGCATCATAGAATTAGTGGACTTAAAAAGAGGAAGAGAGTGATGAGAGAATAATTTCTGCTGAATAAAGGACGAGGGATGACCAAGCCGACGATGCCACACAAACCCGAGTCGCAATAGAAGAATGAACAAAGGGTCAAGTTATTCGAGAGGTTGACGACCATTCAGAAATGTTGTCTTTATTCGGCCTTGGACCAATGATGCCCCCATGCTCAAGTCATTAACAAGAAATGAATCAGAAAAAGAATTCAATGGAAGTATTGTTATGTTTGCAAAATTGAGAAACGAAAATGATGTTATGCTTTAATATGAGGGGCGCATAAAACATCATCGAGGGTAAATGTATTAGAGTCAGAATTAAACGTTGTGGAACCAGTATGAGTTATAGGAAGTCCTTTACCATCACCGATGATGATATCTTCATTGCCGTCATAGGGATTGTGAAGAGACAAATTCTGAAGATCAGCGGTGATGTGATGAGAGGCACTAGAGTCAACAATCCAGTTGGACTGGCTAGGTGTCGGAGAAGTTAAAAGATTTGCCTGAGGCTAGTGTGAAGGAGTAGGGAGGCGGGGACGAGACCGGCAAACTTTAGCGGAGTGGCCGACTTTGTCACACAGTTGGTAAACGACCCGTCTTTGATGGCTTGGTAGGGCAGGACGCCAAGACGAATGATGGCTGGAGTTACCACTTTGCGAGAAGTGATGACTAGGAGGATAGGAGGGGTGTTGCATGGAACTCACAGAATCAGGAGGCGCATTAGCCAAACCTTGGGTGATGTTCGACGAGTACCGAGTGCTCTTCCGTTTGGATTTGTGACTGACTTGAGCTGTGATAGTTGATCCAGGCAGTTTGTCTGCATGCTTCAAGTACATCTCGTAGTCAGTCAGTTTATCATAGAGCTCTTCAAAAGAAACTAGCGAGTCGCGTGCCCGAATTGTAGCAGCCAATTCCTTGTAGTCGGTGTCGAGACCATTGAGGGTATGAATGACAACCTCTTCGTCACATAGGGAATGACCTATCAAGGCTAAGTCATCAATGATAACCTTGATATGTTGTAGATAATCAGATATAGTACTTCCCTCTTGTTTCGTCACCATAAGCTTGGATAGAAGACTAAGCTTGCAAGTTCGCGAATGATTTGCCATGGTGGTTTGCAGTGTAGACCATGCATCGGTAGCTGTTACACATGAAGATATCAAGGGAGCAACGGATCCAGCAACTGAAGCTTGAATAGCTTGGAGGATGAGACGATCTTGACGTAGCCACAGTTTGTGAGCTGGATTGGGTACTGGATTGGGATCGCCGGGGGCGGTGAGCATAGCCGGAGGACAACTGAAAGAGCCATCAATGTAACCTAACAAGTTGTATCCAAATAAAAGATTAGAAAATTGAGCTCTCCAGGACGCATAGTTGCCACCCTTTGATAACTTAAAGGGGATCAACGTGGTGGCATTGATGGAGATAAGCCCTGTAGAAGAACAAGAAGTGGGAGTCCCTACAGGAACTGAAACATCAGAAGAAGTGAACGAAGACAATTTTTTTTTTTCTGTGCTTTTTTTTTTTTTGGAAGATATGCAGTGAACCTTGTGTGATACTCAGGTCACACAAGGTGGAGAATGAGGGAGGGGGGTGCTGCTGTAGATTGCTGCTTGCTGTAGCAGGCTGTAGAGGTTGTAGTTCGTCGGAAGATGACCACGAAAACTGCAGCGGTACTCAAGGAAACTACAGTTTGAGAAATCTGTAGCAATTAGATGTATAGAGGAAAGCGACAGCGAAAGCTGCTACAGTAGAGGAAGGAAGATGCAGTGGTTGCTGCTGGCCGGGAAGCGGCTGTGACAGCGAAGGAGGAAGACGCGGCAGCCGTCGTTAAGCAAGGAAGACTGAGCGAGAAAGACACTGTCGTTTGCCGTTCATCGCTATTGAGGAGGACACCGCCATTAAGGAGGCGTCGTTGTGTAGAGGGAAGCGGCAGCGAAAGCTACTGCGGTAGAGGAAGATGCAGCAGTTGCGACTGCTGCTGGCCGAGAAGCGAGGAAGACACCGCTGTTCGCTGTTCACTGCTATTGAGGAGGCAGTGAGAGAATATTTTCCTCCTTAGCGGATCGGGCGACAGAGAGTGTCTGCTGTAGGCAGCAAACAGGAGAGGGAGCAAGACCGGCGAAGAAAAGCAAGACCGGCGATGAAGGAAGAGAAGGAGTGGATGAGCAGAGCCAAGACGGTGCTCGTTAGCACTGGCTCTGAATCCGTGTCTTGTGCTTCTTCAATGACTCCACTTGAGGCAGCGTGTTACTGTGGCCGCTTGGCTATGGATGAGCAGAGCCAAGACAGTGCTCGTTAGCACTGGCTCTGAATCCGTGTCTTGTGCTTCTTCAATGACTCCGCTTGAGGCAGTGTGTTACTGTGGTCGCTTGGCTATGGATGAGTAGAGCCAAGACGGTGCTCGTTAGCACTGGCTCTGAATCTGTGTCTTGTGCTTCTTCAATAACTCCGCTTGAGATAGCGTGTTCCTATGGCCGCTTGGCTAATACACGGCGATACTGCTGTCGCCAAGGAGGAACTGCTCTGATACCATGTTAGAAAATAAATAGATAAACAAGTTGTAGAAGAAGTTGATTGTTATTAACATATCCCCCTTCCTTTTATACAGGTCAGAAGAGAGAGTTTTCCTCAACAGATTAGAGGATTTCCCTCAACAGAGTAGAGAGATGCTTACTGAGATTTCATACTAATTGTCTCTTGATTACTTGTAACATCTTTTCCTTCCTTTGATGATCCCCACCTTTTAGAATATATGATGCATGGTGCTAATAATTAGTCTTAGTAGACATATCCATAATTATTTAAATGGATTATTATTATTATTATTATTATTATTATTATTATTATTATTTTTGCTTCATCTCGTTTCTTTGAAATGTCATAGGGCTTCAATTTTGGAGGGTGATTTTTTCTACCATTCCTCACGTTTGACTTGGACATTGATCTTGCTGGTGGTCGATTCGTTCTCAAGGACATGGATGGTCGAGTTATTTTGGAGGGTGATTTCTTCTACCATTCCTCATCAACACTCATGGTCGAGACTCGTGCCCAATTAGAAGGATCTAGACAAGCACAACGCCTCAACTTATATACTGACTATATATCAATTCTACCGAAGCGACTCAATAGGGACTCCAAACCTTACTTTTTGACGTAATATTATTCATTTTTGTTATTTCGAGAGCTCCTTAAATCTTATAGCTCATAGTCACACCAAGTTTTGCTTTTTTTGGTCTTCCTCGGCGGACTCCAACTCCTCCGGTTTTTTTATAGTTTTGGTTAAGCTAATATAGTTTCTTTCCTTTAGAAAAAAAATTACTTGTGAGAAAGTTATCTTTGAATGGTTAGGGGTTAAAAGCTCACTGTGCTGAAAATAAGAATGCAGGCAGGCAGGCACATTAGAGGCTAGACAATAATGTTGTTCATAAAACCAAATAAGAAGATCGATGTGCTATCTATCTCCAATTCTAGCTGTCCAAAACCTAGATATCAACACAAATTTGGTAGACATCTATCTCTCATTCATTCTCTCATTGTAATGTGAAATTATGATGTCTCCATCTCTGAGTGTTAGTGTTAGTGATAAATTGTATACCGAAGATATTATATGAGCTCTTTATTTATAAAAAAAATAAAAGGGTAAACTCAAAGTTTTGACTCCAATTATGATTATGATAGGGGCTCCTACACTAAAGTCTTATCTAATCAGAAACTTTGATTTAATTTTCCAACACTAAGTATCTGTAGAAACTAAGTTAGTTCAGAAAGAACTTTTGAGATCGAATGCACAAGTTGTTGTAGATCATCCTAGTTAATCAATTGTTTTCATGTCTTTCACCAGATAGATAATGCTGGTAGGCTAGCGAACCATGTTGATGAGATGACACTGGTATGACTCATTTGTTTCTCACTGATATGACTCACCAATAAAGGATATAAGCCACCAGAAAACATAATGCATTGGCGAAATAAAATTATACGAGTTTAACGAGTGACACTTTGATGTAGTTTAGTATTCATCTGAGTCGGTCAGTGTATTTATTTATTGTACAAGCGATAGATCTTAGATTCATTTATTGTCAGTGTATTTATGTTATTTAATGTAATTAAAATATTTTTTTCTGAAAAAGTAAAATAAATAACGGGATTGTCATTTCTCATTTGGAAAATGGGGGAATAAAAATGAGTAGCAGCCGTCTGTGTGCTCAATGAAAATGGGGATGAATAGATGGGTTTGATTCATCTTTATCTGTGATAAAAAGCCTGTGAGAATGAATGCCTCTATTTCGTTGATCTCCCACTGTTCTCCGCCAAGTCAAGATTTTTAAGGGTTTTGATTGAGTTTTCAGTTTTCCTGAGCTGAGCTCCACCCTCCTCCCCCTTTCTTTTTACCTCACAATCCATGTTTCTCGGTCCATCCTCTGCCTCTGCTCTTCGCTCTCCCTATGTTTGTTCTGCAGAAGTTGCCAGAATGCCTCTCTCTCAACAAAAAGTCAATGACATCACCGTTTTAGGAACCCTAGGCTCTGAATCCTAAACACTATTCCCAATAAAAAGTTTCAAATGAAATCATTCCCATTGATCTATCAAAAGAAAATATATATATATATATAAAAGAAAGTATCTAAGCTTCGAGTAAATTGATAGAAGATAAGATTTCCTTAGAAAATCTCTTATTCTGATGAGGAGAATTGTGTTAGTAAAATTCTCTCTCCTAATCCCTATAAATAAGAGAGGGATATGTTAATGTATTCAAACTAAAGTTAATGTATTCAAGCTAAAGTTATTTCAATAAAACTTTTTCACTTCTTCTTCGATAAAATTTCTACAATAATTATTCTTAACTTCTATTATTTTCATCATAAATAACCAAACAATTGACCTTTTTACATCTCTTTGATAAGAAAGAGATCAATTATTTATATATATAAATGCTTTTGATAGCATTAGCTATAACTTCAAAAGGACTCTTTCCAAATAAATGCGTGCAATGTCATAAAAACATAGTAGCATGAGTCAATTCGTTATGATCATATTAAATATAACCCTGCAGAAAAAAGAAAAATCATAAATCTCTAGCAACCACAAAAAATAGGATCTCATATCTACATCTAACCACGACTTGAACCGGATGTAAATTGAAATTGAATCGAATCAAAATCGAACGAGCCAAATGGTTCATTAATTTCAAATTGAATCGAAATTGACAATTAAAGAAAAGAAGAAAAATTTAACGATTGATCGTCATCGGGACTAATGGATTGGTTGTCCCTCCCAAAATTCATATAAATTGTTATATTCCGAGGTATTTTAATTATTTTATAATTAAAAAAATGTAGATTCGCCCCTTTTAACAATCACGTAATAGATAGTTTTGGGAGTATTTTAACAAAAAATAATCTAAAGTTATATAAATGCCCTTCAAATCCCTCATTCTTCCTCATGCTTCAAGTTTGAACGCTTTTAAGCTCTTTTTACTCTTTTTTTTATTCAATCGCAAGTGGATGCGATCACTTCACCACCGAAGAGCCTTTTGAAAGTTTGATCATGGCAACTCACGAAAACCAATATAGTAATGTCGATGTTGAATTGGACATCATCAATATAACGATCAAATTCAAGTCGAACATATTCAAGGAATACTTCAAAAAGATTCAAAATGACAATGGCTCGTTTCATATGATATGTAATTATTGCACCAAGTTTTCAAGTTCAAAGAAGGAGGATATAGAAGATTTTAAAAGCAAGAAATATCTTACACAATTCGGTACGGAGAAGAGTTGAATGTAAATTTTTGGGTACCCTATTTCTACCAATTTTTATTTTTTTATTAAAAAATTATAAAGCATTAGCTAGCTTAATCGTCGATTAATATTTATCTTTTAGTTTCAATGAAAAAGTTAGATTTGTTGATTATTGATAAGGGGCCTTAAATCTCACCACACAATAAGTTCCTCATTCTTACTTGCACTTTACATAACCTTTATAAAAATAAAATATTTATAAAAAGTTTTTCGTGATCATATTTCCATTTATTCTGATATTTATAATGGTCACTAGTAAACACACTCCTAAACGAGAGTCATTTGTCATTGTATAGACAATGATTGGATGACACAAAAATATATTATTTATTTTATAGTTTTCCATGAATGGCATATAGTCATTCATCGATAATATTTATAGAATGATGAAAATAATTTTTAGAAGAATATTATTTTATTTTTAATTTTTTTATTGATTTTGATAATGCATTGGCAAATATTACATCCATTCAAGAATTTAAAATAGTTTGTCAACCGTGGGTGTCTTTTCTCATGTTAGATATGCTTGCCATATTTTGAATTTGTGGACTTAGATCTCTTAGAAACTTTTTTTCTCCTGTTAAGTAAGCTATTTTATTTGTGTGGAGTCATCCACAAGTAATAAAAAAGCTGAAAACATTTCCTTGAGATATTTCTACCTGATGGAATTCTTTGTATGAATTGCTTAAAAAAAATTTTGAATATAAAAAATTATTATGTACTTTTATTGAAAATTATGTTGGGTAAGTTTATTTATATCAACAACACTGGAATATATCTGATTTTTTTTTTAATTTAAAAGTTTTTAATAATATAACATATACTTTATCTAGTGTTTACTATCTTATGATTTATATTTGTAGTTATTTGTATTAATATTATTAGTATTGAATCTTGGATTTTGACGATGAAATCAATCAATATGTGTTTATATTGATATGTGTTTATATTTTAATCTGTATTTTGAGTGACGTAGGATGCTTCAATCAGGATGAGATAATTAAAGTAGGAAAATCATGTTATGCCGGAGGAAAACATGTTAGAAAATTGGATGTCGGGCTGGAGGATCGGTGGATGTATCGACAGAAGGCTTCGGGCTATGGATTCGGGCATCGGGCCAAGAAGAGCGAATATTACGCCAAGGATATCGGAGTTACGAAGTCAACTGACCAATTGGGTAATAGGCCGCAAGAGAGGATGATGCACTAAAGAATCGGACGAAGCATCGAGGGACCAATGACATACCGGACAACTTGATTAATGCTTAGTATTATTTGTCTAGATCGAAGTATGTTTTACATGTGTAGGATTAACTATAATAGCAAGGCATGGAGCAAAATGAAGCCCCGGAGTCAAGGACGTGACTTCGTTGGTAGTTCGAAAGTTCGTCGGAAATCCGGACGTTCGTCGAAAGTTTTGCGGGAACCATCTGAGAAGTCTTGGAGCTTGCTAGAGAAGCTCATCGGAACTCACCAAAAAGATCCTCGTGAAGTCCAGAAGCTTGTCGGGAGTTTGTCAGAACATTACCGAGAGATCGTCGGAAGTTCGCCGGAAGCTCACCGGAAGAATAGACATAGGGATTTGTTTTACTTAGCAAATGTCTTAGGATTTCGTAGTTAGCACGTAATTGGGCTTGGATTTGGGCCAGCCCAATTAAGGGCCAACTAGGCCCATGTAAGAACTGTGTTGGGCCTAATAAGAAGCCCAAACAATGCCCTAAGAAGTCTCATCGTCGTGGCATAGTTTTCGAGACTGTGTCAGGCGGTGGTTGATGGGGATATAAACAGGAATAACCTTTGTATAGGAACAAATACTAGAAGACCAAAATATGCAGCGGAATAAAATGGAAACACAATCAAAGAGAACACCAAGATATACGTGGAAAACCCCTTCAATGTGAAGGGTAAAAACCACAGGGCAAACTAGAGATAATTCACTATGAGAATAATGAATATACAAATCTCAATCTCTTGCCCAAAACCCAAGCAACAACCACAAGAGAATAACTGGGATACAAGGATCACGTTACTGCCCACAATATCTAAAACCTCCCAAGTAATCACAGCAAGAGACTACTGTAGATTTGATCTAACCTGAGATGAGAACACTGCTAGATGATTGTAAACAATCTCTCTGCGTTGTCCTTGTCTTCTTCCCTTTCTTTCTCTTCCTTTTCTGCCTTGTTCTCCTTCTTCTCTTTGGAATCTCGTGGCACCTAAGATCTGCCTCGTTGCTGCCTTTTTATAGCTTTAATCTGCCTCTAAAACGCAGCCACCACACCCCCCTAATCTTAATTAGGGTTAGGTTAAGAGGGGGTGTGAGCTGTGGGCTGATAAAGCCCACATGGGCTGAATATGGGCCATCAGCCCAACAGTGGTACCGCCCCTAATAGGGTGCCAAGCGATGGTACCACCAATCTGGGCTATGGTACTATCCAACACTGGCCCCCAAGTGGTGGTACTGCCAGACCTGGGCGGTAGTACCGCCCATGGCAGTTTCAGTCAGACTGACACTAGGCGGTGGTACCGCCCAGCGTAGGCGATGGTACCACCCGTGCTTGGAGAACCCGAGATGGGAAAGTTTTAGGCTCCAAGTTTAAATCAACTTGTAGCCTATAAATACCCCTTTCATCCCTGGTTAAAGCACACAAGCACAGAGAGTTTTATAGTGAGAAAATGCTACGGCAATCTCTTTAGAATTTCCCTCCTCCACTCCAACTTTAAAATTCTATTTAGAGAGGAGTGTGTGTGCTTGTAAAGGTTGTCTCCTAAACCCGTGAAAGGGAGAAGAGGGGTGTATAAGGTGATTGGCCTTCGCCTATTAAAGGAAGACATCTAGTGGACGCCAGTGATCTCGTCAGAGGAGTTCGCCGAAAGTGGATATAGGTCACATTGATCGAACCCACTCTATAACTACTGTGTTCTCTTGTTTGTATTTTATTCTTACCATTTACATACTGTAAACTACTTTACTTAGTCACTACGCTTTCATATGCTTCTAAGTTATTAAGCTTCCAAAATTGGTTTACGTTGAAATTAGTTTTTATCATATGAAAGTTTTTAAACTGACGATATTTTACCGCTGCACTAATTCACCCCCCTCTTAGTGTCGACTCTTGATCCTAACAATTGGTATCAGAGCCTTGTGATTTCTCATTTGGTTTAACACCCAAGAGAAATGGCTCATTTCGGCTTTCAAGAGGGTCACTCTCTCATTCATTCTCCTTTTTTCAATGGACAGACTACACTTAATGGAAAACTCGAATGAGAGTTTTCTTGCTTTCATTGAATCTCGATTTATGACACATAGTCGAATATGGTTTTTAAAGGTCTTCTCTTCCAATGAACCATTGGAATGATTTGGAGAAGAAGACTTTTTTCTTTAAATGCTAGAGCTATGAATTCTTTATTTTGTGCCTTAAATAAAATAGAGTTTAATCGAGTTTCTTTGTGCGAAACGGTCTTCGATATTTGGCATATTCTTGAAATCACATACGAAGGCATAAGTAGTGTAAAAGATTCTAAAATAAATTTTTTGATGCACGATTTTGAGATGTTTTGTATGGAACCAAGAGAGACTATTGGAGACATGTACACCCGTTTTACGGATGTCGTCAATAGTCTAAAAGCACTTCGTAAAAGCTTTTCAAATTTTGAACTCGTTAATTAGATTTTGCGCTCACTTTCTAAAACTTGGGATTCAAAAGTAATCGCTATTTAAGAATAAAAAATTTTTAATACTTTTTTGATCGAAGAACTAATAGGGTCTTTGATGACCTATGAAATAACGTGCAATGCACGTGAAGAACTCGAGAACCACCTTCCAAAGAACATGAAGGATTTCGAACTGACAACATTTGAAGACTACTTGAGCATAAGCTCAAGTGATGGTAAATATGAACTTGAACTCACAAAGAAATTTAAAAAGTTAATGAAATAAAAATTAAATAACAAAAAAAATGCAACTACTTTCTTTGAACGCAAGAAGAAAAATAAAAATTGGGATGAATCGAGTTCCTCCGAAGATGATGAGAAAATCAAGAAAGGTGAGGTGGCAAACTATGCTTTAATGACTTTCAAGGATGAGGTAATCGAAACCCCATTAATTTATTTCGAAATTACATAATCCTTTCCATGATGTATTTTTTTTAAATTTAGTTTAGAATTAATTTTTCTTAAAAATTACATGTTTAAAAATGAAAATGTAAAAATTATGATCATGCTAGTAATTTTGAAAATGATAATGAAAATTATATATTTTATGTTAATGGAATAAAATGTTAGATTTAAATCTAATGATGATCCTGTGAATGTTTTTTTAGGAAGTAATAATGTGTATCATGTTGATTTCCATTGTTATTTCTCGATTTTGATTAAATAAAATTATGCTTAATAATATGATGCATAATGATGTTTTGATACCATGCTTGATGATTTTATATTATGCATGAGGATTTGAAGTAATGATTTGAAAGTTAACATTTCGAAATTATGCTTAATGATTTATAGTGTATTGAAAGTTTCGTTTTTAAACAATGATGCTTGTTTTTATTTGTCATAAATGAAAAAGGCATGCTTCTATGAATTGAATCAAATAAATTGAAATAACTAAAAAAGGAAAGGTTTCTCCTTAAAGAATTTATTTTTTCCTACTTTATCGATTTTTTAAAAATGGAGATTAATGAATCTATTTGTATCATTTTTATGAATCTCTTAAAAGTAACTATGATGATTTGACAAGTTGAATGATTTGAAGATAAATGTTAATTTTTCTCTTAATCATAACTTATGATATTTTTTATATGAATCACCATATTGATTTCTCGATATTTGATACATGAGATTTTTCTATGAATCAAGATCTTATTTTTGAACTCTTATGTTTCTTCTTGCCATTTTTCTAAAAAGGAAAGATTAATGAATCTATTTATGTCCTTTTTATGAATCTCTTGAAAATAATTTTGATTTGATGATTTGAATTTTAATGAGCTTTATCTTGATTTTTCGAGATTTATAACTAGAGATTTCTTATGCATTAATCAAGATATTATATCATTCTTTCTTGTATGTTTCTTTTTGTCAATTGCTAAAGAGAAAATAAATGATCAAAATGTTGATTTAATGATGAATGTTTGGTACCAACAATCATGAAGTGATAAATAATTAAAAATATTGATATAATGTTTGGTATCATGAATACTTTATTATCATACATGAAAATAATGATGATTATTTTGAAAATAAATATTTGTATCATGTTAGATGATTTTACATTTTGTGCATGATGAGTTATAGTAATGATTGAAATAATGATTGAAATAATATGAATGATGATTTGGAATCATGCATATAATGATGAGTTTATATATTTTGAAAATATATATGATGATTTGGTATGATGCATGCAATACTTATGTTTTTTATTATGATGATATAATGTGTATCATGAATGCTCTAAATGACGAATGTTTGATATCATGATTAAAATATTGATAAATGGTTAAAAATTTCAATGTTTTAATATCATGTATGATATGCTCATAATGACGATTGATTTATATTTCGGTATTGTGCATGAAAAATAAAATGTAAAGTTTTAAAATTATGCATGTTATAAATTGAAACTATAATGATGCATAAACATATTAACATAAGGTTGATACTTTACCCTTGTCATGATTTGAAGATTATAGTAAAGGGAAATGAATTACACTATTGTATTGTTATTCCCTTCTATTTGACAATGACATAGGGGGAGCAAAATTTGATAGCTTGCATACTATAAATTTGTATACCAAAAGTGCTATTTTGCCTATCTCAATATGCAAAACATGCTAACCTGCACTTTATAACAGAAGCAAAATTGTCAACTCAAACATTGCAAATGAAGCAAAAAATTGCTAGCTTGCAACTTGCATATTTCAAGAAGCAAGTGTTGCTTTCTTGAACATCTCAAAACTGCTAGCTCACATGTTCTAAAATGTTGTAAAATTTGCTAGCTTGTTTGTCGTAGAAATTGCTATCTTACTACCTTGCATATCTATGATGATAGCAAAATTGCATGATGGTAGAACTTGAAGATTTATTATGCAACGATTTGAAACTTTTATGTCAAACACCTAGAAAGTGGAACTTCTCCTTTTTGTTGATGACAAAGGGGGAGAAGTATGTTGATGTCATGCATGATTTGATCATGACATATTTGCTTGGATTTTTAAATCCAAGAGTTTCTATCAATAAGGCATATTGATAGGGGGAGTTTGTTTAAACTCCGGGAGTTAAGGTTAACTCCATCATCAATTAGCTGTCATCATCAAAAAGGGGGAGATTGTTGAATCTCGTATTTTGATGATGAAAGCAAGAAAAATCATGTTGTGCTAGAGGAAAACATGTCAAAAGATTGGATGTCGGGCCGGAGGATTAGTCGACGTATCGATAGAAGGCTTCGAGCCGTGAATTGGGGCATCGGGCCAAGAAGAGCGAATATTGTGCCAAGGATATCGGAGTTGCAGAGTCAACTGACCGATTAGGCAATAGGCCACAAGAGAGGATGATGCGCCGAAGAATCGGACAAAGCGTCGAGGGACCAATAATATGTCAGACAACTTAATTAATGCTTAGTATTAATTATCTAGATCGAAGTATGTTTTACATGTGCAGAATTAACTATGATAGAAAGGTATGAAGTAAAATAAAGTCTCACCGTCGTGGCACAATCTTTTAGACTATGTTAGGCGATGGTACCGCTAGTTTGGGCAGTTGTACCGCCCCTAGAAGGGTGTCAAGCGATGGTACCGCTAGTCTAGGCGATAGTACCACCTAGCACTAGCCCCAAGCTGTCACGGACAAACTTCTAAATAGGATGTTTGATGTAATGCTTATGTATGTCCATGTTTTTTGGTATGTTCATGCTTTGCATAGCATGTAGAGGGACGGTCGAAGGCTTAATAGTCCTATTTTAGTTGGGTTGGTAGCCGCTTTAGGCTTGTAAATAAAGGTTGTATCAGGTGGATACTTATGAGAGATTTTCGGTCTGTAGTAGATCATTTTGACCCATTGTTGTGCAACTATTCAGAGCTTATAAAATCTGTTTGTAATTTACATTGTCTATGAAGTATTTTCGAAAATGTTTACTTGTAGATCCCGAGTGAGGCGTTTTCTCTAACCCATTTTCTCTTTTGTGGGTCCTAAGGGACCATGGGAGACTTCAGGGAGGCTGACCTTTGTGGACGAAAACGTAAGGGTGCCGCATGACTTAGGCGAAACCAGCTAAGTTTGAGATAGATGATATCAGAGCGGGACAAGCACTCATAGAAACACTTAGCATGTCAACTTAGGGGACCTAGCGGGGCTACATTAAGGGCAATTAGTACACGCGTGACCGTTTGAGGAAAACGGGCATGGAGATGTAGGGAAAAGGAGTCGATTGGAGGAACGGATATCTGAGATTGGCATTCAGAGGAATGGCCAACCCTTCGCGCAAGAGGCACCATGAGAACAGGCAAGCTTGAAAGAATACGGAGCGCATAAAGGTTGGGATGGCTGAGTTTGAGCTACGGCTCAACGTTGACAACTATACTTGATGGTGCTCAAGGCAAGCAAGGCGCTTGGTAAAGGATGAGACCATGCAAGGTAGAATGAGTTGCTCAGCGACCGAAAGAGTTGTGCAAAGCTCACAGAGGTAAGGGGAATTGCTAACTTAAAGGATTCGGTACTCATACATGAGCTTGTATGCAGACGATGGAATATTCGTGGCCATCCCAAGGCGACCGAAACTCGGTGCCATGGAGCATTGAAACTTTCTCTTTGGCATGTGAAGGATACGTCTGTAGGAGGCTGAAGTGTGCAACGAGTTCAGCATGTTGCTAAGCCTTGAGTGGTGCAGCGGGGGCTGTATTGACGTGGAATCGCAATCTAGCAAGTGCATTTACAGGAGGCAGAACAATACACAATTTGTTCAGCAAATTGAAGTAGTCCAAGGGGATGAAGGTCTCCGAAACGAAGAGAGATGTTGCTCCAATGGGACAGTTATCTAGGAGAGATAAGTCCCAGCTCTCTAGAGGGAGAATTATGTGGGACGAACCACACATGTTGAGGAGGAGTACCTCAACAAACAATAACTCGACGAAGCTCAATGAACCGAGCATGCGACGAGGAGTCGTCGCATGATCTCGCTTGAGTGAATGCATTAGTGGATGCATTACGAGATTAAGTTGGGGAGCGACCCAAAGTAACACAAATGAAGGTACACTTAGAGTCGATATGGAGATTGGACTCAAGAGAGGGCTGGCCCGTGGAATGGTGGGCGCGAGGGCCACCATTAACTCAATGCAAAAACGAGGAGCGAAGAACTTGGGTGTAACTTGGTGAAGTACTCAAGCCGTATGAAGGGAGCCAGCATAGAAGATCAAACATGGAGCAGAGGCACAGTGCTTTCCTTAGACAGAGGTCAAGGACATGAACTCTTGTAGAGGCAAGAGCAAGATCATGTTATTCCATGGGTCCTTCATTCTGACGGAGCGGCCTCATCTTGCGTGGTGCCAAAGACGAAGGGAGCTTCTGGGCACATGCAACTTATCTCAGAGAAGCATTTAATGAAGGAACTAAGGCGACTCAACTTGCGGAGGCGAAGTTGGGTTCAGAAGGCCTTGGACGGGGCAAGAGGACGCGGAGGCGGGTACTCTTAAATAATATGTCACAGTGTTGTCATTCAAGTTGCTAGGCAGGAAGCGGTGCGGAACGAAGATTGTGCTGGTAGGGGCAGAGGCCCAGGATCCAGACAATGGTGCACCATTTTCAGCGAAGTCGGTGGACTTTGGAGCTACTAGGCGACGGACTGTCCTAGAGCAGTGCTTCATCTAGGTGTGACCCAAAAGTGGGTGGATGAAGGTCGATTACCAAAGGAGCGAATAAACTTGAAAGTGGAAGAGACCCTGCGATATATTGGTAGATGCCACACATGGAGGGATCACAATTCAAGTTCATCCCACAAGGATCAGAATGCAATAAAGATGTCACCAGGAGGCGACATGGTACAGCGGATCGTGGTGGAATAGTTTGTGGCAATGCGATACACATGACATAATTTCGTGAGGGACTAGATCATACAGAGGTATGATCGGGAGCTATTGGAAGCTCCACTTCGGTGAACAACACGATGGCAAGAAGGGCTATGGATTCAAGGAGTGAAGGCCATGGTACCGCAGAGGCAGGTCTTCCATGTGTGCATTGAATTTTGCATCGGATGAAAGCCTTGGTCATCATCATATGGGAGCTGTGTTCCACCAAGGAAAAAGTTTGAATGCAAGTACTAGTGAGTCTCATGGGAGGGACTTGATCATACAAAGATATGATCGAAGCAGGTGGAGAGTTGGACTACTCCAGAGCCCATATTCGCTAAAGGGAGCCCGGCAAGTCAGAGGACAAGGTTGAGTAAGCGAACATTGCTACCAAGGAAGCTAAGGAAAACAGAATCGGTGCAAATCCTACAACTGTTGGGAAATCATGGGGGGCGACATCATATGCGCAGTGGAAGAACAAGAAAACAAAAATCCCCGATTCCCAAAAAGATGTTCGTCGTCGTGAGAAGATTGGTGCGCAAAATCCGCAAAACACAAAACTGCGTATAGAGATTGTGTTACCTAGGGAGATCGTATATCCCTGTTTCCTTATAGATCCTTAGGAGAGGGTGAAGGAGGTCAAGCGTCCTCCTCTCTAGCGATGATCCACACAGCAGGGTTGCGACGACCCTCCTCAAAACTTCAGGCCTCTGAGGTGGAGAGGGAGAGGAGAATAGGAAGGGCAAGCAAAGACTCTAGCCTATGAGGCTGTGAATCCCTCCTATTTATAGAGATCCCGTGTCAAACCCTAATGGGTCCTTCCTAGTGGGTATTGGATCTGCATCCAATAAGACAAGGGGCTCCGTCCGGATATCTCATATCCCAGAACCTCTACTCATCGCAATGCCTACCATATGTGTGTGACCCTCTAGGCCCAATATCGAGGCTGGCCGTGAGTCATACCCTATCGAAACTCCTTCTAACTTCGGTGACTTATTATCTCTGTAATAATTCACTTTCGACTCATCGACTACGGGACGTATTTCAGGCCACTCACGCCAGTAGTCCCCGTGACGATCTGAGGGGAATCCAATCCATTGGACTGTTTGTCCTCGCCACATTGTACCTATAGTCCCTCATCCATCTAATATCCCGCAGAGGCAGATATGTCGGCATGGTGTTGTTGAGACCCATACGGTTTCTACTCGAGTCTCTCGCTCTAATCGGATTCTCCCGGAGAACTCTTTCTCTCAACCCGAATGACCCCGGCCGAGGATTTGTCCGAGCAAGAACACATGGGATATTCCTCTCATGGCGCCGAGAGGGATGATCCTCTGTCGACACTCAATAGCCCTCGTGAAGGTCGACTACCACTCCCAATGACCAAAATGTACTAGATGCGGGATAGCCAAACCTATAAGTCTGGTTTCAAAAGAGTGGAGCACTCATACAGAGGACATCCTTGGTGTCTCAAGTCTAAGGACCGACATACACCACACTAGGACTACTGGAATCGCATGGCCGACAATAAGGCATCATCAACCATCCAAATTCCGTGGCGGATCAATCGATAAACTCATTCTCCAATGAGCACCTGTACTGTATCCCTAGTGTCCCTACACAAGCAGCTATGAGACCAACTGCATCCATCATATGGACGGGTATACAGCACACCAGTCTATCCGGCTATCATGATGTCCCTCTCGAGTAACCTATGACCGGGATTATTTAGGATATGTGTTTAAAGGTGAATCGATCTCATTATCGTGATCTCATCACGATCTGATTCCCATTGCACAAATCCAAGGACATCACAATATATATATGCATTTATGCAATAGTTATAAAGTGATATACGTCAAAATATAATAAGCAAAAAGATTCTGTATCAAGTCACATGTGTCATCACTCACGTGATTGGCTTGCTGGGCACCTATGACTAGCAACAACGTGATGGTAGAGGCCATACATGGGAGTTACAGTCTGTCTTTCCATCGACCAAAGGGAGCTACTTGGAGAATACAGAGGTGTTGAAGTAGGGGGTCGAAAGGGGCGAGGAAGCAACGACGAGTCCAAAGGGACTTTGCTACCCAAAATCAAGCATAAGTTAGAATGGAGGTAGACTCGCAAGAGTGCCATAGAGACATATCTACGAATCGTAAAGAAAATGGATGCAGATGCGAGGTAACGGATAGTAGGGCCATGGGCATGGCAGTGCCATGGTACTGTAGAGGCGGGACTTTTGTGAAAGTCATTGATCCCTTGCTCTCATGGAGGGAGAGCACTTGGTCATGAAAAGGGCCGAGGAGGTAGAGCATGCAGAGGTAAACTCCAAGTATCGAGACAAGGTTGAAGGGCTGAGGACAAGGAACTTCATAAGACCGGTGTCAACGAGCTTCTCATCAGGATAGTCGAAAGTGAAGGACTTCGGGTCATGCAAGAGTGCATGACCAAGGAACGAAGCAGGCAGTACGTGGCGTTGTACCTTTGCTACTCAGTGGAGTAGGCGACATGGTTGATGGAGAAGACGGTATAATCCCAGAGGTGACCAAATCTATTAGAGAATTACTCCAAGTTGGAGTGAAAACTTCCTGTATTCTAGAAGTTCGATAGCATTTAGAAGGTGAATCACAATAACTAACTCAACGCAAGGAATGCAAATACTTCAAGTGCTTCAAAAGTGTGAGCAAAGAGCAGGCGAAGGCCAATAACCAGCTCGATGTATGGAGTACAACCTCGAGGAGACGAGCAAAGTTAAGTAACATTTGCCTTCTCAACACTTAAGAGAATGGGCGAAACCGAGTACCCCAATTCTCTTATCTATCCAGCAAAGGAGCTCTGAATAGGTTCAAAGACCCTTTGAAGATAATAGAAGATAATAGTTGACAAATCCTCACCAATGGTGATTAGTACTATTGAGAGTAGATTGTCCACTTTATTTCCCAACGAAATGTCAATCGAAAGCGGAAGTGATGCGAATCTACTTGGAAGTGACAACTAAGTGAAAGAAGAGTCAATTAGTAAATTTTGTGAAGGAATGACCCAAACCTTCATAAGTTCGCGAGGCAATGCTCGTTAAAGCTCTAACAAGCATCCTGTTGGGAAATAATGGGGGGCGACATCATATGCGCAGCGGAAGAACAAGAAAACAAAAATCCCCGATTCCTAAAAAGATGTTCGTCGTCGTGCGAAGATTGGTGCGTAAAAATCCGCAAAAACACAAAACTGCGTATAGAGATTGTGTTACCTAGGGAGATCATATATCCCTGTTTCCTTGCAGATCCTTAGGAGAGGGTGAAGGAGGTCAAGTCCTCCTCTCTCTGGTGATCCACACGGCCCGGGGTTGCGGCGACCCTCCTCAAAAACTCCAGGCCTCTGAGGTGTAGAGGGAGAGGAGAATAGGAAAAGCAAGCAAAGACTCTAGCCTATGAGGCTGTGAATCCCTCCTATTTATAGAGATCCTGTGTCAAAACCTAATGGGTCCTTCCCTAGTGGGTATTGGATCTGCATCCAATAAGAAAAGGGCTCCGTCGGATATCTCATATCCGAACCTCTACTCATCGCAATGCCTACCATATGTGTGTGACCCTCTAGGCCCAATATCGAGCTGGGCCGTGAGTCATACTGTCGAGAACTCCTTGTAACTTCGGTGAATTATTATCTCTGTAATAATTCACTTTCGACTCATCGACTACGGACGTGCTTAGGCCACTACTGTAGTCCCCGACGATCTGGGGAATCCAATCCATTGGACCTGTCGTCCTCGTTACCATGTACCTATAGTCCCTCATCCATCTAATATCCGGAGATGATGTATATCGAGGCATGGTGTTGTCGGACCCATCCACGGTTTCTTACTCGAGTCTCGCTCTAATCGGATTCTCCCGAGAACTCTTTCTCTCTCAACCAGAATGACCCTCGCCGGCGATTTTTCCTGCGAGCAAGAACACATGGGATATTCCTCTCATGGCGCCAGAGTGGATGATCCTTTATCGACACTCAATAGCCCTCGTAAGGTCGACTACCACTCCCAATGACCAGTGTACTAGATGCGGGACAGCCAAACCTATAAGTCCGGTATCAAAGAGTGGAGCACTCATACAGGGACATCCTTGGTGTCTCAAGTCTAAGGACCAGATACACCACTAGGACTACTGAATCATTTGTCGACAATAAGGCATCATCAACCATCCAAAGATTCCGTAAGCGGATCAATCGATGAACTCATTCTCCAATGAGCACTGTATTGTATCCCTAGTGTCCCTACACGAAAGCAGCTATGAGACCATTGCATCCATCATATGGACGGATATACAAACACACCAGTCTATCCGGTTATCACGATGTCCCTCTCGAAAACCTATGACCAGAGATTATTTAGGATATGTGTTTAAAAGGTGAATCGATCTCATTATCTTGATCTCATCACGATCCGATTCCCATTGCACAAATCCAAGGACATCACAATATATATATATGCATTTTATGCAATAGTTATAAAAGTGATATAACCAAAATATAATAAGCAAAAAGATTACGTATCAAGTCACACGTGCCATCACTCACGTGATTGGCTTCTTTGGGCACCTATGACTAGCAATCTCCCCACTTGACCTAAAAGCCAATCACCTATGTGTCTGATCCCCATCAGACCCACAGCGCTCAAAGACAAAATGAGACAACGGCTTTGTCGGTGGATCTGCAATGTTATCTTCGGATGGAACTCTTTCCACTGCTACATCTCCTCGGTCCGCGATCTCTCTCGATAAGGTGGAACCTCCTCGAACATGCTTAGATTTACGATAAGACCTAGGTTCCTTCCGGCGAGCAATTGCCCGCGTTGTTGTCGCAATATAGGAGATCGGCTCTTATTTTACCCGCGACTCCCAAATCTGTGATGAACTTCTTCAACCGGACTCCCTCCTTTCTTTGCATCGATGCGACAATGTACCCGCCTCTATGGTCGAGTCGGCGGTGGTATCTTGCTTGGAACTCTTCCAAAGACACTTTGCTCCTCCATTCAAGGTGTACACATACCCTGAATTCAACTTGCTATCATCGACATCGGTGAAAACTTGAGTCGGTGTAGCCTTCAACCTTAAGGCTATTACCTCCATATACTAGTAAAAAAGATCCTTAGTCCTTCTCAAAATACTTAAGGATACACTTTCTTGCTTTCAGTGCTCCAAGCACGGATCCGCTTTGATACACCTTTCGTGACACTCGGAATCGCTATATCGGGCCTAGTACATAGCATGGCATACATGATAGACCCCTATTCTTTGAGGCATAAGGTATCATATCCATGTTCGCCCTTTCTTCTTTCCGTCTTTGGGGACATACTCGTAGAAAGCGATATCCCATGTCTCATCGGTATGAGACATCTCTTGGAATTTTCCATGCCAAACCTTTTGACAATAGTTTCTATGTACCTGGACTGGGACAAGCCAAGCATCCTCTTGGATCTATCTCTATAGATTCTAATCCCCAAGATATAAGATGCTTCCCCTAAGTCCTTCATGGAGAAGTATCTAGATAACCAAGCCTTTTCATGGATAGCATTCCTATGTCATTCCCAATGATGAGGATGTCATCCACATATAACCCAAAAGGTGATAAGCTCCCACTTACCTTTCTGTATACACAAGGCTCATCTTAGTTCTTAACAAGTCATAAGATCTGATTGCCTCATCAAATCTTATGTTCCAACTTCGAAGCTTGCTTTTAGTCCATAAATGGATCTAAGCAACCTACACACCTTATCTGGGGTAGTTCTTGGACACGAATCCCTCGGGTTGCATCATATACACCTCCTCCTCGAGGTTCCCCCCGTTGAGGAATGCGGTTTTCATCCATTTGTCGGATCTCATAATCATAGTGTCTTGCAATAGCCAATAGAATTCGATGGATTTTAGCATTGCTACTGGTGAAAAGTTTAAAATAAGTAGTCAACACCTTGCCTTTGACGATACCCCTTAGCCACTAGCCTTGCTTTATAGGTCTCTACCTTTCCATCTACTCCGATCTTTTTCTTAAAGATCCACTTGCAACCGATGGGTACAATACCTTGGTCCATCAACTAGGTTCCAAACCTTATTGGAGTACATAGAATCCATCTCGAATTCCACGGCTTCTTTCCACTTCCCTGAGTCTATACTCATAATAGCCTCCTCGTGGAGTCTCGAGGATCAATATCCTCTACATCCTCTGCTCTAATATGTCCCACATATCTCTCGGGAGGATGGGATACTCTATCGGAACCTCAAGTAAAGTTGATACTTGTGTATTAGGTACACGAATGCAGGACTTCGGGGAGCAGTAGTGTGGTGCTTGAGCTTGGTTCTCCAACCTCACTCAATTCTATCATTCTCCCCCACTTTGTCTCCGTCAAAGAATGTGTTCCTTCTCAAGGAACACTGCTCTCTTTAGCTAAAAGATCTTTTGGTCCTCGAGATGATAGAAATAATACCCACAAGTTTCCTTTGGGGTATCCCACAAATTTGCATCGCTTTGTCCTTGATTCTAACTTATCGGGTTTGTGTCTTCTAACATGGGCGGGGCAGCCCCAGATCTTAATAACCTTAAGATCAGGGCTTCTTCCCTTTCCATATCTCATATGGTGTAGACACTACCGACTTAGTTGGAACTCTGTTCGAAAGGTAAGCTGCGGTTTCTAGGGCATATCCCCCCCAAATGAGATGGGTAGGTCAGTGAAAACTCATCATGGACCGTACCATATCTAATAATGTCACGATTTCTCCTTTCGAGAGACACCATTGAGCTCGGTGTATAAGGAGGTGTCCATTGGGATAATATCCCATGGTCCTTGAGGAACCCAGTAAACTCTGTACCTTAAGTATTCACCTCCTCGATCGATCGAAGAGTTTTGATACTCTTTCCAGTCTGTTTCTCCACCTCATTCTTATACTCTCTGATTTCTCAAAGGCCTCGGACTTGTACTTCATTAAGTACACATATCCATACCTTGAGAAATCATCAATAAAATGTAATGAAGTAGGAGTAACCTCCAATGGCATGAGTTGACATGGGTCCACATACATCACTATGTATGAGTTCCAACAACTCATTGGCTCTCTCTCCAGTTCTACTAAATGGAGATTTGGTCAGTTTTCCACGAATGCAAGGCTCATAAGTTGTATATGACACATAGTCGAATGGATCTAGATATCCATCATTTAGCAACTTTTGAATCCTTCTTTCATGGATGTGACCTAGCCTACAATGCCACAGGTATACACTGTTCAACTCATCTTGTTTCCTTTTGGACACATTTACATTCATGATATGTGGAGTGGTGTCTAACATAAATAAACCATTATGCAATGTTCCTTTTCAGTGATGATCTTATCATCTAATAATATCGAACAACCATTGTTCTCAAAAACAAATTTATATCCACTAACTGTTAAACATGAAATGGAGATAATGTTTTTTGATAATAGAAGGAACAAAATAACATGCATCTAATGCAATAAAAAAGCTCTACTAGGCAGATGTAGGGCGACCTGCCAATAACTAATACTGACAACTTTTGCTCCATTACCCATCTTGAGGTCCATCTCGCCTCTCTGTAGTCTCCTAGGTCTTGCCGAACCCGCAACAATTGCATATATGATAAGCACTACCGATATCCAATACCCATGTGTTATCATAAGAGTCGACAAATGGAGGCCGATCATGAATGTACTGAAAGCTTCATCAAGCTTTTGTTTAGCCCTTTCTGCAAGGTACTCTTTGCGGTTTCTCTTCAATGCCCATCTTTACCACGGTGGAAGCACTGGCCTTTGTCCTTTCTTTGGGTCTTTCTTAGCAACCTTTGCTTTTACCTTGTTTGCCCTTGCCCTTTCCCTTCTTAAGGGACCTTTACGCTTTCCTTTTCTTTCTGGTCTCACCGATTGTAGAGAACCCGGCTTCTCTTTCTTAATAGTACTCTCTGCCTCCCTCAACATATTGAGGAGTTCTGGAGAATCACCTCAAGCTTGTTCATATTAAAATTCATTATGAACTGTGAAAAGGAATCTGTAGGGCTGAAGCACAATGTCCACACACAAGTTATCCTCTAGGACCATTCCTAGACACCTGAGTTTCTCTATCCACTCAATCATCTTTAGGACATGGTTACGAACCGGTGTCCCCTCGGTCATCCTAAGCGAAAAAAGGCTCTTGGATATCTCATATCGTTGAGTCCTTCCCTGTTCCTCAAACAATTTTTGGGACATGTAGGAGAATGGATCGGCATCCATCTTTTCATGTTGTCTCTGTAACTCTGAGTCATAGAGCCCAACATATAGCACTGTGCAAGAGTGGAGTCATCAATATACTTCAGCGTGGCGATCTCATCCTCGCTTGCCCTTCTTCGGGCGTAGGCATCACTTTGTATCAAGGGCGTTACCGCGATTTTCTCCGCTGTGAGAACAATTCTCAAGTTCTGGAACCAATCCATATAATTTGGACCATAAAGGCGGTTGACATCAAAGTATGCCACGTAAAGGGATTTGAAAGCGACATTTTAGAAAATAAAGATGTAGCGAAAATGAATAACATGCAGATTTTGTAAGAAATAAACTATCAAGATATGGACTTCTATCTTAATATGCTCCCACTATTTTACTAACGAGTCGCGCGCGACACCCTCGCCGTGAAGCGGAAGTCTCCGTGAACTTCTAGTGGGGATCGGGATCCAATCAACGTCTTAGAGTAACCTCGGTGACTCGACCAATCACACTAAGCCTAAAAGGTAGGCAACTCTTGCCGATCACAACTCCTTGTGATTCCCCGTCCTGTTCGGCTTCCTAATCACCATAGCCTCGAGGGACTCGACCAACCATGATGCTTCGGTTAAGTCAACACCTTCCGTTACAAGATGAGTGCGATTTGATGATATACCCTCGAGGGACTCGACCAAACATACCATGTCCTCAGTCACGGTGACATCTCTATGTAAATAAGCAAGATAGCGAATCGCGATATAGGTGAGTCTCGAGGGGACTCGACCAACTCAACCTACACAGAAATGGGGTTCCTACTCATAACGATGGAAGGCCGCGTGGGTCAATCTAATTGCCTCCGTTTACCCGGCTTAATATTATCGAGATGTTTCTATAATTTGGTCTCCTAATATGACATGTCAAACATATACATATTTAATATATATCTACATCGCATGCAAATATATATACATATCTAGTATGTGTATAAGCAATCACATCGGATGATCATGGACCACTGACCTAATATGATTAGGCCCAGAGGCGATGGGCCTAATCACTCACATCAAGATCTATGTGTGCAGCGGTGCATCTCCATGCCCTTGTGATTGTCCATCTCGTCCTCGTCGGTTCTTGTCGACATCTTGATGCATCTCCATGCATCCGCGATCGTCCGTCTCGTGGGTCCCCTTCTCGCATCCACGCGCCCGCTCGCCTCCTCATGTGATTACAACTTAATCATAGGCACGCAGGGCGACAATAAGCGAGAAATATAATAGAGGTTCGCAGACCTCAATAATAATAATCACAAGTACACATCACCGCGGTCCATGATCATCCGTCCATACATCATACATCACATGTATAAATAATCATCATCATGTGGACTACTAGATAATAATAAATAATAATAATCAACTAAACCTTTTAATTAATTAATATTTTTCTGAAATCGAGGGGACATGTAGGGAATTTTTCAATTCCTAAGGGTATTTTCGTAATTTGGACAAAAGACAGAAACTGGAATTTCTTAAATTCATAGGGGCAAAATTGTCCTTTTGCCCAAAACCCTAATTCCCTCTGCTGCTTTTGCCATTGCCGCCGCCCTATCCGGCGGCCTATCTTGGCCTGGCGAGGAGGGCAACGCCCTCGCCAGAAGCCTTGCGCCTTCGGCGGCGATCGTCACTCTGGTGGGGCCTCCTTCGGCCGCCGCTGCCCTCATGGCGGTCTTTGTCCATGACGCCCCTGTGGGGGGGTTTTTTCCATGGGGCGGGCGGTGGTGCGTCGGCCTCCACTGCTGGTGATAAGCGTCGCCGCCCCGACGACGAGCTCCGCTTCCTTCTCGCGGCGGCGGCCGCTCAAGCCTTCGCGGCGGGCGCCATGCTGCCCGTCGGGCTGCCCCACAGCCGAAACAAACTGCTTTGCCGCAGCAGCCCGCCGGCATTTGCTGCAAACCACGGTAGCTTCTTCGCGCCATGCCGGTTGCCAGACGACCTTGATCGAGGGCAGCAACTGTTGCTGCCCTTCCTCCGGCTTTTTTCGTCAACTATTTTGGCGTCAATATTCTTCCTAAACACAACACCGCGGGTTCAAAACCAATCATTTCATACGAATAACGGCTCGATACCACCGTTGGGGAAATCATGGGGGCGACATCATATGCTTAGCGGAAAGAACAAGAAAACAAAAATCCCGATTCCCAAAAAGATGTTAGAATCGTCGTCTGCGAAGATTGGTGCGTAAAAATCCATAAAAAACACAAAACTACGTTATAGAGATTGTGTTACCTAGGAGATCGTATATCCCTGTTTTCTTGAGATCCTTAGGAGAGGGTGAAGGAGGTCAAGCGTCCTCCTCTCTGGCGGTGATCCACCTGGCCAGGGGGGTTCGCGGCGACCCTCCTCAAAAACTCCAGGGCCTCACGAGGTGGAGAGGGAGGAAATAGGAAAGGCAAGCAAAGACTTTAGCCTATGAGGTCAGAATCCCTCCTATTTATAGAGATCCCGTGTCAAAACCTAATGGGTCCTTCCCTAGTGGGTATTGGATCTCGCATCCAATAAGACAAGGGCTCCGTCGGGATATCTCATATCCAAACCTCTACTCATCGCAATGCCTACCATATGTGTGTGACCCTCTAGGCCCCAATATCGAGTGGGGCCGTGAGTCATACTGTCGAAACTCCTTCTAACTTCGGTGAATTATTATCTTTGTAATAATTCACTCGACTCATCGACTACTGGACGTCTTGAGGCCACTCTGTAGTCCCCGAACGATCTGAGGGGAATCCAATCCATTGGACCTGTGCGTCCTCGATTACCATGTACCTATAGTCCCTCATCCATCTAATATCCCGGATCGATATATCGAGCATGGTGTTGTCGGAACCCATACGGTTTCTACTCGAGTCTCCGCTCTGTCCAGTTCTCCTGGAGAACTCTTTCTCTCTCAACCCAATGACCACGGCGAGGGATTTGTCTAAGCAAGAACACATGGGATATTCCTCTCATGACGCCGAGGTGGATGATCCTCTATCGATACTCAATAGCCCTCGTAAGGTCATTACCACTCCCAATGACCAAATGTACTAGATGCGGGACAGACCAAACCTATAAGTCCGGTATCAAAGAGTGGAGCACTCATACAGGACATCCTTGGTGTCTCAAGTCTAAGGACCGGATACACCACTAGGACTACTGGAATTTGTCGACAATAAGGCATCATCAACCATCCAAAGATTCCGTAAAGCGGATCAATCGATGAACTCATTCTCCAATGAGCACCTGTCTTTATATCCCTAGTGTCCCTACACGAGCAGCTATGAGACCAGCTTGCATCCATCATATGGACGGATATCTGACACCAGTCTATCCGGTTATCATCGATGTCCCTCTCGAGTAACCTATGGCCGGGATTATTTAGGATATGTGTTTAAAGGTGAATCGATCTCATTACCGTGATCTCATCACGATCCGATTCCCATTGCACAAATCCAAGGACATCACAATATATATATATGCATTTATGCAATAGTTATAAAGTGATATATGCCAAAATATAATAAGCAAAAAGATTCTGTATCAAGTCACACGTGCCATCACTCACGTGATTGGCTTGCTGGGCACCTATGACTAGCACATCCACCTTGTTCAAGCAGCATAAGGCATTTGAGAGACTAGCGCATAGTAAGGATGGTCTTTTCCTTCATCTAGAGGATCCGTAAGAACCAACAGGGATCAACACAACTCAGCCAACCCCACACTAGAGTCAGATCATTAGCGAGTTGAAGTAGCATGGCGGATCAAAGGTTCGACTACTCAAAAATAGTAACGGAGAGCAGTTGAGAGCCAGGAGGCGTATTACATCTGGAGCAGAAGATTGAAGACTCAACAAAGGCAAGGAGTTCCAATGTCAGCAAAGGCTTCGACGAGAACGTTGACGGAATAAGTGGGGGAGAATTTCACGGACAAATTTCTAAACAGGATATTTGATGTAATGCTTATGTATGTCCGTGTCTTTTGGTATATTCATGCTTTGCATAACATATAGAGGGACGACTGAAGGCTTAATAGTCTTATTTTAGTTGGGTTGGTGGTCGCTTTAGACTTGTAAATAAAGGTTATGTCATGTGGACACTTGTAAGAGATTTTCGGTTTGTAGTGGACCATTTTGACCCTTTGTTGTGCAACTATTTAGCGCTTGTAAAGTATGTTTGTAATTTGCATTGTCTATGAACTATTTTCGGAAATGTTTGCTTGTGGATCCCGAGTGAGGCGTTTTCTCTAACTCGTTTTCTCTTTTGTGGGTCCTAAGGGACCATGGGTGGCTGACCTTTACGGACAGACATGTAAGGGTGCCGCACGACTTAGGCGAAACCAATTAAGTTTGTGACAAGACGATGGTACCGCCAGACCTGGGCGGTGGTACCGACCAGGGCACTGTCAGTCTAATTGACACTGGGTAATGGTACCGCCCGTGCCCGGAGAACCAGAGATGGGAAAGTTTTAAGCTCCAAGTTTGAATCAACTTGCAGCCTATAAATACCCCTCTCATCTCTGGTTAAAGCACACAAGCATTGAGAGTTTTATAGTGAGAAAACACTACTGCAATCTCTTTAGAATTTTCCTCCTCCACTTCAAATTTAGAATTCTGTTTAGAGAGGAATATGTGTGCTTGTAAGGGTTGTCTCCTAAACCCGTGAAAAAGAGAAGAGGGGTGTATAAGGTGATTGGCCTCGCCTATTGAAGGAAGGCCTCTAGTAGACGCCAGTGATCTCGTCGGAGGAGTTCGCCGAAAGTGGATGTAGGTCACGTTGATCGAACCACTCTAAAACTACTGTGTTCTCTAGTTTGCATTTTATTCTTGCCATTTACATACTACAAACTACTTTACTTAGTCACTACGCTTTCATACTCTTCCAAGTTATTAAGCTTCCGAAATCGGTTTACGTCGAAATCAGTTTTTATCGTACGAAAGTTTTCAAACCAACGATATTTTACCTCTTAGTGCCGACTCTTGATCCTAACAATTGGTGCATTTGAAGAATTTAAAAATAATTATGATTTAAAAAGATAATAATGGCTATGAAATTAAAATAGATAAATTATTTAAAAAATTCATCAATTTCTTATCGTCATAATATAGTATTATTGCTTAGGTGAATATTTATTCATTTATTACGAAAATTTAGGAGTAGATGTGGATATTAGTGATAAGATTAGAGATATTAAATAATTGATTAATAACTTATATGACCATTATAGTACTAATTATAGTAGAGAATATGGTAGGTATGTAACTTTTGAATCTATCAAACAAGTTAGCCGGATAGTAAAATCTTTAAAAGAAAAAAATATTAGTACAAAGGTAAAAAAAACTAAGGGGATCCTCAAACTCCAACTCCGAATATATATCTAAGAATTTTTTTTTTAATTTGGTGGCAATATTATAGGTAGAGAGTTTCCTATTTGAAAAGGTGGGTGCCATACAAAATAACATTTCTAATCTTGACAAATACTAGTGACTCCCGTATCAACGGTAGTTGTCAAAAAAGCTTTCAACGCCATAGAATGAATCCAAATCGAACATAACCTCCCAAATCATTGGAAGCCATAGAATGAATCATAGATGAAACCAAATCAAACATAACCTTCCAAATCATTGGAAGCCATAGAATGAATCCTAGATGAAATCAAATTGAACATAACCTCCCAAATCATTGGAAGCTCCGGACGATCAGACAAAAAAAAGTACTAGTAAAAAATAAGAGATCATCCATAAAGAAAATGACATCCTATTCAACTTACGAATGGAAAGGATTATCGAAACCAAAATATCAACAACAATTGTATTTAAATATTTATAGTTTTACTTAATTTTATATTATGTCATTATTATACATTTTACACTAATAAAGTCATTATGAGTGTACATTAATTTTTTTTTAATTTAAAAATAAAATTATAATTAAAAAAAAATATTACAAAATTATCGAAATCGGCCAAACCAAAACCTGGTTCTGATTTCAAAACCGGCCCTTGCCAATTCAGTTCGGATTTCAATATCTGCGAAATCGGAACCGATGGTTCCAGAATCATGGTCAGGTCTACTCATATCATCACGGCAGCAGAATGAAACAGTCACCCGTTAGCAAAACCTGCGAATCCGAGGAAAGAAAACCCAAATTTCATTCATCAATAAAAAGACTCTGCAGACAAATATCACAGACAACCTACATCTTGAATCGTGATTGATGATTCCCTGATGCTGCATCGGTGGATCACACCCAGAAACATCTAATTGAATGCACAAATGGCATATTTCGATAACATTAAAAATGGTCCTAGTTACATCTATCGTAGCCGAGGTAAAATCCACAACAAACCAAATATATGGGAACCTGCAGAGCCATCCCGATCCAAGTAGCTATTTTTCCAAATTACATTGCAATCTGTTTAGAGGAAAATTAAACACATGTTCCCTTGACATGAAGAACACCAGCAGTGAGCACAGGTTCATGGCAAAATCTGAAGGATGTCTTGCACTAGTCAGATAGATCGAGTTCCCTTCTGCTCTTGATGACAGCCCTTTTTCTCATATCAAAATCAATTTTATCAAGATCTGATGCGGTTGCCAGGTATCCATATAGGACCCTCTTCTTCTCACCAGTCTTTTCATCAGTTTTGACCAGTGTGGGATTCTTATCATCACCACCGGACTGAGAAGCTTGTACACGTGCCCAACCTTTACGTCCATGGTTGTCCTTCTCCAAGTAATCTGCCAGTCGCTCAGCCTCCTTCATCCCAGCTTGAGTGTTTGCAAATTTCACCATTGTGATACCCGTGTGGCCCTCCTTTCCATATATTGACTTCGACTTGCCGCCACCAAAACCTAGTTCTGAAAATAAACCCAAGAATATGAAGAGAAAATATAATATGGTAGTGACTTGAAGTGCTCAAAAGGCACTTTCATCCTTTTCTATATAAATAATTGGTGTCACTATTATTCTCATTGAAGAATAGAAATCTCACACTTAAAGTTCACAATATGTAATTTATAACGTGCAGGTCGTAGACTATTGTGTTTTTTTTCTTATTACTAATATAAAAAAGCACCTTGAAAGGTTTTTTGAATCCATATGTGCTAGTGCATACCGCTAGCCTTTATTGCTCGAGATTTTGCTGAAAAAGAAATATGTGTCATCCTAATCTTAGTTTGTGAGGGCAGGCCTCGGAACAACAGTCCTTTATGACTTGGGAGACCGGAGAACGAGTCATGAAATCATTCTCTCTATATTTAGAGGTAAGGCTGTGTACACTTGCACTTCTCAATTGGCACGATTACGCACCTAAACTTATTTTGTAACACAGCCCATTTAAAGAAGATACCTCAAGTCAATATGACATCAATAATGAGACGATAACCAAAACATGGCCAAACAAATTCCGTCTCATCTTTTTATCTTTTTGTTAGTTTTCAAAAGTTAATCAGACTTCTTTGTATTCAATGTGGCAGGGAAGAGCAACAATAGTCTCTCTTTAGATGCAAACACATCATTCAGCATATGGCATATCTACAAATGAGTATTTATGAATATCCTTGAAAAAATCAGACCAATACAAGCATCCAGCACACAGGTTTAGTTGGTACAAGCTACAGAGATCAAAGAAAGAATGATGTACTACTATATTCAAAGGTTATCTAGCATGTACCAATAGTATTAGAATGTCAAAATTCAGATTCAAAGATAAATTGGAATCAAGATAAGAAGCTAGTTTAAAAAACCAATTAGACATTACTTATATGCAGTAGATCTGATTCGTAGTAAGTCTTGGTCAAACATGAAAAACCCAAAGCAAAGGAGCATGTAAAGAAGAAGTTGGAATAATTTACTTGGGGAAACAGGAGAAAGCTATGAACTATGGCTTGGAGATGAGTTCAAGTAGGTTCACTAGAGCAGGAAATTCTGAAGCACTTGGAAAGCTATTGTGACAGAGACGAAGCAGACAGGAAAAAAAAGCATATATAAGGGAAATTCGCCTGATATGCTGTCATCATTTTCAGGTGTTTTTATTTTATGTAAGTTGGAAAGACGCAAGATTCTTTTATCAGAGGCTCAGGTTAGTTAGCTAAAGATCCTAAAGGTCAACTTGCTGATAACCTGACTTTACATATCTCTATGTAAATCCATTGTCACTATTGAGTCAACATCAAATGCTACTTTACTGGAGAAGAACTACATGTCTGGATGACACAATGCAATAGATTGTAAAGAAAACCAAAGAAATAAATAAACAACAAACAAGAGATCTACTTGGGACACAACAGGTCCATATTATTGAACCAGCATTCTGCAAAATCAAGATACTGCATGAGTACATCTAATATGTTAAACTGTTTTGTAGACTGGATGAATAATAGTTCTGCCCATCTCATATCACATGACATGCAGAAACAGACAGGGAATATCAAACTTGTTGCCCATGTGATCTACAATATAATAGACCAACACTCCATTCATCACCACTAATCGGTGATCTGTAGCATAAAAGTTGTCTCCATGAGAAGCATGTGCTAGCAGCCTAAATATATACAAAAAGCCATTACCAAAGACAGTACCATACTATTAATTGTATATTCATTCATCATAGATAAATTACCCTTTCCCTTTGTCTGCATACATCATAAAAAATGCTTAACTTGCATGCTCACACAAGTCCCGGGTATCAACATTAACATTCAAAAGCATCAGAAGGGTGACATTGAGGAAGGGTAACATCTAAGTGCAGTTTAAGCATTTGCACATCCCAAAAGGCACAAATTTTTCGGGACATGCATGTGCATTCTTCTGATAGGCCAAGACAATGACTTGTGGAATGCTAGGCAAGTGGTAATCTAAATTTGAAAATAATGTTTAACATCCAAAACAGCACTACTGCCCAACCACACTTTGCTGTGGTGATCATTCAAGCATCCTGTGATGCTGCAAATTGCCCATCAACTTCAAGTAATGATAATCAAACCTAAGTTCCATGCTATGTAAAACAAGAGCAAAGGGACATCCTCATTTATCAATGTTCCAAATATTGCTCTATGGTCAGTAGACATGAAGTATAAAGACAAAATTTTTGAAGCCCATACATAAGTGCAAGTGACATCATCTGGTGATAATTATTAACAAAAAACACTAATATTGGTCTATGATCAGTAGACATTAAGTATGAAGACAAAATATTAGAAGCACATACAAAAGTGCAAGTGAGATCATCTGGTGATAATTATTAACAAAAAACACTAATAAATATCAGATCAAGGAAATGATGATAAAGACACGGTTGATAAAATTTATGAACATAAGCTTGTGTAATTGACAAATGAGGCTACTTTAGTGTTACACAGCAGATCTATTGCTGCTATAGTAAAGCAACAGCAAACATACAGCAAGAATGACATTCTTGCAAGTATTTGCCAAATTTATTACACTATTAGCTACATACAAGCATTTTTATAATCAAGGGAGGGCATTTTTATAATCAAGGGAGGGGAGACCCATATGCAATCCTCCCTTCCCTCAGGTCATAAATCCAACTTAAAAAGGCAGCTGGCCAAAGAAATCTTATTTTTGTTCACAAAACTCCACCAGAGACACCTTATTTCACTGCTTATCTTACATTTATTTGGAACTCAAATCCCAAAGATTGAATTTCTGTTTTCACAAATCCCAACTCATATGTAAGAAGAGAAAAAAGTTCTAAAAGTAAATAATAAGACTAACATGATAAAATTACCTAACATAGATAAAAACATAGAACACCATTTTGCCTGGACTGATACGAAATGGGCGATAAGTACAGTCCGTGACTGAACCAATATGCGGACCACCCTGATTTTGAACGGTCCGATTCAACTTATTAAGAAAACTATTTATTAAATGGTTTAGGGCTTGTATTTGCAAGACCTCTTTGCCCGTGAGTAGCCTAATGCTGCTCACCACCCACTGTGACCACCAATTCCTTTCACTCCTCTTCCTCCATCGCTTCCTCTTTTTCCTTCATTTTCCTCCTTTTATCTTCCTCCTCTTCCTCATTCCTCTTCCTCCATGGCCTCCCCTTTGTTCTCCATCTTCCTCCAACCAGCACCATCTGTTCCTTCCTCTTCTCCTTCTGTGTCAGTCCACTAGTACCAACAGATACATATCAGACCAACCAGGAATGGGTGATTGGTACAAGATGATAGTCCTTGGATAAAGTTCAGCTAAAAATCCTAAAGCAAAACTATTATAAATTAAGATTAAATTAAAAACAGACATGACTACACTCTAACCTAAAGTCAGTGTGCCTAATGCCTTTACTCTAACTTGGATAATCATCAAAAGTGATGTGATAATACTTTTGATGCCCTTAAATTTTCTGCCACTTTTATGAAGCTTGGCTAGCAAATGGTGATTGCTCATGCAAATGCTTGGCCACAATAATTTAGTTATGTAACTCAGATACCTCAACAACTTCAAGAAACTTCCTAGCAGGTAATCACATGCAAAATAACAATATACCAATAACATTCATTTTTTTATTTTTTTCATTTTAGTGCTCATTGATACTAAGAGTGTGTTTGGGAACACGTGTATTTTTAATGTACATTTGGAGAAAGGGATTTGAGTGAATGTACAATTGTGGAATACTTTGAGTGTTTGTAAACAATAGATGAAAAAAGTATTTATTGACGTAAGTGTTTCTTGGTAATATTGTATTCCAAAAGTCCATTGAATGTTATATGACAAATTTACCCTTCTAACATTTTTAATATTTATTCAAAAGTAAATACATATTTTTATTTAAATTAGTAAGTAAACAAATAAAATAAAATAAATGAATGTATGTAATCTTATAAAAAAAATTGTACAGCCCAAAAATATAGTTATATAAATGAATGTAAAATAATATTTGAAAATAAATAAATAAGATTCCACCTTATAGAAGACATGAGAGGAGTCGGCGAAGACAAAAAATCGAGAGAGGGAGAAAGAAAATGAGGGTTAGTGTTTCTATTACATAGTGGCAATCCTATGATTTTAGAGAATGTCATAGGGTATTTGAAAATTTTAAAAAATTTCATAAACATCCGGCAAATGCTGAAATACGATTTGAGCATTTGCAATCCAGCATCTAAGCCAACTACGATTTGAAAAGAAATTATCAAACACCAAGTCACATATGAAATGTGCATTGGACCCTCCCTGCACATTTCAAATGTATTCTCAAACGCATCCCAAGTGACATAGGTCAATAAACTACCTGGTATAATGGTACCGTACTGGTCTAGTCGGTTATCATAAATGATATTGGACCAAGAGGTAAATACTTACTAAAAATCATTTAATGTGTTGTTGCCAATCAGTGTTGTCAGTGTACCAGGAAACCTCTACAGTATCAAACTAGTAGAGCATAGTCAGTGAACCTATTATCTGAAACCATGGACGATGGCAGTCAATACAGACCAATCTGTCAATGTATCAGTGCATCAATGAACCAACTATATGGACAAATACTGGCATTCTAATAAACTTCTCTTTTGTTTTCAAAGGTGCACTGTACAGGACCATCTTATGCATACCTCTCCAATAGGATTACAGGACAGGTACTGATACTAGTATTTGATTCCTTGGTATTGATTATGTAAAGTACAAGTCTTATGAAGTCTGAGGGAAAGAGAAAGACCTTGTTTGAAGTTCAAACATTATATGCAGAAAAAGTATATAAAGCTCATAGAAGTTTATTTTTGTAGTCGATACATGATGCACAAAAATGAGCCCTAATGTTATACTTTTAACCAAAATATAAAACCAAAGTGAATACCCTTACAGGAGCAGTCATGAAATGTCTATGGGTCATGACAAATACTACAGTTATCATAGAATGGAAGCAAGGGAGAGAACTAAAACGTGGTTTCGAGAAGTAAGAATTAAACATACATGAATATATGTTATGATAGAAAAGACCAACTTAAGAGGATGGTCTTGTAAAGTAAGGTTCACTGTACCGTGGCACACCGCTCGGTACGGGCGGTATCTACCTATCCAATAAGGGATCGGTATAGACAATGCATACTAGTTTGTCAGTATGCCCCACCGTACTATGTATTGATATGTAGGTACATACCGTACTGACAACCGATCGGTAAACCGGTACGGATCAGTAAGACGAACCATGTTGTAGTATATAGAAATATCATAAAATAGGTCAAGAACCAACAAGAAGCAGATTGCCTAGGGGCTAGGATAAGATAATGACTTATCTTGGAGAAGAGAAAAACTAAGGGACATAGTGGGAACAGAGCAATTACCAAAACCTCATTAATACTGTCTGAACAAGTCAAAAAAATCATGACTTGAACAGATTAATTTGGACTGACCAACATTTGAGCAAACAATTGAGGCATGAAAGATATAAAGGTCGCAGTTACTGATTCTTCTTCTTCGAAGTACTCTAGTCCTTATAATTCAAAGAAATATGAAATCAGTAATCATATATACCTTTAAGTATATTATCCATCTCTCTATTACCCATACCCTCAATGCGACCATCTTTTCTCCTTCCTGAACTTGTATTATGAATTATCACTGTTGGGGGCCATATAATAAGGTCTTCCCTGCTTGCTTGAGCATCATCAGCAGATAATAATTGATATGCCTTGGAGTTTTCAGGGGCCTTTAAATAATTCCATCCCATAAGCACACACAAGGCCTTGTGTAACCCAAGGTGATCAACACGCAAGTCGGCATTTTGTGAGCTGTATGTGTGCATGATAAGCCCATGCACATCAGCGAAGTCTTTAGAGGCCCTGTAATTGTGCAAACCAAGGACATAGAATAACAAAAAAGTTAAAGATCCCCTAGTGAACTAGAAGCCAATAATTAAAGCATAGCACTACAAATGAAAAGAAATATTATCCTCCTGATTGATATTAATACAAACAATTTCACTAAATCATTAGATTCAGGGTTATATCACACTTAATATCACCCCAATGTGCTACCAAAAGAAGTATCATCTGACAACCAAATCAGCAACTGAAAAATACTATTCTGCAACATAGTTATCTAATGCCAAAGAGAAAGAAAAAAGGAAGTCAATATAACTCCTCTGACAAGAGATCTCCCTCCAACAGAGGAACAAAAGAATATGCATGAGCTAGCTGAACAGCTGTAATCATATAACGACTATGGGAATTCATCAAAATGGCAGGAAGAATTTCAAACAGGTACTCATTTCATGACACATTTGATGACCAATGTCAAGCAACCGATCAAGCAGCATCAGATCCTAAATATTGCGTCTAGAAAAAAGAAAAATTAAACATTCCATTCCAGTTTCCCCTTCAGAGGATCAACAGAAGCATACCAACACAACCCAAGGGGAATGGAATTGGAGGAGAGAAAAAAAGAACAACACATTCATTAATGCAGAGAAAACATCACAACTAAAACAATATAGAACCGCATGATGCTAAAAGAATTTGTCCATGATTAGCGACAAATCTAGCAATCGTAGCCCAATACAATTTAACAATCAAGAGAAAATTGAGGCTCACAGAAAGAAGCCCCAAGCAACAAAATACAGAAATACTATTCTAAATATCTCCTCTGACATGCAAACTCAAACATATAATGTTCTTCAACTGAATGATAGCAAACTAATATAAACACTCACGGGATATTGAAAAAAAAATTACTCAATCACAAGGGCAACCTTTCTTGTTTAATCTAAATTTAAAAATAAGAACAAACATTTTGGAAATTGCTGAGCAAGATAAGAATGAACCATTAACTTTAATAACCTAGGGTCATAAGACCAAGATAATAGTAGTACAATCATCTATCCCCCAAGTTAATAGTAAAGGGCTCATTTAAGCCTAATCAATCATCTGCCCACATCTGATGTGGAACTACACTGGAGTATTACAATATCCCTTGTTTAAGGTTTGATGTTTTTGTTAAGGTCCAAACATGGCCCAGAATAAAACCCTAATGATGTTTAGGTCAATGGTGATTCCATATTGTGATCTGCTTCCGGCCACATCCATAAATAATCCTTTTTTACTTGATCCTCACACTGCTCAATACAAGATCCACTTTCATATCAAATGGGAAGATTGACACATTAAGTTGATAGACATGGAATTGGAACCATATGACTCAAAATGCTTAAATCTAAACATAGTATTAACTCATCTAGCCTTATAAATATAATCAATTCTCCTCGCACATCCGATGTGAGACTAAGCTGGGAAATCTCAAAGTATAGTTTGTCACAATAGAAGATATAAGTAAAACAGAAAAGTTGCTACAAACCTGTTTGCACTATGAAAAAAGAATATGCTAAAAGAATTGGCCATGGCATATATGAGCAAATACGAACACTCCAACTTTCCAACAAGATGATTGCTCTATTTAATTACAACAGCTTTCCAAACAAATCCTGCTGCCCAAGCAAACCCTAATTGAGTCATGGCCACTATTACTAACAACAAAAATAACATCAATAATATTAATGACAACAACGAATAGGAATACAATTTTCACTGAGATGCAAACATTTAATGGTATTTTCCTTTAAAGCTTACATGAGCATAAAAGCTCAAGAAACAACAGTGCCCACAAAGAGAAGAAAACATTATAATACATTTGCCATTCTAATACAAAGGAGAAGAAACACAAGAAAGATGAAACTAGTAAATATGACAACTAATATGTACTACTGCCAGAGTAAAACGCAAAATAAAGAATTATAGACAGTACCAACCATGGGTTGGCAAACAAGATACTGATCGACCATCTAGATTCACAAACTGTCACACTTAAAACCAAAGGAAAGGAATATTGATAGTTATAACCATGGATTGTACCAATCAACCATCTAAAATCAAAATCTAAGGGTTAAAACAGTGCCTATCAAACCTGTAGGAATATTAATTGTAACCAACATGGATTCTGCACAAAACATCAATAATCAAAACCTAAGGTCAAAATAATGCCTAAGACACCAATGCCAGCAAAGGAAAGAACCATGCTCTCTTAACTGACTTACGCCAGCACATGCCTATGCACATTGGTGTGAAAATTGGGAGAGGATGCATACAGAACCAAGCTCAGTACATCTAGAGATACATGCAGGCACAGAAACATAATAATGAACATGATCTAAGGAACTGTCAGGACCTTGAACAGTATATACCGGTCTGACAGATCCAGGTCATGGACCAGCCCATTATAGGTGGCTCAGCCCCAGTTCAAGGTTTATTTGAAAACCCTATTAAACCTTCACTCCCTCTCTCGCAATTGCTGTTTCCCTCCTGCTGTGTGCAGGGCAAGCCTTCGCTGCCCACTGCACAGCTGGTCCACCCGTTGTCTACTGCCAGTTGTACTTCACCTCCTCTTCTTCTTCTTTTTCTCTTTCTCTTGCCCACCTTACCAGTACCATGGCACAAACTAGCATACAATGTACCGATATGCCCGAGAATTATAACAGTCCAGCCAGGGACCAGTATCAGAGATTGAGAATCATGATATGAGTATGACGGCACAAAGTGGCCTAAGGTACCACGAAATTCTTTAGACAGCTATAATGCAATAAACCTTAGTTAAAATGTTGAAGCAACATCAGCAGCTTGATCATATTGTGTGAAAATTGTCAATTTAACAAAGCCAATAATCTTCAAAGTTAGAATTGACAATCTTAAACAAACACAAAGTTACAGCAGCTAAATGTTGTCTGAGAGGCAGAAACCCTAAAACTGAAGCGTCACAATAGAAACACAAGAATTTACAAACTAAAAGGCATGGCTAACCAAGAAAAGACCATGTAATTTGTGGTGTAGAAACATAACAGACTGTGACACTTGCCTATTTAAGGATTCAGCTGAATTTGTTATTCAAGAATAAACTCTATGCTACCCCAGCTTAATCATCAAGCCTTCTTTGTTCACAGTACAAATTCCCATCTAGACAAAGCGGCATTGTCAAAGAATTGGATATGTATTTACAAAGTTCAAGTACGAAAGTGCATATGTAAGCACATTTGTAAGCACACAAACCATTCAGAGAAGCAGCACTCGAGTTTCCAACACCTCATGCACATTATAATGAAAAAGGATATGTCTCCCTCGATTTATAATAGTTTTTCCATAGATAATGGCAAATATAATTTACGCAAAATGCTTTTTCACTTCTATTTTCAAATTCCCTCTTGAAGGCTATAAAATAATCTTGGCCACCAACTTTGTAATTATACAGCTAAAGTTTAAAAAAATATGTAGGTATTCTTGAGGGAATATGAAAAAGGAACAAAGAACCAAATTAAGGACTCATTACTTTCAGCCACTGTCAGGCCAGAAATGATATCCAGTAATGCCTTCATCTGATTTTCTGAGCCAATTTGCAAAACAGACAATCATTCATCATTTGAATAGTCCAGTACCTCCAATTAACAATAAAAAATGTAAAAAAAAAAAAACAACATATAAATTGGTGTCCAAATTTCATGAACAAACAGAATGATCTAAAAGGGAAATCAATTATTAGCATTGGCTGCCAGAAAAGACCAATTTGTAACAATCACGACTGAACAAAAAATCATTTATTTTTTTTCAAATCTAATTCAGGCTATACAGACAGATTCATTATAAATCTCCTTTCCTGTAAATCAAAATCTAGACATTGATTCACTAAAAGGATTAGCAACTGAATCTGCACATACACATCAAAGTGGCATTACAAGGCACAAACTCATACAATGGCACAAACACAAATGAAATATTACACAGCTATGACCAATGCAAAATAGTGTAGCAAAAGTCATGTGATGTACCTTGCAAAAGATTGAATGTACTTAAAATTGCACCAAACGATGCACACTAGAAGATTTCCAAACTTCAACATGAAAAGAAGAATTGATACGTGTTCATATGATGCATAAGTGGGATCCAATTCACAGTGAATCTGCCAACAGGGAGCAAAAATATGGACCGGGAATAGACCAGGTCAGGCAAGGTAGAGATCAGGGTTCACCATTGCAGTTACTGGACCCATCTCAAAGATTTGTCGATACGGTACATATCGGTCTGTACTGACTGGTACATCGACACATGGTACGCTGGGGCATGCCGACAAGGACTCGGGCGAGTTGCATCTCGATGGCGAGTCGGACTGGTATGTACCACCATACCATACTGACTCGGGCGGTACAGCAATTGAGAGGTAGAGATGAAAAAAAAGGGTATAGCTAGCCCCCTGTCCTAATCAGCTAACAGGCCAAGTTCAGTTGACCCGATACCCACATCGGGTTCAGTTAATGAATTAAATTAAATCCCTTATTTTAAAACCCTAAAAAAAACTGCCGGATAATATCAATTTTAACCTTATAATCAACAAAAGGTACGTTTGAGCAATACCCAAGCAGTCAATATATCAAGATTTTGATCTGAATCTGACCCGTAAACACAACAGGTACCCTGGAAAAATGAAATGCAGATGATTTAAAGCATTCAAGTAAGACTACCACCTCTAGCAAAACTGTATTACTTGGCACTCAAGCACAAGCACACTTCCAAAGATGCAATATTTGGTGACATTCAAGAATGTCAAAAGGATGTTCATATCTGGAAAATGGATATCCAAGCTATTAACTGATTGCAAATGATAAAAAAGGTAGTAGTAGTAGACGTAGCTAGATACAAAATTTGTCCAAACACTTTGGTAAATTATACCGTCACGTCAGATCATATATGCATGTATTAAAGACTTTTGTGTTGATCACAGAACACACAGGTCAGCATGATAAAGATAATGTGTGATGGTCGCATACTAGAAGAAACATTTAGAGAACTATAATCTTCCAACTAACACCCAGTGCTACTGCCATACTGCTAACAACATAAAAGTTATCTATCTATTTTCAGTGGACTCTAGACTTCCTAGCATATTATGTCTTTACTAAGCATACAGAGAGCAAGAAGTAAATCTGAATAATATCTATTCCGAGCAGATGACATCTAGCATATTTAACCCTCTTGCCTTCAATAATTTATATCATATTAAGCAGCCCAGTTTCAACCTTTGCACAATCAGTGACAAGTATTTGAATTTAGAAGAGATGCGGACATAAGAACAGATGGAATGTTGAACAACCAAATCAACAAGAAATCAAATTACAAATAAAAAAGAAAAAGAAATCATATGCATACACATCCCAGCAAACAGAATTAGGTATTCGTAATTACAAGTCACCAGGTGCCCAGGCGAGGCAAGGCCTCAATGGTAGGTCGGGCAAGCGCTGCAACTGGGTGTGGCCTAGGTGCATGCCTGAGCCCAGACATCACACAGCTCAGGCGCATGCCTAAACTGATCCTGGTTCGATCGAACCATATGAGTGGGATCCTGGTTTGATTGAACCATATGAGCAGGATCCTGATTTGATCAAACCAAATGAGAGGGATCCTAGTTTGATCGAACCAGATGAACCATCACTCACCCTCCAATCAGACACAAGATCGATCCCGACCTCCTCTCTGGAGTGGTGGCATGCAAATGGCTTCCTCTTGTGGCAAAGGAGGCGCTCCAATGATGTGTGAGCAGCTTCCTCTCACACGACGTCCCTCTAACAGCATCTTCTTGTGGTAACTCTCTCTCTCCTTCCCACCATGCTGTCCCTCTTTCTCCTCCCCCTCCTCCACCGTCGTTGCAACCATTGAGCCTCCCCGAAAGCCCCTACCCTCCATGGAGCCTCCCTGAATCGAAACAACCCCCCTCTCCCTCCTCCTACTCGATTCCTCCTCCCTCTTCTCCTCTCTAGTTCTTCCCCCTTTCCTTCCTTCTCGTTGTCCCATCCTTCTTTCAACTCCTCCACCATAACCCCCACCCTCCCAGTTTCTCTTCCTCCTCTACCATTGCCCTCCTGCCTGATAGTTACCCTCCCAATAGACATTCATCAAGCCTCTCTAAACCCGACAACCCCCCCTCTCTCTCCTCCTCCTCCTCCATCTTCTCCTTCTCTATGTTTCTTCCCCCTCTCCTTCCCTTTCACCGTCGAGTGGAAAAGACCATGAAGCATACCGAAAACCATCCAATTTTGATGGGCTTTCATTTCTTGTATTGTTTGCAACATATTCATATAGGAGAGTGCTGGTGCACCCACTCATAGACAAGTCCTTAGTAGCCACTCGCCTAATTATATAACTAATAGTCATTTACACCAAGCTAAAGAGCCACCAAAAGCATAATTAGTACATGATGAGAACATAAACCCAAATCTTCATGTGCTGGATCTTCTAGCACTGGTGGACTAACAAAAATGAAACTTGGGATTTAAGACATTTGCAAAAAATGGGGGTGGGCAAATCTCAAGTGGGCCCAAGGATACGAACTAGCAGTAATATAAAAAACGCTAGACGTCAAAAGGCGCCAAGGTCCCAAAACATCTTAGACGCTAGGCGCTCGTCCGAGCGAAGCGAGGCACTCTAAAATATTAAAACATAAAAAATATATAATATAATTTAAAATATAATTATTTAAACAAAATATAGTATTAAATTAAAAATATACGATTAACAGTATATTACTTAAGTTAGAAGAGGAGAAAAAAATATTCTCTGAAATATTAAAATATAAAAAATAAATAATATAATTAAAAATATTATTATTTAAATTAAAATATAATATTAAATTAAAAATATACTGTTAACAGTATATTATTTCAAGTTAGAGGGGGGAGAAAATATTGTTAACAACAGAGCTGCAAACGACAGCAGCGACAATGGTTTAATATACTGTTAACAGTATATTACTTAAAGTTAGAGGGGAGAGAAAAAAATGCTAATAGTAACAGAGATAGCAACGGCGCTGCGAACGATAGCAGCAGCAGCGGCGCTGCGAACGGTAGCAGCAACGGCAATGGAAGCTGCGGATAGTAGCAGTGACAGTGGCAAAAGCTGCATACAGCAATAGCGGAAATGGCGGAAGCTGTGGAAAGCAACAGCGGCAGCAACGAAAGCTGCAGACAGTAGTGGTGATAGCAATGAAAGCTGCAGACAACAGCAGCGATAGCGACGGAAGCTCCAGAGGGCGTCCGTCAATGGCGAAGGAACCTGTGGTCCTCTCCCTTGATAGTGGATGGATGCAACAGCAAAAGGAAGCTACGGGGGCCATCAAACCTGTCCGTCAACAATAGAGGAAGGCTCGGTCCGCTGCATCTGCAGCGAAGGCAACGACAAAAAGTGTCGGCAACGGAGGCAGAAGGAGCGCTAGAGTTCCTCGAGCTCGTGCAGGAGTGAAGCGTGGTTTTAAGGTAAGAAACTACGAACCGAACCAGCCTTAAACCGATTCGATTCGCCAAGTAGAGTCGGGCGCTCACCCGAAGCGCCCAGCGCTTGCATTTGGGCAAGGGCCCAGGCGACGCCTCATTGAAGTGCACCACCTGGTGCACACACGAGGCGCTCGGGCCTCGCTTCGCCTCGCCTCGCCTCGCCCAAGCGCTTAAGCAAGCGCCCGAGCGCCTATTTAAATCACTACAAACTAGCATGCATAATTACCTCTATACAAATAGAATCATGCAAACATTGAGTCTATAAAATATAGATGTACATCAAAGGAGTGTAATCATTCAAACAAGAAAAATTAGCAAGCATAATCATCGATTAAACAAGGTCAAGTCAAATACAAAATCTATAGGCCTGTTATGTCACAATTTGAATATTGAATAATATATCAATAAGTAACAAGAGGGCGGGCCTTGGTACAATGATAAGGTTGCTCCTTTGCAACCTGGGAGACCAAGGTTCGAGTCGCGGAAACAGCCTCTTTAAGTATTTAAAGATAAGGCTGCATACATGAACCCTCTCCAGACCGCACATTGGCAGGAGCCTCATGCACCGGGTATACCCTTTTTATGCCAATAAGCAACAAGAAGCAATTATATATCTAAAACAAATACAAAAAGGCACAAATTATACTGAATGCTTTTTTGAAGTCTACATATTGCAAAAAAGGAATTGGCTTATAATGTAAACATAGAAAAAGGAGGGAGAGAAGAAAAGAAATGTGATTCAGAAAATGTGGTCAACTATGGTTGCAACCAAAATATATCATAGCAGCATCATAACATGTATGCAAATGGATTTTCATGAATTTGTATCAAAATAAATCATACCAGCATCATAATATGTATGCTAATGGATGATCATGAATTTGTACCTACACTATGCTCATAACAGACCTAAGGATGACAACTAAGTGCAGCAATGCATAACAAATGAAGAATATAAGCTAACCACAGTGAAGTGTTCACATATATCAACACGTAAACAGATAAGAAATGCTAGGAGACCTTGCAGAAATTTATAGAGGCTTAGAAGCATAATACCAAGCATGCATACGAAGACTAACCAATAAAGAAATTAAACTGAAAGTTTATAATTAAGAACACAAAATAGGAAAGAAAAAATATCTCAATGTGATCGAACCTGCCACAGACGACACAGTGCAGAGGTCCATTCTTTCCATCATCCAAATATTTTTTTCTTTGTGCTAAATTCTCATTAATCGTCTTTGAGAACCTAAGGAAAGCCCTCTTCAGAGCCTGGGTATCCACATCCAAAACCACAGGGGGTGCATCATCAGGGCGAGTCTTACGTGGGGTCATTTCCTCATAACTTTCTCGTCCCAGCTTCATCTGCTTCGATAACCTTGGTTCATCATGATGATCCCGCCCAAAAGGGCTGCCATTGCCACCCAAGTAATCCCTCCGATCTACACCAGATCCTGAAGGACCAAGATGGATACCATTAGGGTTCCCATGCTGCATGACATGCTGCCGGTGCCACAAGAACTCATCTTCCCCGCCATACTTCCTCTTTAATGAGGAAGGGCCACCTTCCAAGGGACCCCGAGGACCATCAAGCCCAAGAGAATCCCAGTAATCGCGCTGCAGCCCAGGGCCACGGCCGTTCAGTGGTGGCTGACGGAAGTCCTCGGGGCTGAACCTCCTTCCGGGAGGTGGCGGAAAGTGGTTGACGAACCCCAACCCGGGGGCAGTCTCCGGTCCGAGACCAAATCCCGGGCTGCCGTACGGGAACTTATCAGCAGCAGGGTCAATCGGCGGGTCGGGCGGCAGGGCGAAGTAGGACCGGACGCTGCCGTCTGCGAGGACGATGGTGCGCCGCTCGAGGTTGTGGAAGCCGTAGGACGGAGGCGGCGGGGGCCCGGCGGGTTCGGGGTGATGGAAAGGGCGGAGCCCGGCGGGGGAAGGAGAGGTTAGGTGATTCTTGGGGACGAGGGCCGGGGAGGCCTTGGGCTTGGAGGGCTTGGAATCGGAGGACGGGGCGAGGAATTCGGAGGGGGACTTGTCGTCGGTCTCCCATCGGGACTTTCGGCTGCCGCCGCCGGAGGATGACGAGGGGCCCTTCTGCGAGGGGCCTTTGCCGCCGGATCCCTTGGGATTCTTCATGAATTTTTAGGGTTTCGGTGATTGAGTGTTAGGGTTTCGGATAAGCTAGGCGAAATCTAGGATTCCGTAGCGCAAGGGAGCGGAAGACCTCAAAGCCCTGGCCTTCGCGTTGGAATTTTGGGGGTGTGGGGGAGGCTTTTACATATCTATTCTTATAAAGTTTGGAAATAGCATCTTTGCCATTCCAATGTGTGTGTATATATATATATATACATATATATGTATATATATATACTCAAATTAATTATGAATTCGAACAAAAATATTTTCTAAAAATATCCAAGATATATTATATTATTTTAACCAACTTTTTGATTTTTTTTATATTTTAATTTTTAAAAATATTAATATCAATTTGGGCTTTAATATTTTTAAAAAATTAAAAAAATATTTGTATTATATTAAATAACCTACATGAAGCTCACACATGAACTTGATCTATCATTTTATGCAATAATACACTAATCATTTCAAATATCTCAATAAAAATATCTTATATTTTAACTAATTATTTGATTACTTATATTTTATTTTTTAAGAGGATATTAATGTCAAATTGAGCTTCAACATTTTAATATTTTTATACAAATTCCCAAGGAAAAACCCCTAACTTTATGTTTTTTACTTTGAAAAATTATCACAAAGTAATTGTAGATTAGACGTGAGGTGAAGGGGAGTAATTGTAGGGTGAAGGTGTAATTAGGCATGAGTGAAGTCGGATAAAGGACGATGACCAACAAGCATAAAATAATCATTTTAAAAATAAGTATGATCCGTGGGAATTTTTCGAAATAAGGGACGCTCTATAGAAAAAATTTAAAATTAAGAGTTCTTTTCAAGAATATATATAATTCCATTCATGTATAGTGTAGCCTTTTCACAAAAAATTACTCTCTGTTAATCCAGCATGATGGGCCAACCAATCCACATATTTATTTCCTCTCTGAATCTATGAAGAACCATAATAGATTTATTTCCTCTCTGAATCTGTGAAGAACCATAATAGATTCGAAGAAATTGATCAAGGATTTGACATTCCTTAACAGGTTTGTCAAACGCCATCTTAGATCCAAGGAGGAGCTCAAAAGAAGATTTGTCACCTCATTATAATCCAACTCGATTTCTTTCGTTTGCAGCCAGCACAAGTCCTTTCCGAATTGTCATCAATGCAATATAGAGAGCTATTTTCCATATGCAGCAATACAAAAGCTAGCATCATTTCAATTTAAGAAACCTATACCCTAAACCACCCTCTTATGAGCTTTCTCCATACCACAAAGATCTGATTAAGGTCATGAGAGGGGCCCTCGGGAGGAATCTGGATATAAGTGTTGGCAACGAAGGCTATAAGCTTTTAAAACAAATAGAGTAAGGAGTAGTCTTTTTACCACTAAATAAAACTTCTTTTTTGGGTCATTCAAATCAACCAAATTAGCATATTTGCTCAAACATAAAACTCTCTTTCAGCTAATCATTTGTATGTCATCGATAAAGGAACTTAAATGAGATATCTAGCTTGCGGCGACAGATCGAGGAAAAGATAGTGTGGGTAAATGTGTTCAATCTGATTAACAAAGTTTCCACAAAGTAAGCAAGGTCGAACATTAGATTAAGTAGCTGAACAAGATCAACATGGTCCAAGTCAGAAATACCCCCGAGATGAAGGCCAAGACAAATTATAAAAAGTGATTCCCCAAATCATGATAGAAATTAACAAAGATTTCAATGATTTGTTCAAGCTAGTCAATAATAGTATTATCAACTTTAATGCTGTGAATATGATTAAATCTTTTACGGGACATGACAATATTGTGATAGCATTAAGTGTTATGATCCCGATCGAAAATCCACTTAGTCTTAGCAAAAGCCAACAATTTAAGGTTGATCTATCTAATGATAGCTTGAAGATGATTATAAAGAGAAGTCAGATTCTTTTTATCACTATCACTCGACCTAAAAACAAAATCCTTGTCTTGAAGGGAAAGAATACAAGACTGAATGAAAAGACAAATATATTTAATTGGTGAATTAATGATCTAATACATATGTTGAGATAAGTGATATAGGACTAACTATGATGGTGAGAAAGACAAAACAAGAATCGAAGTTAGGTCAAAGTCAATGATTAAGCATTAGGCCAGATGAATCGGAAGATACACACCAAAGGATTGGACGATGCAACGAAAGCTTATCGAAAGATCGACGGGAGTTCGCTAGAAGATTGTCGAAAGTCTCATCGGGAGTTCGGATGAACAATTGATATACCAGACAATAAAGATTGCTTATGTTTTAATTGTCTATACCTTTAATTGTCATACTTATGGTGTCAATTTGAGTTAGTTTTAAAAGAAATTCTAATAACTCAATTAGGCTCGATTCTGGTTTGGGCTAAACTGATGGCCCAAACAATGACTTAGAGCCACGTTAGGCAGTGGCACCATTGGAGCTGGCGATGGAATTGCTTGAGGCTCAACCTTCCAAGTGGTATGGGTGGTGGTATTGTCAATAGTTAATGCTGTCAAGCGGTGGTACCACATTGTTAGGTAGTGATACCGCTAGAGCTCAGTCTTTGAGGCTCTATCAAGTGATAGTACCGTCAGACTGGGTAGTAGTATCACTCAATATCAGAGTGTCAAGCGATAATATCGCCCAATAATGACGGTGATACTGTCAGTACCTCGAAAATCTGGGATAAGACACCCTTTAGCTCCAATTTTGAAACCATTGGGGCCTATAAATATCCCACTCCTTTCTCTGAAAAGGTAACAAAGTAGCAATAAAGTATGAAAATTTTTGTAAGTGTTGGGGTATAAAAGTATTGTAAAAGTGCTAGGAGTCCTTCTCTTCCTCTTTCTTTGTAATCATTCAAAAATAGGTGTGAGGCTTATAAGGGTTGTCTCCTAAACCCATGAAAAGGAGAAAATATTGTAAGAAGGTGGTTGGTCTTTGCTTATTGAAGGAAGACAATTAGTAGACATCAATGACCTCGACGGAGGAGGAATAGGAAGTCGACGTATGTCACAATGACTGAACCACTATAAATTCAGTATGTTCTTTCCTTATTACTTGCTTTCATTACTTAGCTACTTATTTCATATTATATTTACTCTAAGTCATTACATTCATTACTTTCCAATACAGGCTTTGTCGAAACGATTTTACCAAACAAAATTTTCTAAATCGACATAATTTTGCATAAGCACTAATTCACCCCCCCCCCCTCTTAGTGTCGTATTGATCCTAACAATTGGTATCAAAGCAAGGTTACTCTCAATTTTATTTAAAATACAAGAGAGATGACTTTTACCGGTAATCAAGAGGGTCATTATATCACACGTCCTCTCATATTAAATGAAATGGATTACACATATTGAAAAACTAGAATAAGGATTTTCTTGATTTCTATGGATTTCGAGTTATATAATATCATTAAAAACGGATTTCAAATGTCTTCTCTTTCAATAAACGATTGGAATAATTTGGAGAAGAAGACTTTCTCTTTAAATGTCAAAACTATGAATATTTTATTTTATGTCTTGGATAAAAATGAATTCAATCAAGTTTATATTTACGAAACGACTTATGACATTTGGCATGTAATTGAAATCACACATGACAATATAAGTAGGGTTAATGAGTCAAATATCAATCTTTTAGTTTATAGTTATGAATTGTTTTACATGAAACTAAGCGAGACTATTGAAGATATGTATACTCAGTTTACAGATGTCATCAATGGTCTAAAAACACTTGGTAAAAATTTTCCTAATTTTGAACTTGTTAACAAGATACTAAGATCTCTTCTAAAGAGTTGGGATCCTAAAGTAACTACAATTCAAGAAGTTAAGGACTTGAACAACTTTTCACTCAAAGAATTTATTGGGTCTTTGATGACCTATGAAATGATATGCAATACACATAAAGAACTTGAGAACAACCTTCCAAAGAATAAGAAAGATTTGATACTTAGAACTCAAGAAGACCACTTAAAAGAAAACTCAAGTGATGATGATGATGATGATGAGTTGGCACTTCTAACAAGAAAAATTAAAAAATTCATAAAAAGAAACAAAACTAAACATGAAATTAAAAATAAAAATAAACTTAAAAAGGACCAAATAATTTACTATGAATTCAAGAAGTCGGGGCACTTCAAAAGTGAATATCCCCAAGTGAAGAAGAAGTAATCGAAGAAGAAGAAAGCGTTAAAAGCTATTTGGGATGATTCAAGCACATCTGAAGACGAGGAGCCGACCAATAAAGAAGTTCCTAACTACACCTTAATGACACTTGGTGACGAGGTAAGTAACTCAATCAAATCTCATTTATCCTTTGATGAATTGTTAAATACTTTTATGATTTATTTGATGAATGCAAATTAGTTAGTAAAAAGTATAAATTATTTAAAAAGGTGCATGTATCTCTTGTTAGTGAATTCAATAAATTAAATATTAAGCATGATAATGAAATATTACCTCATACAAAATGTGAAGAATTAAATATGCTTAAAAAGAAAATTTTGCTACTACATGAAACCTTAGAAAAATTTGAAATAGGAAACAAATCCTTAAACATGATCCTTACAAAAGGGATCATGTTAATAAAAGAGATGGAATCTGCTTTGTGAGAAACACTCACCAATAGCCAATCATCTTTGTTAAAGACCTAACTTTACATGTTTTACCTCGAAACAAATGCAACTTTGATTACAAATTTAGACATTATGCTCATAAATGTCCAGTTAAGAGGTATAGCTTACATAAGCTAATTTGGGTTCCTAAAGGAACCTTAAATGACTCAATGCAAAATTGATAAGTTAGGTAGATCTATTTACGAGGAATTCAAGATTAAATGAGTACCTAAAAGAAAAACCCCCTTTCTTGTAGATATGTCTATAATCATAAACTAGGAGCAAGAGATGGTACCTTAATAATGGATGCTCAAAGCATATGACTGAAGATCCAACACACTTCTCTAAGCTCACTTGATTGGATGCTCAAGGCATATGATGAAGAATTTGTCACATTTGGAGATAATAACAAAGGAAATATTATTGAAAAAGGAAATATAGGTAATAAATCAGTTGATTGAAAATATTTTATTAGTAGATGATTTAAAACATAACTTGCTAAGCATTAGTCAATTATATGATAAATGTTACAACATTAAGTTTGAATCTAATGCTTGCATTATAGAAATACTACACATGAGTAGATATTTGATTGTCTTAAGGACTAACAATGTCTATATTATTGATTTTGATAAGTTTTGTAATGAAACTTGCTTTTCGGCTTTAAATGATGATGCTTGACTTTAACATAGGAGGTTAGGTCATAGTAGTATGAAACTAATCTCCCAAATTTTATCTAAAAAACTTGTAAGAGGAATCCCTAACATCAAGTTTGTCAAAGACAAAGTGTGTGATGCATGTCAACTAGGAAAATAAATAAAAATTAGTTTCAAGTCAAAGAATCAAATAAGCACCTCCAGACCATTGTAATTGAACTATATGGATTTACTTGGACCAATTGGTATAAGCCTAGGAGGTAGCAAATACACCTTTATAGTAGATATACTTGGACATACTTCTTGACACATAAAAGTGATTGTTTTAAGTATTTTTTAAAATTTTGTAAACTTATTCAAAATAAAAAAGGCTTTATGATTTTATCTATACGTAGTGATCACAATGGTGAGTTTCAAAACTGTGATTTTCAAAACTTTTGTGAATCAAATGAGTATAACCATAATTTGTTTACTTTAAGAAACCCATAACAAAATGGAGTTGTTGAAAGAAAAAATATGAGTTTACAAGAAATGATAAGAACCATGTTAAATGAACATAACATACCCAAATATTTTTGGACCAAAGCTGTTAACATGACATGCTATGCCATAAATAGGGTTATAGTAAGATCATTACTTTCTAAAACTCCTTATAAGTTGTGGAATAATAAAAAACCCAATGTTTCATATTTTAAAATTTTCAGTTATAAATATTTTATTTTAAATAAAAAAGATACCTTAGGAAATTTGATGTAAAATCCGATGAAAGCATTTTTCTTAGATACTCTTCTATTTCTAAAGTATTTCATGTGTTTAATAAAAGAACTTTAGTTATAGAAAATCTAATCATGTTGTTTTCAATGAGATTTTTGAATTTAAGAAAAATAATTTTATTGATGATTTTGATGCTTTAAATTTGAATGAAACCTCTCTTCCCACTAGCACTTAGATGCATCTTCTTCTAAAGAATCTTTACCTAATCATTGAATGTATATTGATGCTCATTCTAAGGAGTTAATTATTGGAGACACATCAAAAGGTATTCAAACATATTCTTCTCTTAAAATTTTTATGCAAATGTAGCCTTTTTATCTCAAATTGAACCTACATGCATTGACGAGGCACTGAAAAATGATTCATGAGTTATTGTAATGCATGAGAAATTAAATCAATTTGAGAGAAATGAGGTGTAGAAGCTTGTTCCTAAACCTAGTGACCATTTGGTAATTGGTACTAAATAAGTCTTTAGAAACAAGCAAGATGAACTTAGTATCGTGGTTAGAAACAAGACTAGACTAGTGGCTAAATGTTTCAACTAAGAAGAATGTATCAATTATCAAGAAACCTTTACTCTTGTGGTTAGACTTGAAGCCATTAGGATTCTCCTTGCCTATGTTAGTTATAATAATATTAAGTTATTTCAAATGGATATTAAAAGTACCTTTTTTAATGATTTTATTTCTGAAGAAATTTATATTGAACAACCATGTGGATTTGAAAATATTGTTTTTCCAAATCATGTTTTTAAATTGTCTAAGGCTCTCTATGGTTTGAAAAGCACCCTAAGGGCTTGGTATGAGAGACTTAGTTTCTTTCTAATTAAGAATAATTTTATGAAAGGCAAGATCGATACTGCATTGTTTGTTAAATATTTTAAAAATAATTTTTTTATAGTTCAAATTTATATTGATGATATCATTTTTAGTTCTTTAAATGAGTTTTTATGTGAGTCTTTTGCCAAGTATATGAGCCAAGAGTTCGAAATGGGTTTAATAGGGGAATTAACCTTTTTTCTTGAGTTTACAAATCAAACAACTTAGTGATAGAACTTTTATTAGTGAAATTAAGTATGCATTGGATCTATTAAAACAGTTTAATATGGATAGTGCTAAGGCTATAAATACACCAATGGGTACTTATACAAAATTAGATATAGATAGTAATGGAGAATATTTTGATCAAAAGATTTATTAGAGTATGATAGGTAGTTTATTATACCTCACAGCAACTAGACCTGATATTATATTTAGTGTTGGACTATGTGCTAGATTTCAATCAAATCCTAAGCAATCTCACTAAAAGGTTATTAAAAAAATTTTAGATGCCTAAAAGAAACTCCTAATTTGGGATTATGATATCCAAAAATAAAAAATCATGAATTGATTGATGCTAATTTTGCTAATTGTCAAATAGATAGAAAAAGTACATTTGGAATATATCAACTCTTAGGTCATTCACTTGTCTCTTGGTCTTCTAAGAAATAAAACTTGATTGCATTATCTATAACTAAAGCTAAATATATAACAGTAGGTGCATGTTGTGCATAAGTTATGAAAAATACTTTAGAAGATTACAAAATTTATTTGAAAAATATTCCTATAAAATGCAATAACACTAGTGCAATATGTTTAACTAAGAATCTCATTCAATACTCTAGAACTAAACATATTGACATTAGACATTATTTTATTAGAGATCATATTAATAATCATAATATATCTTTAGAATTTATTGATATAAAGTATCAATTAGCAGATATTTTTACAAAACCATTGAATGAGGAATAATTTGATTTTATTAGAAGAGAATTAGGTATGTTAAATCTTCCAAATACATGAATTTCTTTATATATTTTTCGGATTTCTCGACTTTATTTTTATTGAGATCATTTCCTATCACCTTCTTGAAGTTTTATTCATGGATTTTTGATCCTTCATTTGATGATCATTTCCCATATATTCTTCCTTACTCTACACACAAAAGAAGAATTTTTATTCATGGACTTTAAATATATGATGATCATTTGCAAGAATAGGGATTTGATTTTTTAGTATGAACATCTTGATCCTTTATGATGAATCCTTTCTCTTTGCTATAGTAGAAGGTTAATTCAATGAAACTCATTTATTATAGATTTGATTTGGTTCAAATCCTTTCATGAATTTGGTTTTTTATTTTTGCTAGCTTAGATAAATTAGTGTAAAATTTGGTTCTTGATTTGGTACAAATCCTTTCATGAATTTGGTGTAAAAATTCTCATTTTTGCTAGCTTGGATAAATTAGTGTAAAACTTACTTCAATAGTTTAAAACATTTGCATTGTTGAATGATTCTCCTTTATATTGATGACAAATGGGGAGAAATGATGAATGTTTGGTATCATAAAATGATGATTGGTATCATGATCAAAATATTGATTTAATGTATAAAGTGATAAATGCTTAAAATTTTAATGTTTTGGCATCATGCATGTTATGTTTAATATATAAAGTGATAAATGCTTAAAATTTTAATTTCGTGGCATCATGCATGTTATGCCCAAAATGATGTATCACGAATGCTTTAGTATTATGTATGTTATGCCCAAAGTGATGTTAATTTTTTTTTGGTATCATGCATGAAGTGAGGATGAAATATAAGGTTTTGAAATTTTGCATGTTTTAATGATGCACAACATATTGAAATTTTGAAATGATATATTGCATTTGATCACTATGATCGAAAGTGCTTAACTTGAATTCAAAGGTTGTGATTCTTTTTTAATTTAACTTTGCTTTATCTCAATATGACATATAGATATGGGAGTTAGGATTAACTCTGTCATCAATTGGTTGTCATCATAAAAAATGGGGAGATTGTTGAATCTCGGATTTTGATGATGACATTAATTGGTGAATTAATGATCTAATCCATATGTTGAGATAAGTGATGCAGGATTAACTACAATTATGAGAAAGACAAAGCGATTAAAGAAGAATCAAAGTTAGGCCGGAGTCAATGATTGAGCATTGGGCCGGATGAATCGGGAGATACACTGAAGGATTGGATGATGCAGCAAAAGCTCGTCGGAGGATTAGGAGCTCACCAGAAGATCGATGGGAGTTCGTTAGAAGATTGTCGAAAGTTCGTCGAAAGTCTCGCCGGGAGTTCGGATGAACAATTGACATGCCGGACAATGAAGATTGCTTATGTTTTAATTGGCTATGCTTTTAATTGTCATAGTTAGGGTGTCAATTTGAGTTAGTTTTAGAAGAAATTCTAATAACTCAGTTAGGGGCCAATTGAGCTCGATCTAGGACTGGTTTGGGTCAGACTGATGGCCTAAACAGTGACTTGGAGCATACGACTTGGGGTATATTCTCAATATTGGGGTGGCATGCTACTTGGGGTAGTATATTCTCAGTATCGGGGTATCGGGGTAGTATATTCTCAATATTGGGGTGGCATGCTACTTGGGGTAGTATATTCTCAGTATCGAGGGGTGGCATGCTACTTGGGGTAGTATATTCTCAGTATCGAGGTATCGGGGTAATATATTCTCAATATTTGGGGAGAGGATATTTGGGGGGGGGAGAGGGAGGGCATAGTATATTCTCAATATGGGGTGGTAGTCACTGGTCCCCTGGCCCAAATCCAAGAAAATCGTCTATCCACTTTGAATCATAGATGCATCACTTGCCTTCAACGTGGCACATATAGAAGCCTCAATTCTCTCTTTAGAAGGAAACACCAAAGTGGGAAGCATGTCAACATAAACATCCTTAGACTCGGGCATTGATGCATCGATCTCCACATCACGTGTGATTCAATGTCACTGGTCCCCGGGCCCAAATCCAGGAAAATCGTCGATCCACTTTGAATCAGAGACGCATCACCTGCCTTCAATGTGACAGATATAGAAGCCTCAATTCTCTCTTTAGAAGGAAACACCAAAGTGGGAACCATGTCAACAAAAACATCCTTAGACTCGGGCATTGATGCATCGATCTCCACCTCACCCTCATGCGATTCAATGTCACTGGTCCCCTGGCCCAAATCTAGGAAAATCATCGATCCACTTTGAATCAGAGATGCATCACTTGCCTTCAATGTGGCAGATATAGAAGCCTCAATTCTCTCTTTAGAAGGAAACACCAAAGTGGGAACCACGTCAACAGAAACATCCTTAGACTCGGGCATTGATGCATCGATCTCCACATCACCCTCGTGCGATTCAATGTCACTGGTCCCTGGCCCAAATCCAAGAAAATCGTCGATCCACTTTGAATTAGAGATGCATCACCTGCCTTCAATGTGACAGATATAGAAGCCTCAATTCTCTCTTTAGAAGGAAACACCAAAGTGGGAACAACGTCAACACAAACATCCATAACCAAGAATTGATGCATCGATCTCCACATCACCCTCATGTGATTCAAATGGGGGAGGAACAACTTGCAATTTTACTAGCTTTCCTAGTACCGACAAAAGGATTTTTTCATGACCATGCTAGGCAACCCTCCATTTCTCCACTTTGATCTAGGGCATTGGGAAAAACGAATAAAAAATATATGTGAATATAAATAATTAATTATTAAAATTTTTTCTCACTCGTATGAATATGCTAAGAGCACTATCTTGAGCATATGAGCAATGTGAAGGATTAAAACTACGAGACCTCGCTTGGTCCAAATCAAAATCTCTACTATGAAAATATTATTCATAGTAGCAAAGATCCATAAATAAATTTATTCTATAATAGATTTAAAACCTATAACTCAAATACCCATTAAATAGAGATAGAAATCACAAAGGATACTTACTGTTAAGTAACAGAAAATATTTACCATATCCAAACACAATCTGCACCATTTAGATTAAAGAGACACTAGTCTAGAATATGCTTACCAAAAATCAACCAAATCAAATAACAAATGATAATCCTATCAACACTAGTCTAGATTGAAGCAGAAAATCAATAACATAGTCTTAAGCAGCAAAAGAGATGCTTAAAAAAAACTTTCAAACATGATCTTCACCATTCAGAATATACAACTAGAAGCCTTATACCTATCAACACAATTTCAATCAAATCCAACGATTGAATATTGTCCAACAAGGAGTTGCAGTAAACTAATTGATGATAGAACAATCAGTGAATAGCTAGTATTAAAGAAGTCAAAACCCTATGAAAAAGACCTCCAAACTAAATCTCCACCATTCAAAATGAAGATCATTGAGCCTACAATATCTCCCAAAAATCAGCATGATCTGACAAAAACATCATCGCCCGATCATTGGAGAAAGATGGTTAGATGATTTTTTTAGGAAAACCTAAAAAAATTTCTCTCTTTATAGTGGCTATTGTGAAATTGAGTTGTGTATCATGAGTATCAAAATATAATCCTAATATATTAAAGTACATGAGCCATTATCTCTCAAGTTCAAGCAACTTATAATTCAAAACATTCCATATCCAATGATACATCACATCATGTTTTGATTTATCATGAAAAGTAAGATTCTTACTAAGATAAATTACTCTCTGACTATCACAGTACAAGACATACCTCCTTTGTGTCAATCCAAACTTATTCATAAATTTCTTCATCCAAAGCAACTCCTTGTAAGCCTCTGTAGTGTAGCTATAATAAACTCAATCTCTATAGTGAATAATGCAATGCAATTCTATAACCTAAATTGCCATTCCATAGCTCCCTTTGCAAAAGTGATTAGAAGTGGACTTTCTAGAATCAACATCTCCTATCAAATTAGAATCTATAGAGCCTATAAGAATATGTTTATTATTCCTAAAGCAAAGGTTCAACATCTCACTATACCAACTACATGAGCTATGTATAGTCTAGTATAAATCATTGCATATATCAAACTATCAACTATAGATGCATAAGGAACTTTTTACATGTGTTCTTTCTCTTTTTTATTTGAAAGAGATAGTTTAACACTCATTCTAAAGGATGGAGAAAGAGGTCTACTCACAATTTTAGCTTTATTCATGTTGAACCGTTGTAGCATCTTCTCAATATACTTTTCTCAATATCACGGATAACTTTCATCCCAAGAATAAACTTGGCTAGCCCTAAGTCTTTCATGGCAAAAGACTTACTCAACTCTTTCTTCAAACTATCAATCCTGAAGGAGTTAGAACCTATAATAAACATGTCATCAACATATAACAATAATATAACAAACTTATTATCAGAGCGCACAAAAACATAATTATTAGAAATAGTCTTCTTTTAGCCCTGTTGAATTATAACAGATTCAAACTTCAACCCACTGCCTTGTTTTAAACCATACAAACTCTTTTTCAATTTATAGACTTAATTTTCTTTTTATTTCACTACAAAACTTTCAGGCTACTCTATATAAATTTCCACCTCCAAGTCACTATGGTGGAAAGCCATTTTTGCATTTGTTTGCTGAACTTCCAAGTCAAAGCTTACAGCCAAACCTCGAATAACTCGAATTGAGGATATTTTCATCATATGTGAGAAAATCTCTCCAAAATTAATACATTTCTTCTGATTGTAGCCTTTTAACTACTAGTGTAGCTTTGTACGTTGGACTAGAAAAATTCTCTTCATGCTTCACCTTATAAATCCATCGGTTCTTCAAGGCTTTTCTGTCTGTAGAAGATTTGACCAATTCAAAATTGTAGTTGTCATAAAAAACTATATTTTTTCTTTCATTACAATAGCCCATTTGTCCTTTCGTTTACTCTCAATAGCCTCTTCATAGCATTCTGGCTTCTTACTATCTATCAAGAGACTATAATCATTAGGTGAGTACCGAGTGGAAAGCATTCGGTCTTTGGTAGACCTTTTGAGTGCAGCTTCAGGCAGTTCATTTTCAACCATTTCATCAGCAAGAGTATCCACCTGATCTATAACTTCATGTTCAGCTTGATCATGTTGATCATGATTTTGTACATCACCCCGATCAACTATAGGAGTAGGATCTAAATCAATCAAACCATTATTCCTTTGAGGCTCTACCTTTTTTTGTAAAATTGCCAATATCTTCAATAGTTTGATCCTATGCAAAAACCATATCATGGCTTCTAACAAACCTCTTTTCAATTAAATCATAACATCTATAACTAAACTCATCTCGGCCATACCCAATGAAGATGCATTGTCTCTTCTTGGAATCTAACTTAGATCTCTCATCATTAGGGACATATACAAAACATTTACAACTAAATACACGTAAGTGGTCATAAGAAACATCTCTACCATATCACACCCTATCAGGAATATCATTCTGCAAAGCAATAGTAGGGGTTAGATTAATAACATGAGCAATAGTGTACAAGGCCTCATACCTTGCTTCAATCGAGGAGTCTTAGGAGGTATCTTTTGATGCCTGATACCTTGCTTCATGCAATATGCATCAAAGGGCCCACAATATTCTTTGTCATTATTAGTGTAGATGCATTTTAATTTCTTCCTTGTTTCTCTCTCAACATAAGCTTGATATTCCTTGAATGCATTAAGGACATGATCCTTTGACTTCAAAACATGGATCCAAAGTTTTTGGGAATGATCATCAATAAATGACACAAAATAAAGTGCATCGTCAAATGACCTTACATTTAAAGGACCACAAACATCTGAGTGTATCAATTTAAGTAACTCATTTTTCTTAGAAAGAAGATGATGCTTCAAAGAAACTCCTTTTTTATTTTCTAGCCAAACAATGAACACAGCTATCTAGATTTGCACCTTTTAACCCCTAAAAGCATATTCTTCTTAACTTGATACTCAAGTCCATTTACACTGATGTGACTTAACCTTCTATGTCATAAATCTAAAGAGTCAATACTCTCAATCAAGAATTAAAATTTCATATCGTATTAGGACTTCGAGCTTCTTTTGGCACAGTATGATATTGTGTATCAAGTAGTATAATAGGGCGTATTAAACAGTACACCTAATTTTGGCATAAAATCATCTGAAAATACTTAAAAAAATAAAAAAAATTAGGATAGAGTTTTTAAGTTAGAAATAAATATTATAATAGTAAAAGTTTAGCAAAATCAATGTAAATTAGGTAAGAATAATGTCATATTTTTTTTCGGACTTTGAGGAATAGTCTTATGTAAGGTTCGTATTTCGATCTATTATGGATTATCTTTCCATAAATATTAAAATATCTATAGAAAATTTATTTGAATTATTAGATTATTTTATTATAATATAAATTTTAAAATTTAAATAAATTAAATAATCACATATGTAGATATATCTAATTATTGATTCTACTACCAAAATGAACGACAACCTCCATATCAATATGATATGTTTATTGTACCCAATTATGAAATCGATCATACAACATAGTGTATTGATACACTATATACCAATGATGATCGTAGGTTGATCGTCATGAATCACATTTGTCTGAGGCAGCTCCTAAGACATGTATTGGTGAATATTAGAGCTTCTACTTTCACTACTGATCTGCCACTCTGTATCATACTGTTGCTTCGAAGAAGTATAACCAACTATTACTGTACTGTTGTTAGCCGTATGATTCTTCATTATACAATGGTTGTGAATATGATGAGCTTCGTTCTGTGTTTACATCATGTAGGCTCTATCGCATCATCATTAGATATACTAATCACATGAATAATGTTATGGTAAATAATTTTTTTAACCGTGGCCTCGGGGGCCGACGCGGCTTGGTTCGGGTCCGAATGCGCGGGGATCCGGCGCAGCGTTCCTCGGGGCCGTCGGGGTGACCGATCACGGTGATCTGGATGTCCCGTCAGGAGGAGAGCTCCGTTGCAACGTCGGGGAAGAGGCAACCTCGCCTTCGTTCCTGCATACAGGTCGGCTCGAAGGCTCGGCCCGACTCCTTCGACGATCAAGTCAGATCATGTGGAAGGGAGCTTTTCTCGTGAAGAAGTCCCCCCGTTCGTTTAGAACTCCGGGGTATTTATAGATGAGTTGGATGTTACCTGATGTGCCCGCTTGTAGGGGCAGGACAATACCTCGCGTGGCGTCTGACATTGCCACTGGGGTCGCGTGGAGAACCGGGCTGCCGTAGGGTATGGGCGAGCCTCGGTCGATGTGCTCCCGTGCCTCGGCCGAGCGCACGGGGTCAAATGCTGAGGTTGTTGGCTGAGGGCTGGTGACGTTGGCGCATGTCGAGTCGGCATTAATGCTTGTTTCCTCGGGGAGTGCGTCCACCTGGCGTGGCTGACGTGGCGCGTTACCATTTTTGCCCTTATCAAATAACATAGTTAATTATCCATTAATTACTTCTCTTTCAATACTATAAATATGTGAAACACCTTAATATGTATTAAAGACATTGAATTGATACAAAATGGATCATATTTTGATTAAATCATCATTAAAATTATTAATCATAGTATTAAATAACTTTAATAAAACCTAATTACCTATTTTATGATCATAAATATCTTCTAAATATGCATGAAATATAAATATTTGACCTATTAAGTGTCTAATTTCAAATGAATAAATATTAAACATATTAATCATAATATTAAAGATTTTAATTACTCTCTAATTTAAGAAAGAGAATATATACCTCTTGATTAAAAAAAATTTCCTCTTGATCTTCATAAATTAGCCTCGATTCAATTCATAAATCATTGTTTTTAGAGTTTAAGAAGTGAAAATATGAGAAAAAATAAGTTTGAGATAGTTTAAAAGAGGGTAAGAGTAAAATGAAATAAAATAGGAGAGAGAATAAGTTTCAAAACTCATGAGAAAGGGTTCAACGGTCAATTTGATTATTGGAACACTATTATAGCTTGGCAACGATCGATTTTGATCGTTACTAAGCTATGCCGATCATAACTCCAAAATCACATAGAGTATAAGAAGTGAAGAAGTCCTTCCTTGATATAACATAGTAGGTAGCACCACTATCAAATACCTAACTGGTTTCATTCTTGATAAAGTTGATGTCCTTTGCACAATAAATAATAATAAGATCATCATAAATGGTGGAAACACGATCATTGTCACTTTCATTGGCTATTTTATCTTGCTTGTTGTTGTTGCTCCTATTTTTGTTCTCCTTTTCCCACCTAAAACAAATTTTTTTTTTATGTGCCCTATCTTACGACTATAATGACATTCAAGAATCTTGTATTTTCACTTTGATTTGCTCCTACTTCTCTTCTGCTATTGCCTTTTTTGTTTTGATCTCATCCCTATTCTTGCTTCTCCCCCTATTCTCAGTAACCAAAACCTCTAAGTGTGATTTAGATATATCTAGAGTTCTTCTCATTTCCTCGTTCAAAATATAACTTTTCACATATTTCATAGTTAGAGTACCCAAAAACTCTTTCAATTATCAGGTAGAGTATTAAGCAACCGAAGTCCAAGTACCTCTTCTTCAAACTTTATACTCATGCCAGACAACTGATCAAAAAAACATTGAAATTCATTCAAGTGATAAAAAATGGAGCTACCTTCTCTAAACTATAAGCATATAGCTAACTGATCACAATATATTTGCTTCTCATTAACAATGTGATTCAAGACATTATCTTCTACCCATTGCCGAATAACCCACAAACTTATTGATGCTCAGAATCCCACTCTTCATCATTTTTAGACTCAGATTTTTGAGATAAGAAAATAAGTAAATGCGGCTTTTTTAAGAAAGAGAAGATTTCCCATCTTTCCTTTTCATTTGTGATAGTTTGTGCCATCCAAACAAACCATTCTACCTAAATTAGCCTTCCTAACTCAAACAAGTAAAAACAACATTAACTGAGCTTTGATACCACTTTGTTGAAAAAAATAAGTAAAAAATATATATGGATACAAATAATTAATTATCAAAATCCCTCAACTTGTATGAATATGTTAGGAATATATGAATAATAAACAATTAAATCACAATCAAGCACACAAGAATACCAATAATTTTTTACGTGAAAAACTCATTTAATGTGAAGGATAAAAGTCACGGAACCTCTCATAGTCTAAATCAAAATCTTCACCTTAAAAATATTGTTCACAGCAGCAAAGATCCACAAACAAATTTGTTCCACAACAAATTCAAAACCTACAATTCAAATACCTGTCAAACAGGGATAGAAATCACAAAGGATAGTTACTGTTAAATATCATAAAGTGTTTACTACATCTGAACATAATCTCCATCATTCATATTAAAAAATATTAGTCTAGAATATGCTCACAAAAAATTAGTCAAATCGAATCACAAATTATTGAATCTTATATTTTGATGATGAAATAAATTGATAATTATGTTTATATTTTAATCTACATTTTGAGTGATGCGGGATGCTTCGATTAGGATGAGATAATTAAAGTAGAAAAAATCATACTTGGCCGGAAGAACATGTTAGAAGATTGGATGTCGGACCGGTGGATCGGTCGACGTATCGATAGAAGGCTTCGGGTCGTGGATTCAGGCATCGGGCCAAGAAGAGTTGGTATTGCACCAAGGACATCGGAGTTACAGAGTCAATTGGCCGATTGGGCAATAGGCCACAGGAGAGGACGATGCGCCAAAGAATTGGATGAAGCGTCGAGGGACCAATGACATACCGGACAACTTGATTAATGCTTAGTACTAATTGTTTAGATCGAAGTTTATTTTACATGTGCAGGATTAACTATGATGGCAGTAAGACATGCAGTAGGAGTTGCACCGGAGTCAAGACCATGATCACGTTGGGGGTTCGAGAGTTCGACGGAAGTCCGGACGGTCGTCAAAGGTTCTGCGGGAACAAATCCGAGAAATCCAGGAGCTTGCCAAAGAAGCTTGTCGGAACTCGCCAAGTAGATCGTCGCAAGTCCAGGAGTTTGTCGGAAGTCCGTTGGAGCATCGTCGAAGGTTCGTCAGATGTTCACCGGAAGTTCGCCGGAAGCTCGCCGAAAGAAGCGATTGACGCATCGGAGCAAGTTGCAGTAAATGTCTTAAGAAATATCATAGTTAGCATGTAGATTAAGATAGAAATGAGAGGTGATCTCATTAACTTAATCTGGGGGCAATTGGGCCCTTGATAGACCCAAATTGGGCCGAATGGATCAGCCCATTTGGACCCAGATTTCCTGGCCGGTGGTGGCACCGCCCAAGAGCTCAAGAAAGCTGGGCGGTGCAACCGCCCAGGTCAGGCAGTGGTACCACTTGGGTTCAGTCTCCGAGCGAGACTGGGAGGTGGTACCGCCCCTGTCAGGTGGTGGCACCGCCTGGGCTCAGTCTCCGAGCGAGATTGGGCAGTGGTACCACCCCTGTCAGGTGGTGGTACCGCCTGAGCTTGGTCTCCGGGAGGTAGTACTACCCAGTTATGGCGATAGTACCACCAGGACCCTAGAAATCCGGGAGATGACACATTTGAGCTCCAAATTCGAATCAATTGTGGCTTATATAAACCCCATCCTTTCCTGCATGAAAAGGCAACTAAAAGGCACCAAAAATCCTATCTTACTCTATGATTTTTAGAGCTCAAAAGTGTTGTACAAGCTAAAAGATCTCCTCTCTCTTTTCTTCCAAGTTTCGATCATTCAAGAGAGGAGTGAAAATTCTATAAGGGTTGTCTTCTAAGCCCGTCAAAAGGAGTGAAACTGTAAAAGAGTGGTTGGCCTTCGTTTATTGAAGGAAGACCTCTAGTAGACGTCGGTAACCTCGTCGAAGGTGGAAGCCAAAAGTGGATGTAGGTCAAGATTGATCGAACCACTCTAAAATTACGGTGCTCTCTGGTTTGCATTTCTTCTTGCTGCTTACCTTACTGCAAACCTCCATATGTGCTTTACTTCCTTATTACTTTTGCTGCACTCCCTTACAAACTCGCTTTCAAGTTAAGTTTCTGAAAATGATTTTACGTCAGAAACAATTTCATCGTACGAACGTAGTTTTAATCATCGAAAGTTTTTTCGCTGCACTAATCCCCCCCCCCCCCTCTTAGTGCTCTTGATCCTAACAATTGGTACCAGAGCCTTGTTATTTCTCACTTGGATTAACACCCAAGAGAAATGACTCTTTTCGGCAACCAAGAGGGTCACTCTCTCATTCGTCCTCCCTTCTTCAATGGGACGAACTACACTTATTAGAAAACTCAAATGAGAGTTTTCTTGCTTTCATTAAATCTTGATTTATGGCATATAGTTGAAAACAGATTTGAAATGTCTTCTCTTCCAATGAACCATTGGAATGATTTGGAGAAGAAGACATTTCTCTAAATGCAAAGGTTATTAATGCTTTGTTTTGCGTCTTAAATAAAAATGAATTCAATCGGGTTTCTTTGTGCGAAATGACTTTTGACATATTGAAATCACACACGAAGGCACTTCTAGAGTTAAAGATTGGAAAATCAACTTTTTAATGTATGATTTTGAGCTTTTTCAAATGAAGCCGAGCGAAACCATTGTTGACATATACACTCGTTTTACGGATGTCGTTAATGGTTTAAAAGCTCTTGACAAACGTTTCTTGAATTTTGAACTTGTTAGTAAAGTTTTACGATCACTTTCTACAGCTTGGAATCAAAAGTAATGGCAATACAAGAAACAAAAGATTTAAATATTTTTCCACTTGAAGAACTTATCGGTTCATTGATGACATATGAAATGGTGCGCAATGCATATGATGAACATGATGAACAAAACCACCTTCCAAAGAACATGAAGGATTTGGGACATAGAACATTTAAAGACCACTCGAGCATAAGCTCAAGTGATGGTGAACAAGAACTACTCACTAAGAAATTTAAAAAATTAAAGAAAAAAAATTTAAGACAAAAAGAACGGAACTACTTGCTTTGAATGCAAGAAGAAGAATACAAAGTGGGATGAATCGAGCTTCTCCGAAGACGAGGAGAAAATCAAGAAAGATGAGGTGGCAAACTACACCTTAACGACATTCAATGATGAGGTAATCAAAACACCCTTAATTTATTTCGAAATTACATGATGGTTTCCATAATGTATTTTCTTTTTTAGTATAAAATTTATTTTCTTAAAAATTACATGTTTAAATAATATAATGAAAATGCTAATGAATTAGGATTATGCTTATCATGCTTACCTTTCCAATAATTTTAAAAATAATCATGAAAAATGCATATCTTATGATAAACAAACAAAATATTTTTTGATTGAAAATATAAAATCATGCTTGATAATTTAATAATGCATAATGATGTTTTAATACCATGATTGATGATTTTATTTTATGCATGAGATTTTAAAGTTATACATGATGATTTTTGTGGTTTAGTGATCTGGATGGATTTTATGATGGAATTTATTTTTCGATCCTAAACGATTGATAATATATATTCCTTTTGACAAAGGCATGCTTGTATGAAACAACTAAATAGAGAAAAGTACTTTTCTTGAAAATTCTTTTTCTCTATCTTATTGGCCTTGATGAATCTATTTTATCATCTTTTTATGAATCTCTTGAAAATGATTTTGATTTGATGATTTGATTTTGAATGGGCTTTATCTTGATTTTTTGAGATTTAAAACTTGAGATTTACTCTATAAAAATCGAGAACTTTTATCCTCAATGTTTCTTTTTACCATCTATCATCCAAATGAATCATGATTGGTATCATAGCTATATTTCTTCTTGTCGTGTAATAAAGAGAAAATTTTCCTAAATGAATCATAAATTTTCGGAACCACATTTTTTTATGATTCATAATGAATTGAGAAATTTTATATGCTTAAATTAATATCTTGTTCTCATACAAGATTGAATGAATTTTATCTATATCATGATCTCCTAAGAATTCCTTTCATTTTCTATTTAAAGAGGAGATATGTCAAAATAAATCATGTCTTTTGGTATTCAAGTGATTTTATCTTTCATGACATGATGTGATTGTATTTATGGCTTGTATGTCATGAAATGATCGAAATGAATCATGTTCTTCCCTTTTTCTTTCTTGTTTACAATGATAAAATGGGGAGAAATTTTGATCATGCATGGTAGGATATAATTGCTATAATGAGAATTTTACACTATTACATGCCTTAATAACATGTTGGAAATTATGTGTTTTGGATACAAAAATTTCCACAATGATGAGCATATTTTATCTTCATGATTGTGTTTGAAAATCTATAGCAAAACCATGTCTGAATGCATGAAAGTGTTAAATTATATTTTCAGATTTTCTTGATCCTAACATGATTTGGTATTTCTCTTCCGGACTTATGTAGCTTTCATAAGCATATGTCATATCGAGTTTATTTCATATCATTAATTTTTGATATATGGAATCAATTAACAAATGCATCTCTCATAGACTTATCATGTAAAAAATATTTTTTTCGAGAAATGGATTTGATGAAATGATTCTTTCTTATGAATTCCTCCTTGAAAAAGGAAGATCTTTTTTAACATTTGCAAGGATTTGATTCACATATCTTGATCCTTGCAAAAATGAAGCTTGATCCTTTCAAAAATGGATTTGATCCTTACAAAAATGAAAATAAATATTTGTATCCTGTTTGATGATTTTACATTTTAATAATATGCATGATGAGTTGCAATGATGATTGATTTATTTTTAATATCATGCATAAAAAAAAAATTTAAGGTTTTGAAAATGTGCATGTTTTAATTTCAAAATATAAGGATGCATAAATAAGATTGATACTTTAACTTTGTCATAATATGAAAATTGATATAAGGGTCTTCCCTTCTTTTTAACAATGATAAAGGGGGAGCAAGAATTTCTAGCATGGACATCATGAAAAGAGACAACTTAGCTAGCTTGCACAATTCAAGATGAAAGAAAAAATTGCACTTCTTAAAAAAGAAGAAATTGCTATCTTGAACATCACCGATAATTGCTAGCTTGAAATCTCAAGAAAATGCAAAAATGTTCTATCTTGCCTATCTCAAGATGCTAAATATGCTAAACTTGCACTTTGTAATGAAAGCAAAATTGCGAGTTCAAACATTGCAAAGGAAGCAAAAATTTGCTAGCTTGCAACTTACATATTTCAAGAAGCAAGAGTTGCTTTCTTGAACATCTCAAAATTGCTAGCTTGCATGTTGTAAAATTTTTGCTAGCTTGCATTATGATAAAACTGAAAATTATATTATGATTTGAACTCCTACTTCTAAACACATTAGAGTTAGAACCTCTCCTTTTTATTGATGACAAATGGGGAGAAGTATGATGTTATACATAAGTTCATGATGACGTGTTACAAGTATTCATGATGAATATTGCAATGACTTGAATTCAGTTTGAATTCAAGGTTCTATCAATATGACATATTGATACGGGGAGTTTGTTTAAACTCCGGGAGTTAAGTTTAACTCCGTCATCAATTGGTTGTCATCATCAAAAAGGAAAAAATTGTTGACTCTCATATTTTGATAATGAAACCAATTGATAATTGTGTTTATATTTTAATCTGTGTTTTGAGTGACGTAGGATGCTTCGATTAGGATGAGATAATTAAAGTAGGAAAAATCATGCTGGGCCGGAGGAACATGTCAGAAGATTGGACGTCGGGCCGGTGGATCGGTCGACATATCGACAGAAGGCTTCGGGTCGTGGATTCGGGCATCGGGCCATGAAAATTGGGTATTGCGCCAAGGATATCGGAGTTACGGAGTCAACTGGCCGATTGGGCAAGAGGCCGCAGGAGAGGACGATATACCAATGAATCGGATGAAGCATCGAGGGACCAATGACATGCCGGACAACTTGATTAATGCTTAGTATTAATTGTCTAGATCGAAGTTTGTTTTACATGTGCAGAATTAACTACGATGGCAGTAAGACATGCAGCAGGAGTTGCGCCAGAGTCAAGACCATGATCACGTTGGGGGTTCGAGAGTTCGACGGAAGTCCGGATGGTCGTCGGAGTTTCTACGAGAACAAATCCGAGAAGTCCAGGAGCTTGCCAAAGAAGCTCGTTGGAACTCACCAAGTGGATCATCGCAAGTCCAGGAGTTTGTCGGAAGTCCGTTGGAGCATCGCCGAAGGTTTGTTGGATGTTCGCTGGAAGCTTGCCGGAAGAAGTGATTGACGCATCGGAGCAAGTTGCAGTAAATGTCTTAAGAAATATCATAGTCAGCATGTAGATTAAGTTAGGAATGGGAGGTGATCCTATTAACTTAATCTGGGGGCAATTGAGCCCTTGACAGACCCAAATTGGGTCGAATGGATCAGCCTATTCGGACCTAGATTTCCTGGCCGATGATAGCACCGCCTGGGTCGGTGGTGGCACCACCCAAGAGCTCAGGAAAGCTGGGCGGTGCAACCGCCTAGGTCAGGCGGTGGTACCGCCTGGGTTCAGTCTCTGAGCGAGACTGGGCGGTGGTATCGCCTGGGCTCAGTCTCCGAGCGAGACTGGGCGGTGGTACCACCCCTGTTAGGCAGTGGTAGTGCCTGAGCTTTGTCTCCGAGAGGTAGTACCACCCAGTTATGGCAATTGTATCGCCAGGACCCCGAAAATCTGGGAGACGACACGTTTGAGCTCTAAATTCAAATCAGTTGGGGCCTATATAAACCCCATCCTTTCCTGCATAAAATGGCAACCAAAAGGTACCAAAAATCTAATCTTACTCTATGATTTTTAGAGCTCAAAAGTGTTGTATAAGCTGAAAGTTCTCCTCCCTCTTTTCTTCCAAGTTTTGATCATTCAAGAGAGGAGTGAAAATTCTGTAAGGGTTATCTCCTGAGCCCGTCAAAAGGAGTGAAACTATAAAAGGGTGGTTGGCCTTCGCCTATTTAAGGAAGGCCTCTAGTGGACATCGATGACCTTGTCAGAGGAGGAAGCTAAAAGTGGATGTAGGTCAAGATTGACCGAACCACTCTAAAATTGTGTTGCTCTCTGATTTGCATTTCTTCTTGCTGCTTATCTTACTGCAAACCTCCATATGTGCTTTACTTCCTTATTACTTTTGCTGCACTCCCTTACAAACTCACTTTCAAGTTAAGTTTCCAAAAATGGTTTTACGTCGTAAACGATTTCATCGTACGAATGTAGTTTTAATCGTCAAAAGTTTTTTTGCTGCACTAATTCACCCCCCCCCTCTTAGTACTCTTGATCATAACAATTGGTATCAGAGCCTCATTATTTCTTACTTGAATTAACACCCAAGAGAAATAGCTCTTTTCGGCAACTAAGAGGGTCACTCTCTCATTCGTCCTCCTTTTTTCAAGGGGACGAACTACACTTATTGGAAAACTCGAATGAGAGTTTTCTTGCTTTCATTAAATCTTAATTTATGGCATATAGTCGAAAACAGATTTGAAATGTCTTCTCTTCCAATGGACCATTGGAATGATTTAGAGAAGAAGACGTTTCTCTAAATGCAAAGGCTATGAATGACTTGTTTTGTGCCTTAGATAAAAATGAATTAAATCAGGTTTCTTTGTGAGAAACGGCTTTCGACAAATGGTACACTCTTGAAATCACACATGAAGGCACTTCTAGAGTTAAAGATTCGAAAATCAACTTTTTAATACATTATTTGGAGCTTTTTCGAATGAAGCCGAGTGAAACCATTATTGACATGTACACCTATTTTACGGATGTCGTCAATGGTTTAAAAACTCTTGGCAAATGTTTCTCGAATTTTGAACTTGTTAGTAAAGTTTTATGATCACTTTCTAAAGCTTGGGAATCAAAAGTAACAACAATACAAGAAACAAAAGATTTAAATATTTTTCAATTTAAAGAACTTATCGGTTCATTGATGACATATGAAATGGTGTGCAATGCACATGATGAACATGCTGAACAAAACCACCTTCCAAATAACATGAAGGATTTGGGACATAGAACATTTGAAGGCCACTTGAGCATAAGCTTAAGTGATGGTGAACAAGAACTACTCACTAAAAATTTAAAAATTAAAGAAACAAAAAATTAAGAACAAAAAGAACAAAACTACTTGCTTTGAATGTAAGAAGAAGAACACAAAGTGGGATAAATTGAGCTCCTCCGAAGACAAGAAGAAAATCAAGAAAGGCGAAGTGGCAAACTACGCCTTAACGACATTGGTAATCAAAACCCCCTTAATTTATTTTGAAATTATATGATGTTTTCCATAATGCATTTTTTTTTTAGTATAGAATTAATTTTCTTGAAAATTGCATGTTTAAATAATATAATTAAAATGCTAATGAATTAGGATTATGCTTATCATGCTTACCTTTCCAATGCTTTTAAAAATAATCTTGAAAATTGCATATCTTATGATAAACAAACAAAATAATTTTTGATTGAAAATATGAAATCATGCTTGATAATTTAATAATGCATAATGATGTTTTAATACCATGATTGATGATTTTATTTTATGCATGAGATTTTAAAGTTATACATGATGATTTTTGTGGTTTATTGATCTGGATGGTTTTTATGAGGGAATTTATTTTTCGATCCTAAACGATTGATGATATATATTCTTTTTGATAAAGGCATGCTTGTATGAAATAACTAAATAGAGAAAAGCATTTTTCTTGAAAATTCTTTTTCTCTATCTTATTGACTTTGATGAATCTATTTTATCATCTTTTTATGATTATCTTAAAAATAATTTTGATTTGATGATTTGAATTTAAATGAACTTTATCTTGATTTTTTGAGATTTAAAACTTGAGATTTACTCTATAAAAATTAAGATCTTTTATCTTCAATTTTTCTTTTTACTATCTACTATCCAAATGAATCATGATTGGTATCATAGCTATATTTCTTCTTATCGTGTAATAAAGGGAAAATTTTCCTAAATGAATCATAATTTTTCGGAACCATATTTTTTTATGATTCATAATGAATTGAGAAATTTTATATGCTTAAATTAATATCTTGTTCTCATACAAGATTGAATAAATTTTATCTATATCATGATCTCCTAAGAATTTCTTTTAATTTTTATTTAAAGAGAAGATGTGTCAAAATGAATCATGTCTTTTGGTATTCAAGTGATTTTATCTTTTATGACATGATGTGATTGTATTTATAGCTTGTATGTCTTGAAATGATCAAAATGAATAATGTTCTTCCCTTCTTCTTTCTTGTTTACAATGATAAAATGGGGAGAAATTTTGATCATGTATGGTAGGATATAATCGCTATAATGAGAATTTTACACTATTACATGCCTTAATAACATGTTGAAAATTATGTGTTTTGGATACAAAAATTTCCATGATGATGAGCATATTTTATCTCATAATTGTGTTTGAAAATCTATAGCAAAACCATGTCCGGATGCATGAAAGTATTAAATTTTATTTTCGGATTTTCTTGATCCTAACATGATTTAGTATTTCTCTTCCGGACTTAATGTAGTTTTCATAAGCATATGTCATATCGAGTTTATTTCATATCATTAATTTTTGACATATGGAATCAATTAACAAATGCATCTCTCATAGACTTATCATGTGAAAATTTTGTTTTTCGAGAAATGGATTTGATGAAATGATTCCTTCTTATGAATTCCTTCTTGAAAAAGGAAGATCTTTTTTTAACATTTGCAAGGATTTGATTCACATACATATCTTGATACTTGCAAAAATGAAGCTTGATCCTTTCAAAAATGGATTTGATCCTTACAAAAATAAAAATAAATATTTGTATCATGTTTGATGATTTTATTTTTTAATAATATACATGATGAGTTGCAATGATGATTGATTTATTTTTAATATCATGCATAAAAAAAATGAAATGTAAGGTTTTGTAAATGTGCATGTTTTAATTTGAAAATATAAGGATGCACAAATAAGATTGATACTTTACCTTTGTCATAATCTGAAAATTGATATAAGGGTCATCCCTTCTTTTTGACAATGACAAAGGGGGAGTAAGAATTTCTAGCTAGCTTGCACATTTCAAGACGAAAGCAAAAATTGCACTTCTTAAAAGAGAAAAAATTGCTATCTTGAACATCACTGATAATTTCTAGCTTGAAATCTCAATAAAATGCAAAAATGTTCTATCTTGCCTATCTTAAGATGCTAAACTTGCACATTGCAATGAAAGCAAAACTGCGAGCTCAAACATTGCAAAGGAAGCAAAAATTTGCTAGCTTGCAACTTGCATATTTCAAGAAGCAAGAGTTACTTTCTTGAGCATCTCAAAACGGCTAGCGTGCAACTTGCATATTTCAAGAAGCAAGAGTTACCTTCTTGAGCATCTCAAAACGGCTAGCTTGCATGTTGTAAACTTTTTACTAGCCAGCATTATGATAAAACTAAAAATTAACTCCTACTTCTAAACATATTAGAGTTGGAACCTCTCCTTTTTGGACGTCAGGCTGGTGGATCGGTCGACGTGTCGATAGAAGGCTTCGAGCCGTGGATTCGGGCATCGGACCAAGAAAGTGGGTATTGCGCCAAGGATATCAAAGTTGTGGAGTCAACTGGCCGATTGGGCAGTAGGCCGCAGGAGAGAACGATGCGCCGACGAATCGGACGAAGCGTCGAGGGACTAATGACATACCGGACTACTTGATTAATGCTTAGTATTAATTGTCTAGATCGAAGTTTGTTTTACATGTGCAAGATTAACTACGATGGCAGTAAGACATGCAGCAGGAGTTACGCCAAAGTCAAGACCATGATCACATTGGGGGTTCGAGAGTTCGACGGAAGTCCGGATGGTCGTCGGAGTTTCTGCGAGAACAAATCCGAGAAGTTCAGGAGCTTGCCAAAGAAGCTCATCAGAACTCGCCAAGTGGATTGTCGCAAGTCCAGGAGTTTGCCGGAAGTTCGTTGGAGCATCGCCAAAGGTTCGTCGGATGTTCGCCGGAAGCTTGTTGGAAGAAGCGATTGACGCATCGGAGCAAGTTGCAGTAAATGTCTTAAGAAATATCATAGTTAGCATGTAGATTAAGTTAGGAATGGGAGGTGATCCCATTAACTTTATCTGGGGGCAATTGGGCCATTGACAGACCCAAATTGGGCCGAATAGATCAGCCCATTCGGACCCAGATTTCTTGACCGATAGTGGCACCGCTTGGGTCGGCGGTGGCACCACCCAAGAGCTTAGGAAAGCTGGGCAGTGCAACCGCCCAGGTCAAGCGGTGATACCGCATAGGTTCAGTCTCTGAGCAAGACTGGGCAGTGGTACTGCCCGTATCAGGCGATGGTACTGCATGAGCTCGGTCTTCGAGAGATAGTACCGCCAGGACCCCCGAAAATATGGGAGATGACACATTTGAGCCCCAAATTTAAATCAGTTGGGGCCTATATACACCCCCCACCCTTTCCTACATGAAAGGGCAACCAAAAGGCACCGAAAATCCAATCTTACTATGTGATTTTTAGAGCTCAAAAGTGTTGTATAAGCTAAAAGTTCTCCTCCCTCTTTTCTTCCAAGTTTCGATCATTCAAGAGAGGAGTGAAAATTCTGTAAGGGTTGTCTCCTAAGCCCGTCAAAAGGAGTGAAACTGTAAAAGGGTGGTTGGCCTTCGCCTATTGAAGGAAGGCCTCTGGTGGACGTCGGTGACCTCGTCGGAGGAGGAAGCCAAAAGTGGATGTAGGTCAAGATTGATCGAACCACTCTAAAATTACGGTGCTCTCTTGTTTGTATTTCTTCTTGTTGCTTACCTTACTGCAAACCTCAATATGTGTTTTACTTCCTTATTACTTTTGCTGCACTTCCTTACGAACTCGTTTTCAAGTTAAGTTCCTGAAAACGATTACCCGTCGGAAACGATTTCATCGTATGAACGTAGTTTTAATCATCGAAAGTTTTTTTGCTGCACTAATTCACCCCCCCCCCCTCTTAGTGCTCTTGATCCTAACACAAATAACAATTCAAATGTTAAATAAGATAAAACTGTTCAAAGTAGAAAACCAACAGTATAGTCTTCATTAAAGCAACAAAAGAGATACTTCAAAAAAACCTCCAAACCTGATCTTCACCGTTCAGAATGCACAGCCAGAAGCATTATACTTGCTACAAAATTTCAACCAAATCCTACTGTTGAATACTGCCCAACAAGTAATTGAAATAATCTGATCGGAGATAGAACAATCAATGAACAACTTCCATTCAAGAAGCCAAAACCCTACGAAGAAGACCTCCAAACTATATTTCCACTTTTTAGAATGAATATCACTGAGCCTAGAATATCCCTACCAAAAATCAGCATGATCTGATAAAAACCTCACCATCTGATCGTTGGCTAAAAATGGCTAGATGATTTTTTTAGGAAAACCCAGATAATTTTCTCTTTCTATAGTGACTGCATCATGAATATATCAAAATATAACTCTAATAGGTTTAAGTACTAGGCTTTCTCCATATTAGAGTGACCTAACCCAAGGGGTCATAAATGTCACTCTTCGGAATAGAGGATGAATCCACAGAGGTGGTGTTGAAGCCGTCCAACTCAGGAGATTGCTCTGTAGCCTTCAAGGACCTCTACAACCTGAGAAGTGGTGCTCAAGGAAATTGAAACAATCGAACAAGATTCTGATTTGTGACCGTTGCAGTCACATTTAAAACAAACCAACGGTAAGTTTTCATAAGCCACGACTTGAAAAAGAACCTCCTTAGGATGGCCAAGCCATATCTCCTATTATAAGGGCTTGGATAGATCAACCTTTATGCAAACTCGGACAAAGCGACGTCGTCCAAAGGATAATGATCACTCATCCACACGAAGAGGATGGCCTAGCAAGGAAGCCAAATGCAAGATACAATCACAATTCCAACATTCAATCATAAAGACTCATGAAATGAACCAAACAAGAACCGTTGAGATATGCTTCGTAAGAGGTTGACAGTTCGCATGCCAAGGCATTAGGTGCAAGACCTTGCCCCTAATGGTCCAAGGACCTTTAGTTAGCACGCGGGCAACCTTAGCCTCCGAAGAAAAACAAAACAGAAAGAAGTCTCTAGCCAAATCAAAGAACTAGAAGAGGCGACGGGCACTTCCCAAGACAGGAAACAAATGATCTAAGAAAATTGAAGGGGGGAGGATGGTCGAGAAAGCAACCAACTAGGCTCCCATGGTTGTTGTCACGGTCGGAGGAAATCCTAATCAAATTTGATAAAGTTCATCGAAGATTCATAGGTCCAGGAAAAAATTGAGGAAGATAAGAAGAAACCTAATGTCTATCCATAAGATGGACCGACAAGCAATTGCGCCCAAGACATTTGCTGACTTTGGGGTAGACACCGACGGCTTCTCTGAACGAGGAGTGAAGGAGTTCACACCATCTGTAGCATAAAATAAAATATGTAATCTCAATCCTCTTTTTTTATCTTATTTATTTATAAACGAGAACTTTTTATGAGAACTTTTTATGAACAGAGGTTCTAGGATAAATAATTATGAGAACTTTTTATTTCACTTGACACATTAATTGATAAGATATAAAAAAAATATTTAAAATCAAAATAAATAAAATAAAATTTGTTTAAAAATAATTTTACCTAATTGGATTTCAAAAAATTTTGAAAAGCATTTTATACATGACCATGAATTTTAAAACAAGCCAATAAGTCCAATAAACATAATAATACTATATTAAGTCCAACTATCAATGCGAGTCAGTTGTATATCATCAATATCATACTCTCTTTTATGTACCACAATATTGTTAGTCTTTCCTAATATAGTCCATAATGACCCTTGTAATTTATCTTATCAAGATAATTCTATTATTACATTCAACTATAATATGTATAAACATAAATATAAACAATATAGTAAAAATAAATAACTTTAATTAAGCAAGAAAAAAAGTCAATAATAGCATCCACCTAAACATGTATCACTATATCTTTTATGACTTGCTCATAAGCCACGTTCTAAGAATATGTTCTTTAAATATTTTACACTATAAAGTTTTTTTCAATGGATCAGTAATCATCATAGTGGTGCTTAGGTTGTCAATTGATACTTGTTGTTTCTAGACTCTTTCTCTAACCATCAAGTACTTTATCTCGATGTGATTGAAACTACTAGAGTACTTGTCATTCTTAGAGAAGAAAACTGCTATGGTGTTATTATAAAATATCTTTAGCGGCCTAACAATTGAGTCGACCACACAAAGTCTTGAGATGAAATTTTACAACCATAAAGCTTGATTTATGACCTCAAAGCATACCACAAATTCAGCTTTCATTGTTAATGATGCAATAAGCGATTATTTTATACTTTTCTAAGAAATTATCCCACCAGTTAACATAAATACAAATCCTAAAGTGGACTTCATACTGCCGAGATAATTTACAAAATCAGCATATGAATATCCAATCACTTTAAGCCGATTTGATCTCCTATATGTGAGCATATAATCTTTTTTCCCCTACAGATATCTCATTACTTTCTTAGTAATTTTCCAATGTAATATTCTTGGGTTGCTTTGGTATCTTCCCAATATTGCAACTGCAATACTGATATATGGTCTTATACAGGTTTGAGCATTTGATAGACTTCCAACTACACACCAATAAAAAATATTCTTCATTTGATTCGTTTCTAAATCATTTTTCGAGCACTGGTTTTGGCTAAATTTTTCATCTCTAGTAATAGGTATATCATTGGCTGAGCAAAACTGCATATTAAATATTTCCAAGATACGATTAATATATCTTTTATAAGGCAATCCTAATAATCTTTGAGATCTATCCCTAAATATCTCAATGCCAATAATATAGGCTACCTCATTTATATCAACAATCTTAAAGTTTTGTTGAGAAATATCTTGGTTTTATACAATAAACCAAAATCGCTACTAATAAGTAAAATATCATCCACATACAAGACTAATATAATAAAATTGCTCCCACTTACCTTTAGATATATGCACTGATCAATAGTGTTTTCCTTAAATTCGAAGGAAGTAATAGTATCATGAAACTTTATATACCATTGTTTGGAAGCTTGTTTAAGGACAAAATGGATTTCTTAAGTTTACAAGCCCAATTTTTTTTTTTTTTCTATGAATCCTTCATGTTGTTTCATATAGATTTTCTCATCCAGATCCCCATTCAGAATCGTTGTTTCATATCCATCAGATATAACTTGAGATCATAATGAGCTTCTAATGCCATGACGATTCTCAAGAGTCCTTTCTAGAAACCGGAGAAAAAGTCTCATTATAGTCGATGTCTTCTTTTTGAGAAAAACCTTTGGCCACAAGTCTGGCTTTATATCATTCGATATTGCCCATTAAGTTACTTTTGTCTTAAAGACTAATTTACAACCGACTCTTTTACAATTATTGGACAATTCAACGAGTTCCCAAACATCATTTTGGACCATTGATTTTAACTCTTCTTTTATTGCATCATATCATTTTTCAGAATCGTTACTTTCTATGACTTATGAAAACGATAAGGGGTTTCTTTTTATTCATATATTATAATCTGATTCTTATATACATACTATATAATCATCAGAAATGACATATTTTCTTTTCCTTTGAGATCTTCTCAAAGCTGCCAATTGTAATTGTTCTACAAGATCATCAGCGGCAATATCAACATAATGTGAGAGTTCTTCAATGTTATTTTGTTGTTCACCCTCATCAATACTCTCATTGATTTGAGGAACAACAATTTCTCGAATAGGAGATGATATGGAAGAATTAACTTAAATTTCCTTAATATTAAAATCGACCCTTCGAGATTATTCGCTCTAACTTATTTCGCCATTTTCTAGGAATCTTACATTACTAGATTCTACTATCCTCGTACTATGATTAGGGTAATAAAATATATATCCCTTGGATTTTTCTTGATAACCAATAAAATATCCATAAATAGTTCTTGGATCAAATTTCTTTTCATATGGATTAAATACTTATCTCTACAGGACACCTCCAAATATGTAAATGTCTCATTCTACCAGTCCACAACTCAAATGGAGTTGATGGAACTAACTTACTAGGAACGTTGTTCAAGATATATATAGCTATCTTAAGAGTTTCACCCCACATGAACTCAAGTACAGAGAAATAACTCATCATACTCCTAACCATATCTATAAGAATATGATTTCGCCTTTCAGCAACACTGTTATGCTGTGGCACACCTAATAATGTATATTGAGCACAAATATCCCGTTGTTATAAGAATCTAGCAAAAAGACCAATATTCTAATTAGATTCATCGTATATGCCATAAAATTCACCACCCCTATCAGATCTGATAATTTTAACTTTTCTATTTAATTATCTCTCAACCTCATTTATGTACACTTCAAGTGTGTCAATGACCTGAGACTTTTTATGTATTAGATAAACATAGCCATATCTAGATAAGTCATCTATAAATGTGATGAAATACCTTTCTCCACTAAAATAAGGAATATGGAATGGTCTACAGATATCAGTATGAATAATCTCAAGGAGTCTTTTACTTCTTGTAACATTTTTCTTTGTATGTTTAGTTTACTTTTCCTTAATGAAATTTATACAAACATCAAAATCAGTGAAGTCTAAATGTTCCAAAATATTATCCTTCGCTAATCTTTCAATTCTTTCCTTGGAGATATGCCCTAATCGTCTATGCCATAGTATAGAAGATATTTCATTATTGAAACTATGTTTCGATCCAACACTTAATTACAGAGTTAAAAATATCTTTGTTGTCAGGATCGAGTCGACACTAGGGGGGGAGGTGGGGGGGGGGGGGAATTAATGCAAAGGGATAAAACACATCGAGTCAAAATCTCGTTCGATAAAATAATTTTGACAAAGTGAGTTTAACTTTGAAAGCATACGGAAGGGTGTGCAGCAAAAGTAATGAGGAAGTAAAGCAGTTTGCAATAAAGATAAACAATAAAATAGAAATGCAAACCATTTTATAGTGGTTCGGTTGTCGTGACCTACATCCATTCCATCGATTCCTCTTCCATCGAGGCCATCGACATCCACTAACGATCTTCCTTCAATGGGCGAAGATCAACTACCCTTTTACACCATTCTCCTTTTCACAGGTTTAGGAGACAATCTTTACACCCCCACTTACTCCTCTCTTAAACTGCACTAACACTTAGAGCTTTTAGATGAGTTCTCATACGATTACAATAATATTTTTTTTTCTTTTTTGCTCTCAATTCTTATTTCTGTTAACCAGGGATGAGAGTGTTAAATCTCGAATTTTGATGATGAAACCAATTGATAAGTGTTTATGAATTGATCTGCATTTTGAGTGACGTAGGATGCTTCGATTTGGATGAGACAATTAAAGCAGGAAGAATCATGTTGGGTCGGTGGAACATGTCAGAAGATTGGACGTCTAGCCGGAGGATCGGATGACATATGGACATAATGCTTCGAACCATAGATTCAAGGATCGGATTAAGAAGAGCGAAAATTATGCCAAGGATATCGAGGTTATGGAGGTCAACTGACCGATTGGGCAATAGGCCACAAGAGAGGACGATGCGCCGAAGAATCAAACAAAGTGTCGATGGACCAATGATATGCCGGATAACATGATTCATGCTTAGTAATAATTGTCTAAATCAAAGTGTACTTTTACATGTGCAGGATTAACTACAATAGCAAGGCATAAAGCAAAATGAAGTCCCGGAGTCAAGAACGCGATTTCGTTGGGAGTTCGAGAGTTCGTCTGAAGTCTGGACATTCGTCGGAAGTTCTATCGGAATTGACCGAGAAGTCCCAGAGCTTGCCAAAGAAGCTCATCGGAACTCACCAAGAACGTCATCATGAAGTCCAGGAGCTTGTCAGGAGTCCGCTGGAACATTGCCGAGAGATCGTCGAAAGTTTACCGGAAGCTCACTAGAAGAAACCTAGACTTACAGACTTTGTTTAGCTTAGTAAATATCTTAAAATTTATAGTTAGCACATAATAGGGATTAGAATTGGGTCAACCCAATTAGGGGATAGTTGGGCTAAGTTTGGGCTGAGTTGGGCCAAGAGAAAGGCCCAAACAGTGACCAAACAGGTGAAACCATCGTGGTATAGTCTTCGAGACTCTGTCAGGTGGTGGTATCACCCAGACTCAGTCTCTGAGACTATCTGAGCGGTGGTACCGCCAGTCTGGGTGGTGGTACTACCCAGTGTCAGGCTGTAGGCGGTGGTACTGCCCATACCCTAAAATTTCGGGGGTTTGAATTTTGGGCTCCAAATTTGAATCCATTTGGGGCCTATAAATACCCCATCTATTTCTGCATGGATTAGTAAGAAATATTGGGTAAAACTCTATGATTCTAAAGTTGTAAACCTTAAAAAGTTGAGTTCTCTCCTTCCAAAGCTTAAAGAGAGTTCTAAGGGAGGTGTGAGAGGGATACCATGTAAAAGAGGGTTGTAAAAGGTTGTCTACTAAACCTGTGAAAAGGAGAAGAGGGGTGTAAAAGGGTAGTTGGTCTTCGCCCATTGAAAGAAGACCGATAGTGGATGCCGGTGATCTCGACGGAAGAGGAATCAACGAAGTGGATGTAAGTCACGATGACCAAACCACTATAAAAATCTGGTTTGCGTTTCTCTTGTGCAATTTACTTTACTGCAAACCACGTTACTTGCTTTACATCCATTACGCTCTTCCGTATGCTTTCAAAGTTAATACCTTTACGAAACGATTATTTGTCAAAAACATATTTACTGTTGCACTAATTCACCCCCCTCTCTTAGTGCCGACTCTTTTACTAACAGAGAGGAGTATTTATAGGGCACAAGTGGATTCAAACTTGGAGCTGTCTCATCCCCGGTTTTCGGGGTACTAGCGATACTACTGCATATTTTGGGCAGTACCATCGCCTACAGCACTGACATTGGGCGGTACCACCGCCCAATCTAGCGGTATCACTACTTGACAATCTCTAGGTGGTACCATCGCCTAACATAGTCTTGGAGACTGTGCCACCGATGGTTCCATCTGTTAGGTCATTGTTTGGGCCTTTCACTTAGCCCAACATAGTCCAAACTTAGGCCCAATTGGCCCCTAATTGAGTTGGCTCAATTATAACCCAATTATGTACTAACTATGAATTTTAAGGCATACATTAAGCAAATCAAGTCTGGTTAGTCTATGTTTCTTCCGGCGAGCTTCCAGCGAACTTTCGATGATCTCTCGATAATGTTCCAACGGACTCCCGGAAAGCTCCTGGACTTCACAACGATCTTCTTGGTGAGTTCCGATGAGCTTCTTTGGCAAGCTCCTAGACTTCTTTGTCAATTCCAACAGAACTTTTGACAAACGTCCAGACTTCTGACGAACTCTCGAACTCCCAACGAAATCTCGTTCTTGACTCTGGGACTTCATTTTCCTTTATGCATTGATCACTATCGTAGTTAATCCTACACACTTAAAACCTATTTCGATCTAGATAATTATTATAAAGCCAATTAAATATTGTCCAACATGTCATTGGTTCATCGACGCTTCGTTTGAATCTTCGATGCATCGTCTTCTCTTGTGGCCTATTGCCCAATCGATCAGTTGACCTCCGCAACTCCAATATCCTTGGTGTAATTTCTATTCTTCTTGGCCCGATGCCCGAACCCATGGCCCGAAGCCTTTTGTTGATACGTCAACTAATCCTCAGGCTCAATGTCCAATCTTCTAACATGTTTCACTCCGGCCCAACATGATTTTTCCTGCTTTTAATTATCTTTCCTTGATCAAAGCTTCTTGCGTCACTCAAAATGTAAATCAAATCATAAACACTATCAATTGGTTTCATCATCAAAATCCGAGATTCAACAATCTCCCCCTTTTTTGATGATGACAACTAATTGATGACGGAGTTAATCTTAACTCCCCCTATCAATATGCCGTATTGATAGAACCTTTAATTCAAGTTAAATTAAAGTCAAAGTAATATTTCATGATGAATATTTCATTATCGTATGTATCATTATCATAAGTTAAAGTAGTGTATGCATAATACCAAATCATCATATATATTTTTAAAATATAAAATCATCATTACATGCATGATTCTAAATCATCATTCATAAATATATCATACCATGCATAATCATCATCATACCTTCTCCCCCTTTGTCATGAACAAAAAGGAGAAGTGCATCTATCAAGTTTTAGATATATGAAAGTTTAGCAATTTAGCAAATTTTTTATGACTTTAGAACATACAAGCTAATGAGTTCTTTCTTCTCTTTTGAGAAGTGTAAGCTAGCAAATTTTTGCTTCCTTTGCAATCTTCGAGCTAGCAATTTTTGCTTCTTTTGCAAAGCGCAAGCTAGTGAAATTTTACATCATTTGACAACATACAAGCTAGCAACAATTTTGAGTTTTGTAAGTTTGTAAATTTTGCTATATGTGCAAGTTAGAATGTTTGCATTTCTTTATGATGTTCAAACTAGCAAGTTTTTGAAAAAGAAAGTGAGATAGTAAATAACAAGTTTAGAACATACAAGCTAACAAGTGAGATAGTAAATCTTTTGAGATGAGCAAGCTAGTAAGTTTTGCCTCTCTTTGTGATGTGCAAGCTAGTGTGACTTGCTTCTTCAATTGTGCAAGCTAGCAAATTTTATCTCCCCCTTTGTCTTTGTCAAAAAGAAGGGAAGAATATAATTTTGTAATTCTTTTCCCTTTACATCAATTTTCACGACAAAGATAAATTTAAATCAAATATGATGAGGTATACTTCATGAATTCAATGAATTATAAAAAAAATCATATCATGAAAGATAAGATTATATGAATACCAAAATACATGATTCATATAGTAAATCTCCTTTTTAAATAAAATACCAAGAAAAAATCGTAAGAGTACAAAGAAGATATCTTGATTAAAAAAAAAATCTCAAGCAATTCCAAGAAATCAAGATCATAATTTGGATAAAACTCATTCAAATTCAAATCATCAAAATTACTTTCAAGAGATTCAAAATAGCATAAATAACTTTATCAATCTCTTAGTGAAAAATCGATAAGACTGAGAAAAAAAATTTTCAAGAAAAATATTTTTCTCATTTTAGTTGTTTCAATTTAAGTGATTTGATTTCATACAAGCATGTTTTTATCTTTTATACCAAATAAAAATATGCACCATCGTTTAAAAGTAAAGTTCATCACGACAAAATCAATAAGCCATACATCACAAAGATCAACATGCATAATTTCAAAATATAAACTCATTAAGATGATTTCAAATCATCATTACTTCAAATCATCATGCATAATTAAATCATTAAATCATCAAGCAAGATTTCATTAATCATAGAGCATTTTTAATCAAAATTATTTTAAAAATCATTTTTGACATAAAGTAAAATGCTTTAATTTTAATTTTTTTCAAAATCGCTCAGAAAGAAAAGCCTAATATTTTTTTTATTTTTATTTACTAACTAATTAAAAAAATAACTCATGAAAATGTATCAAGTAATTTCAAAATAAAGTAAAGGCGTTTTGGTTACCTCGTCATCGAAAACCATTAAGGTGTAGTTCCCCACATTGTCTTTATTGGTTTGCTTCTCGTCTTTGGATGTGCTCGATTCGTCCTTGATTGTTTCCTTCTTCTTTAGTAACCTTTTCTTTTTATGTTCATTTTTATTCTTAATTTTATATTTTATAAATTTTATAAATTTACTTGTGAGAAGTTTTATATCATCATCACTTAAGCTTTTGCTTGAGTGGTCTTCTTTTATTCTAAGTGCAAAATCCTTTCTATTCTTTGGAAGATTGTTATCAAGTTTGTCATGTGCCACATAAGTCATTTCATAGGTCATCAAAGCCCTAATAAATTCTTCGAGAGGGAAATTATTCAAATCCTTGGCCTCTTGAATGACCGTTACTTTAGGATCTCAATTTTTAGAAAGAGATCGTAAAACTTTATTAACAAGTTCAAGATTCGAAAAACATTTGTTAAGAGCTTTTAAGCCATTGACGACATTTGTAAAACGAGTGTATATGTCAACAATGGTTTCGCTTGGCTTCATTCAAAATATATTAAAATCATGCATCAAAAGATTAACTTTAGACTCTTTAACTCTATTCATGCCTTCGTAAGTGATTTTGAGTGTATATCAAATATCAAAAGCCGTTTCACAAATAGACACTCGATTGAACTTATTTTTATCTAAAGTACAAAATAAGGCATTTATAACATTGGTATTTAAAGAGAAAGCCTTCTTCTCCAACTCATTCCAATCATTCATTGGAAGAGAAGACTTTTGAAAGTCGTTTTCCACAATGTTCCATAAATTTAAATAAATAGAAAGCAAAAAAACTCTCATTCTAGTTTTTCAATGTATGTAGTCCGTTCCGTTGAACATAGGAGGACGAACGATAGAAAAGCCCTCTTGAAAGACAAATAGAGCTATTTCTCTTGGGTGTTAAACCAAACGAGAAAAACGTAGCTCCGATATCAACTATTAGGATCGAGTCGGCACTAGGGGGGGTGTGAATTAGTGTAGTGGATAAAAACACGTCGAGTAAAAAATCTCGTTCGATAAAATCGTTTCGACAAAGTGAGTTTAACTTTGAAAGCATACGGAAGGATGTGCATCAAAAGTAATGAGGAAGTAAAGTAGTTTACAATAAAGATAAACAGCAAAATAGAAATGCAAACCATTTTATAGTGGTTTGGTCGTCATGATCTGCATCCACTCCATTGATTCCTCTTCTGTCAAGGCCATCAGCATCCACTAATGATCTTCCCTCAATGGGTGAAAATCAACTACCCTTTTACACCCTTCTTCTCCTTTTCACAGGTTTAAGAGACAACCTTTACACCCCCACTTACTCCACTCTTAAACTGCACTAATACTTAGAGCTTTTAGATGAGTTCTCACATAATTACAATAATAGTTTTCTTCTTTTTTGCTCTCAATTCTTATGTATGTTAACCAGGGATAAGAGGGATATTTATAGGCCTCAAGTCAATTTAAACTTGGAGCCTAAAAGTGTGTCATCTCTAGTTTTCGGGGTACTAGCGGTACCACTACCCAGTCTAGCGCTATCATCGCCTGACACCCTACCACTGGGTGATACCATCGCCCAGACTGGCGTTACCACCGCTTGAGATAGTCTCAGAGACTGTGCCATCGACGGTTACATTTGTTGGGTCACTGTTTGGGCTTTTCACTTGGCCTAACATAGCCCAAACTTGGGCTCAATTGGCCCCTAATTGAGTTGGCCCAATTCCAACCCAATTATGTGCTAACTATGAATTTTAAGACATACACTAAGCAAATCAAGTCTAGTTAGTTTAGGTTTCTTCCAACGAGCTTCCGGCGAACTTTCGAAGATCTCTCAGCAATGTTCCAACGGACTCCCAGCAAGCTCCTGGATATCACGACGATCTTCTTAGCGAGTTCTGACAAGCTTCTTTGGCATGCTCCTAAACTTCTCGGTCAATTTCGATATAACTTCTGACGAACGTTCAGACTTCCGATGAACTCTCAACTCCCAACAAAATCTCGATCTTGACTCCGAGACTTCATTTTGCTTTATGACTTGATCGCTATCATAGTTAATCCTGCACACTTAAAACCTACTTTGATATAGATAATTATTATAAAGCTAATCAAATGTTGTCCGGCATGTCATTGGTTCATCGGCGCTTCGTCCAAGTCTTCAGCGCATTGTCCTCTCTTGTGGCTTATTGCCCAATCGGCTAGTTGACCTTTACAACTCCAATATCCTTGGCGCTATTTCCATTCTTCTTGGCATGATGTTTGAACCCATGGCCCGAAGCCTTCTACCAATATGTTGACTAATCCTCCGACTCGACGTCCAATCTTTTGACATGTTCCACTCCAGCCTAACATGATTCTTTCTGCTTTTAATTATCTTTCCTTAATCGAAACTTCCTACGTCACTCAAAACACACATCAAATCATAAATACTATCAATTGGTTTCTTCATCAAAATCCGAGATTCAACATTTGCAAACTGAATATTCAAATTAATTTTGTACAAACCATCACACAGAATTCCAGAACCAACTTTTATTGAATCACAAAATATACTAAGTGTACCATTACAAAAAGAAAGACAATATCCTAACTCATCAATTCTAGACAGAGAAACTAAATTTCTAGAAATAGTAGAAACATAACATGTGTCAATAAGATCCATCAGATGACCCGTCTTTAAGCGTAGACGATAAGTCCCCACTGTTATGACTTTTGTTTTGAGATGATTTCCCATAATGATGAATCTTTTATGTTCTTTTGGTTTTTGGATTGAAAGAAATCCATACATATTATTGATAACATGAGTTGAAGCACCAGAATCATTCCACCAAGTATTAGAAGGAACTTCTGTAATGTTTGATTCGAAACATATAAAGGTCGAGTTAATACCTTTCTTTTCAAACCAAGTCTTACGTTTAATGCAATCCTTCTTCACATGTCCTTTCTTACCACAAAAGAAATACTTTACAGTAAAATCTTTCTTTTCATTAGTTTGTTTAACATTTCCAAACCCGATAAATTTTTTTAATGGATGATGCTTCAATTTTCTTTTCTTATTACCATCTCCTTGAGTAGTAGTCATGACATTATATGAGCTTTCCTACTTTAATCTCAATTCTTCCTAAACACATATATTAGTTAACTCATTCAAGTCCCAATTATCCTTATTTGTATTATAGTGAATCTTGAATGGGCCAAACTTAAAAGGAAGGGAATTGAGAATGAAATGGGCCAAACATTCATGTCTAATGCTTTAAGTTTTGTAGCTTTATCAGCCATATTGAGAATGTGATCTTGAATTCCTTGAGTATCATCATATTGAGCTGTAGTTATTTCTTTCATTAGTGTGCCAGCCAATGACTTATCAACAGATTTAAATCTGTCTTTAATAACCTTTAAATATTGATGTGTGCTAGTTGTAATCGGTAATGAAGTCTTTATATTATTTACAATTATCATTCTTATGAACATTAAACTAAGCCTATCAGATCTTTCCCAAGCCTTCATTTCATTAACTTATTCCATAGTACTTTCATCAATCAAGTCTGTGGGCTTTTTAACGAGTAATGTTAAGTCAATATCTAATACACCAAATGTAAATTGCATATGCTCTAACTATTCTGAATAATTTGATCTAGAGAGTACAGGGACACTAGAAGCATAAGAATGCATGGACGGAAGCATCACTGCAAAATATAAAATAACATTAATGCTATGAGTTTTTCAAAATTTGATGAGCTATTGATATCATTTGTATTACACCTTTGGGTGAAATATTGACATATCTAGTATTCACTCAAGATTATCTATGGAGGATTGATACCATCCTTGTGGAATAGTATTGTTGCCTTTGGGTATACAACCCTAAACTCCAAGAATATCCAAAACAGTATCATCCTACCATATCACATAATTATTTGAAATAGATTCTCCTTTGGGATTATCTAAATCTCCTTAATGTCATTTAATGTCAATATTATTTCCTTAATGTCATTTAGGACTAATTCCTTAATATTATTTTATAAGTTATTAGTCTATGTCACTTTGGTGGCTACAAGACCAATACAATAATATAAAATATAATTTAAAATTTTTTATAAATGATAAAATTTTTATTTTAATTCACATCACAAAAGCCTATTATCCCAAGCCACTTTAGTAGTTACAAGTTAGATAAAACTTAGGGAGATGAGTTACAAATAATATTCATCAAATTTTTTAATTTAATTTATGCTAAGCAATTCAATAATATAATAATAACCATAATAATTATTGAATATTAATTAATAAAAAAACTCATATGATAATCATGGTAACATATAAATCATGCCTTTATGTGAAAGATAAACATTATTTCATAATTTTAAATTTATACATGTGAATAACCAAATGAATATTCAAGAATAATAATTAGATTTTATTTACCACATGTAAAAATATAATCAATAATTCATGTGAGAAAAATATAAAAGGAAACCATAATTTATATTTTTTTAATCAAATTAAATCTAATCGAATAATCAAAATATAATCATAATTAAATTCAATCATAATTATAATAATCATATTTATCAATTTTATAATTGAGAATATAAATTAGAATTCTTAATTTCATAAGGGTAAAACTATAAATATGTTGACAAGACATAAATTGGAATTATGAAATTTGTAAATGGTAGAATTATAATTTGATAAAACCTAGCCTTAAGGGCAAAACTATAAATATGTCAAAACCTATGCTGCTTGCGTCGTCGCCATCGTGGTGCTACCGCTACTGGGCACGTGGCCACCGCTTGGGTGTAGCCTGTGCCCACGCACGGCTTCTGCTTAGGTGCTACCTACCCGCACGTGACCGTCGCTTGGGCGCGACCTACCTATGCGCCGTCGCCACCTTGATGCGGCCTGCCCGCGTGCGGCCACCGCATGGGATAGGTGCTGCTCATGTGCAGCCGCCGCATTGGTGCAGTGCTGCCCACATATGGCTGTCGCCTATTACTCTATGGTGGACACGTTGCCCAGTGTGACCTTTGCCGCCTGTAGGCTCGTTGGCTGTACACAACAAAGTCGACGACAACCATTGCTGCTTTGCGATCATTAGAGAATAGGGATCATTCATGTATCGTAAACAAAAATAATAGATATAATATATTTGATCTCAAGAACCTATGCTCTGATATGAAATGTTAGCATAAAATATATAATATGCTATATTAAATGCAGAAACAAATATGTAATATGCTATATTAAATACGGAAACATTCTTTTATGTTATGATTGAAATTAAATATAATTAGATCTAGTTTTACGATGCATACCTTTTGATGCCATTTGAAAAAAATATCTCTATATAATCTGCAAAGGCACTGTCTTTATATCTAAGATCCTTCTCCTCTCTTGCTATCCGACCATTTAGATTGATGGTTAGGGAGAAGAGTTGAAAGAGAGACTATAATCCCTCAACTAAATCCTAAGATGCGTAACCTCTCTTCTTATTCTTCTAGTCCCTAGAGGTCTTGTCTATTTATAAGCGAAGCAGAGGGTCTAGGATAAATAATTAGGAGAGTTCCTCCCATCAAGGACATTTCCTAAGGAATCCTATTTTAAGTGGGCTTCTTTTCTATTGGCCAATATATGTCATCAAAATCTAATTAGTTATATTATATATATTTTATCCAATTATAAAGGGCCACAAAATCTAACATTCTCCCACTTGGCCCATTAATTGATAAGATATAAAAAGATATTCAAAATTAAAATAAATAAAATAAAATTTATTTAAAAATAATTTTACTTAATTGGATTCCAAAAAATTTTGAAAAGTATTTTATACATGGCTATGAATTTTAAAACAAGTCAATAAGTCCAATAAACATAATAATACTATATTAAGTCCAACTATGAATGTAAGTCATAGCGGTTCTATATCATAAATGTCATACTCCCTTTTATGTATCGCAACATTATTAATCTTTCCTAATATATTCCATAATAACCCCTATAATTTGTCTTGTTAATATAATTTTGTTATTATATTCAATTATAATATGCATAAACATAAATGTAAATAGGATAGCAGAAATAAATAATTTTAATTAAGAATATGTTCTTTAAATATTTTACGCTATAAAGCTTTTGTCAATGGATCAACGATCATCGTAGTGGTTGACTCTTTCTCGAACCATCAAGTATTTTATCTCGATGTGTTTGAAATACTTACCATTCTTAGTTTAAGAAGAAAACTACTATCATATTATCATAAAATATATTTAGCGATATGATAATTAAGTCGATCACACAAAATCTAACACCACCACCGTACCATTTAATAAAGAGTGGAGGATGGAGAATGAGGCGACGGGTTTCTCCAATTCTCACAAAAGATTGTCTCTCTAGAAGGGATAAGAGAGAGAGGCTACCAGAATATTGGTTTGGAATAATAATCTTTGTATACTTAAAAGTGTGAGGCAATATATAAGGCTTTGTGAACTTTTTGCAGATTGCATCAGCAAATTAATTACCCCTTTGCTTAACATTATTGGACAAAATTCATAGCGAAGTTTTAAAGCATCAGGGGAGGAAGCAAAAGATCAATAAGCAACCATTGATCTTGCAGAAAAGGTTCTTTGAGTCCTCATATCCTACTTAACTCCATCACTCCATTCATAGCTTGCTTAAATAATCTATCAATAATTTTAGTGAATTTAGATAGCATTACATGCTGAAGATCATCAACATGATCAACTTTTCTTCAAAGCTTTGAACTTACATTACTTCAATATGAACATTATATGATCCACTAATACAAATTTAAGTTAAATATATCTGTGGGAATCTACCTAACTGATCTAAATTAACATCAACAAAGTATGAAGTGTTGTAGAGAACCAACATTATATTATCCACTAATACAATAAAAAGCACTTCCAATGTGGTTCATACACTCTTATGAGTAGAGAAAAGAGGCATACATAATTGGGTACAAATGCATGCTTTGTCTGCAGGACATAGGTAATGGATGCTTCACATCATGACCATGACTTTTGTACTTCTGGTTTCCTAATGAAAACAGAAACTACTGTTGCACAACTAGTAGGAATGTTGACTTGATTCTGTAATTATGATCAATCATTGATCTCCAACGTAAATACTTCTTTCATTCGCTGTGTCACATTCCAGCAAAAGAAACCAGCAAGAGAATTCTCTGATTCTGCTATTACCCAACACCAATCTAATCTTTGGTTCAACAAGTGATTTCAACTCACAAACTTATAGTTCAATGGTCTATGTACAGCATTGTAGTTTACATCAACCCACACCAGGCCTCTCGTTGACAGGAACCTTATGCACTGAGCTGTGCTATTTAGCAAAATCCATATTTCTAAAGAAAGAATTGAAAACTTTTTTTCTCAAATTAATCACAAGCTGAGTTTAACTGATACTGGAAATTGGGACCTCGACAGCTTCCTGAAGTGGTTCTAAGGATTCGACGATATCTCTCATAAGTGGCCTTGCCTTCGGATTCCGGTCGAGACAATGGTAAGCCAGCATTGCCGTCTTCTGGACAGCTTTCTCTGGATAGTCTCCTCCCAATCTGGGGTCTATAATGCTAAGAACTTTCTTCTTTTGAGTGAGCAGTGGGGCAGCCCAGTCAGCAAGCGTCTGTTCTCGGACTGGACGTGACTTGTCAAGTGATTTCCTTCCAGTGAGGAACTCGAGGAGGACGACTCCAAAGCTGTAAACATCGCTCATTGCAGTCAGATGTCCTGTTACAAGCAAGAAATTTATCAGGTTAGCCAAAACTATAAGAAAAGTTTCACAATTATATATAACTACAATGCAGAAAATAACAAACTACATCAAGATCAATGGATCAAGAGGGAAAGAACTAACCAAAACATTTATTGGGTATCACATACAGCGTATGGCCTGCACTTATTTTGATATCAGTTCCAATTAAATCACTATTTGTGGCCCAGATTCTACATTTTCTGTATCAAATCACTATTCAAATGAATTATTTATTGTATTCAATATGTTTTTTGGGACATGCTAATCACAGTAGCTGCTTCAACTGAATTATTTATCCTATTTTTTAAAACAACTTATCATTTATCATATTTTAGTAACATATACTGTAGGCGAATTCTTTTTTGAAATCATACTCAACCTTATCTCTGAAGTGATTCAATTCTCATTTGTGATTCATCCAATGGCATTCTGATGGTAATTTTAAAGAAAAGATACAGAATTGCATTACTAGAAGGGAAACAATCGAACTCCAAGTGAAATATTGAACTCCCTTCAAATAGCAAATACGATGGCCTAAAGAAACAAGAGCATCTGCCTGATTTATGTAGGTGTATCATTGTTTTGGTTATCTTGTTTTGCTTCTTTGCTGTCTCCAGGCTTTAATGATTCAAAAACAGTGGTCTAAATCTGCCCTATAATCCTATTATCTGTCTTCTGTTTTTCATGATGTTCCACAACTAGGTATCACATTTCTCAAAGATGAATGAGATTCATCATGATAACAACTTGAAATTTAGCTAGGATCTATTGTATATAAAGCACATACTATTATAATCTCCAAAAGCAAATCTAGCAGAACATGGAGAAAAAGAAGGTTTCATGTCCAACATCCTGCATATAATAACAAACATATCTAGAAGAGTGCACTTCATTGCGAACATATAATAGAAGTGTATCACACAGCCCAACACAAAAATAAGTAGAACTTTTAACGTGCATATTTGGTAATTTATTGAAACATCATATTCGCATCTAAAACATTATTCACAACCAGAACCAATGAAGCAAATGTCTTTACAAATTCACTGAGTTTCTTCCTTCATACTACCTGTCATAATATACTCTGGTGCTGCATATCCATAAGTTCCCATTATCCGAGTAGAGACATGAGACTTATCACCAACTGGTCCATCTTTTGCAAGCCCAAAGTCAGAAAGTTTTGCATTGTAGTCCTGTGAATTAAAAAGAGAAGCAATTGTCGATGGTAAAGCTTGACATATGGTAGAAGCCATGAACAAGATGAATGTTAAGGTAACAGAGTGGCTGTATTGATGGTGGCGCTTCTACAATTGTCTACATAAGTAACATAACAATGCAAATGCTTCATGAGGGAAAAAGCAGTAATATTAGCCTTCTATTTGTTAGGATTGCTCTCCATCTAAGATGAGTAAACCTCTTTGCACTTGTTAATACGAATAAAGTGCATATTCACAAGGAATATATAATTGACAGACACAAAAACATTATAAATGCGACTGCAGTATGATAGTACAGGAAACAATGAAATAAATGATGGATGAACATGCTGACTAATTACTTTATTATTTCTAGTAAACAATCACAAACTACTTTAATAATCTTAGAAAGAACAACTCTCTCATCGGACAATCATTTAGGCATAAATACGATTAGGAATTGTTTAACAAATTGTTCAATAGATTTTACATGATGAATATCCTACTAAACGTGGCATTCTGGTATACTGCTGAGACAACATAATGCAGACACAATCCAAGTTATCAACCTGGTCTAGCAAAATGTTGGATGTTTTAAAATCACGAAATATGACTGGCTTTTCAGCTTCATGAAGAAAAGCAAGCCCTTTAGCGGCGCCAAATGCAATTTTCATTCTGATAGACCAAGGAAGGGGAAGCAAGACTCCTATATGAAAAAATATTTTCAATCAGCCAATCTGTGACGTAAACATTGTTTACTTAAAATTAGAATTGAAGAGTCAGCAACAGATAATACTTGTAAGTAAACAGAGAAATGTACAAAATATTATATCGAATTTTATGATGAAAGTATGATCAACCATGTATTTTGTTAAATCTATACACACAAGAGATACTTATTTTAACTTCACTTCCTAAATAATTCCTCACACAAAGTTATACAATTGAAAGGAAACACATAGATACAACAATAACAACAAAGCCATAAGTCTCAACTATTTAGGGTCAGCTATATGGCTTTTTTGCCACTATCAAGGTCGTAAAAAGTCATATATTTAGTTAAGTTGAGAATACTTAACTGTTTATTTATTGTTTTTATAAAAGTTTTTTTAGATCTTCCTCTATCTCTTATCGTGCCACTAATAGTAATCATTTCACTTCTTCTAACTATTACATTTGGAGGCTTCTAGGCATATACCTATACTATCTTAAATGATTTTATCTCATATTATCCTCTATCGAGCGATACCTAGTTGTTAATGAATAAAAGTATTTCTTTTTCTGTTTTCCCTAGTAACTCCACATATCCATCTCAATATGAAAGGAAACACATAGATAAGACAAAATATCATCTTGATATGATGACAGTACTATATAAACACAACTTCCTCCTACCCAAATGTTTGATTTCATGAGAGTTTATCCATAATATACAGTACAGCCTTAACACATCTAACTTCTTCAAAAAAATAATAGAGCAGAAAAACTGTTTCAACATCAGCATTTATATTTGTAATAACCTTTTCCTTCTCGTTTATCATTTCTGTTAGCATCAGCTTGTCACACTCTCAGAGATTCAACACAGAGGAGATCAGAATGTTACACTCTCCAAGATTCATCAAAGAGGGGAGCATCCTTTTGATTGTCACAGGCAGCTATTCTAATGTTTAAGGATCCTTGTCAAACTCCTAGAGAACCCCGTCTCACTGAAAAATGGGCATCAATATGGGCCAAGGTACAGGCAAAGAAGAATAATTTATTTAAGATTAGGGAGACTTGAGAGGTAAATGTAACCAAATTACTACTACCCATCACAGAAGACAAGCTGCACACTTTAGTTGATAAGTACCAAACAAAATTTTGATGGCACTCATCTGGCGGTTGAGCATGAGCATCTTTTCAGATTATTTGGATGCTTCTATTCCACCCGTATATGTTAACCTTGATGGAATTTCTCAAGGAAAAACTTACATGATAAAAGTTGGTTTTGGATGACCTGCAAGGAGAAAAAGGACTCCTATAGAAGGTTGAGGTCTCGTTCAAATACCAAACTGAAGTAACAATTAAATGACACGACAAGAAAAATAAAATATTGAAATCGACCAATTTAAAGTAAGCACAAAATGGTGCAAAGGGCAAAAGCAAATAGCATTGGTTAAAGTAACTCAACATATTGAAACAATTTGGAGTTTGCTATGAAAGAAACGGATGGATATTCTTTAATGATGACCTAGAAAATTAGGTAAATTTCATGTTGCAAGTATCCACATGATGTACAATAAAACAAAAAGTATTAACAGAAAACTGGGTATTTACTTGAGAAGAGATTGGATTCCACACTTCCCCGAACCATAAACTCATATATCAGAACTCGATGCTCATCTTCGCAGCAGTAACCAACCAATTTTACCAAGTTCGGGTGAGAAAGTTGCCCAAGAAAAATAACCTCAGTCTACAAACAACAATTGTCTATCAGAACTGACTAATAGTGATGATAACCAAGAAAAAATATATATATATGAGTTTGTTTTCTTTAAAAAGTTATGCTGATAAAATAGGATACCAGCCATTCCCTGTGACCCTGGAAACTGTTATCACCATCATGGACTTTCACAGCTACTTGAAGAGGTTGAAGCCCCTCCTTTAGATCTTGAGTGACAAATCCCTTGAAAACACTACCAAAGCCGCCTCCACCTAAAACATAGTCCTGCCTGAAATTTCCTGTGATAGCCTTAAGTTCATCAAAAGTGAATGCTATAAGTAGGTTTGTTGCAGTAGTCCCTCGCAAATCCTCGACTTCCTCTGGGTTTGATGGTAACTTGCTGCCTTCCTTTTCCTCTTCTTTCACCAAAGGATTCTGGACCTTTTGAAATTCTAATAAAAAAAATGAAAACTAATAAAGTTTTAAGCTTGGAATAAAAGCATTCACAAGTGCTAGTTCTTCCAAGGGGCAGTTAAAGTAGACCAAGTATCAAGAACTAAAAGATCAAAAACCAAAACAAAAAGAAATTATTTGGGACCTGCCTTCAGTGAATTCCCCACCTAAAGAGAATTGGAAAGTTCAAAATCAAAAACCAAATATATGCATGTTATCCCTTGCGACATAAAACCCTTTGCAATCTATGATGTCATGATCTAGATCTCTCTAACAAGAAAACCCATATCACCACCAAAATTATTAAGCATGAGAGATGACCTTAGATTAAAAATCTTGTAAGTGGTACTGCTTACAAGATTTCCAACTTGAAATTTTAAAGAAATTCAAGAAACTGACCTGACTTTGCATTGGAAGATACTCTGTAGCTGGATGGACTCCCCCTGAACCAGCAATTACCCATTAATGACAAGACTTCCTCCAAATCAGCGAAATGCTCAGAAATATACCACAATCCTAAAACCACTCTATGCCGCTTGCCAAGATATTATTTCCAGCACAAGTGGGAGGGTGGAGGAGAGAGAGAGGGGGGGGGGTGGAAGCTAAAGAAGGAGAGAAGGATTTCTATGCCAAAGGAAATTGAAGGCTTGGCGATCAAGAGCTACATGTATCTGATGGGACCTCTCAGCATCCCGGCGCTTGTTATTATACGGTGGGTTTTGCTGTGGTTGGTGGAAGGCAACAAAAGAGAGGAATGTTCAAAAAGAAGTTTTTTTTTTTCTTTTAGCATTATTTTCATATTTATCTATATATTTTGGCATGGAACTTTGAAGTGGATACATGGAGATGAATTCACCGCATGGGTTTTGGCTTCAAAGAAGGTTAGGAAAATGTGACTAATATCATGGAAGTGATGAGATTAAGCAGGCTTACTTCATCTGTACTCTCTCTCTCTCTTATGAAGTGATGAAGTAGGCGTGGTTGTCCTTTTCCTTGGTCTCTTGTTGGCATTACGGGGTGGTGTTCCTAAGTGGCCCAAACACCACCATTCGGCAGAGTTGCTGTAGGTGGAGAGATGGTGGTGACAGTATAGCTGGGTTGTTTGAAGCAGTCTTAATTCCATCACCAGACGTGTGTTTCATTAATTGTTATTTTTACCTCATGCACTCCTCTTATTACTTATCGACACCGGTGTGAGTTAAGACACATTTCATCCATTTATCTCCCGACTGAGAAGATTCTTGTCATCCGTCAGCCTGATGGCAGAAACCAAAAAGGACGAGGAAGGAGGGCTGCACCTTCTCACCCGTGTCTTTTTGAATGTTGGCATGGTCAAAGCTTCACCAGTTACTAGCACATTCATTAATCTCCGACGGAGGGCTGAACCTCGTCGGAGATCTTTCATCCCAATTTCCATTTTCACCTTACAAACGCAGGATCTTGTTTTAGATATCCAAAGGACTTGCTGGCAAACTACTTTGCAACAAAACATTAAAACTAGTATTCTGCAAGAACAACTTCTCAATCGGCAGCCCTATTAGCTTCAGCTTGGAAGTTGTTCTTGAGATTAAGGATGCATGCATCTGTGAGTGGAACTCATTAACTGAATCGATTATCTTGGATCAAGCGTGGAATCCCTTCCTTTGTAGCCAGCTCAAGCCCCTCTTTGATCGCAAGTGCTTCACATCTCAAGGCCTCCCCTTCACTAGTCAAACCCGAAACCAGCATGCACTTGTCTCATTCCGCATGAGTGTAAATGGCTCAAGGACATGATGGTGATACAATAGGATGGTTGTTAATCCAGAAAGTATAAGATTGTTGTGTCGATATATATTGTGCTATATATGATGGTAAAGAGGTATGCCAATTGTGATGACTCTTTGGATGGAAAGACTAAGGATGATCCAAATACGGACCAGTATAAATAATATTATATTTTGATTCAATGATGACATGACAATTGAACAGATCTCGTCGTGTAGATATCCTGCATGGCTCTCAACTCCACATCTCAAGGATTACATTAGGAGTATGTTTTTTTTACCAAATCAGAAAAAAAATAAAGTGCATAAAACTGCTAAATTGCTAACCAAAAACTCAAATATATACATTAATCTCATCACAGAGACCACAAAACCTTGAGCAATTACATTGAATCATCAAGAACACCGGCTTCCTAAGTGATTCAAATTACTAAAGTAGCTCCAGCTGCAGCTGCAAGCTCAACACAATCACATGAACTCATACCATCAGTACTGTTACTATGCAAGCACTTACAAGTTCAGCCACAAACATATTAAGATATATGCGATTCTAGTTTTTTCAGACCCTTTCTGCTGTAAATATAGTTTTTTTTTTTAACAAAAAGAATTATATTGCAGTAAGGATTAAGCACAAAATTGAAGGGCTTGGGATCATCCACAGAATAGAAAAATTGGGAAGAACCAGATCTGCCAAAAACTATCCTGAGTTTGTCAAGCAAGTGTAAAATATCATTAAAAAATAGCTCTAAAAAACTAAGGGATAGGGGATAATCCTTTGATAAAATTTACAAGTTACAAAAATCTGATTTGATCCAAATGTTGGAAGGTTGTAATGACGCATCAGTGTTAAGGCCCTCCAATAAAGCCATAATCTTTGCCATTAGAGGGTTGGAAGCTTGGCAAGATCCTCCCACCAGGCACAGCAAGGTGTTAGAAGAATTTTTGAAGGGGTAGTCGGTGCTTGTAGGGAGTTCCATAGATATAAATAAGCCATCAAACTCCAAATAGTTCTCAAAACTTATCAGTTCATCTTTAAGGTAGTCATCAAAGGCCACAACAGATCCCTCGGGAACTTGGTAGGACTCATAGGAATCATTAGCAGCTAATATAGCCCTCCTTAATGGGAGAAGAAAACCTTTGCAGGACGATTCTGATACTTGTATCATTTCGATTGCTCCACAAGAATCAAAGGCAGGTAGCAATAGTGGCAAGAAGTCTTATCTCGGGAAGGTTTGTCCGGAGAAGAGCCCTCTTTAACCTAAGCACCTCGAAACTAGGAGGACATGAATTAAAAGTAGTAACAAAGAAGCTACTGTAGGGATTCCCTCGACTCTTGGGCAAAACTGCAATCAAACAGGATGTGCGAGGCAGAGTCCAAGTGCAGGTCATAGTCAAAGCATGTGTCTTGTTGGATAGTGTTAGAGATGACGTTGGAAATGGAGAGAGGTGGTTCCAGAAGAGTTTCCAAACGAAGATTTGCTTTCTAGGAGTAATCTTGAGCCACTGGATCACCTTCTATCTAGCCCGGTCTAGGATCCTTGGGAGTATAGTGTTTGGCTAGGTGCTTATAGGCGTTGCTGACAACTGTAGTGTCTACTAAATTATGCGTCCAAACTTTAGAATCATCCTCTGTTTGTTGTGGAATATGAATGATCAAAATTTTTTTTTTACCAGCAAAAGATGAAACAAAGATTATAAAATACTCAAATTCCAGTGAGAATTAGATGTAAAGTATATCAATCATTCACCCAAATAAAGATAGGCCATTTGTTAATAGGGGTGGTGTGGTGTCTAACCATGCGTCATCCCAGATTTTAGTGCTATGATTGTTATTAATAAGCTTTCTAAAACTATCTTTAATGTTGGAGGCAAGCTTTAGGAAATATTTGTATATGGTGAAAGTCCTGTTAGGAAGTTGGGAGGACCAAGGAAGAAGAAAGCTATTATATTTAGCCAGAAAAATCTTTTCCCAAAGAGAACTGTGAGCATTTAAGATTTGTCTGATGTGTTTGGTAGTGATGACTGTTTTAATAACTAAGAGGATATGAATACCAAGATCACCCTGTTAGGAAGAGTCATAGTAACCTAACTTACTAAATACATTTTGCTATTGCCTTGGTTAGTTTGATGAATTTGGCAATGAGTTTATCCGAGATCGAGTAGGATGTGAGTTGGGAGAGACTTAAGCAACAAATTTATAAGGACTAGCTTGTCGGCTCAAGAAAGTAGGAATTTGTGCCACCCATTGATCTTACCTGAGGCTTTTTTAATAAGTGTACTCTGGAATTTATCTTGCAATCTGCCTTTATACAAATAGGCGCTTAAAGAGCTAGTTATAAATTAAGTTTTTGATCTTGAGGGGGAAGCATACGTTTGACTTTGCAAAATTGATTTTAAGATATGTAAGTTTTTCAAAGATCTTCAGGATCTTGAGAACATCGATATAAGATTTAGAGTCGGTCATAAAAGATAAGAGAATATCATAGGTGAGAGATTTTTATACCCTTCATATTGAAAGAAGTAATTTGATTATTTTAAATAATATCAGATATCACATAAGAAAGGATTTGTTAAGTGAAAATAAAAAAACATGGAGAAAGGGGGTCTTCCTTATGCTCACTTTTAAAATAGAGAAAATATTTCCCATTTGATCATGATAAACGAAATTATGATATAAAAGTTTACGAGAAGCTTATTGATATGTTTTTTATTTATATAAGTTAGGAGGGAGGATTTTTCTCGATAGAGTAGTGAGATTTTCTCGTGCAGTTGAGGAAACCTTATCTGCTATCATGCCCCCGCAAGATATTACTCATCTCAAGGATGTCGATCTTGGACCGATGTAATGAAAATAGTTTACGGACAAAAGGCTTAGTGAGTGAGTTTGCTAGTTAATTAGCCATATGTACGTGAAAAACACATGGTTGATGTCGGATAACTTGATCTCGCAAGAAGTGAAAGTCGATGGAAATATGTTTCATGTAAGAGTAGAACATTAGATTGGCGCATACGTAGGTAGCTCCGACATTATCACAATATATTATAGAAAAAAGAGTGGAGTCGATGTTAAGTTCCTTGAGCAGATTCGTGACCTAATTAAGTTCTACAGCAGTGATGACAATAACATAGTATTTAGTTTTAGTTGTAAACCATGCGATTGTCTTTTGTTTCTTAGAACTACAACTGATTCGATTAGCTCCAAGGAAGATAATATATTCTAATGTGGATATTCTATCTACTAGTCATAAATGCTTTGTAAGCCAATCACGTGAGTGATGACACGTAGTCTTTTTGCTTATTATTATTATTTAATATTTTATCACTTTATATTGCATGAATATATTGTGATGTTCATGATATGTGCAATGAGAATCAAATAGTGATGAGATCACGATAATGAGATCGATTCACCTTTAAACACAGATCATAAATAATCCCGGTCATAGGCTACTCGAGAGGGACATCGAGATAACCAGACAGACTAGTGTGTTGTATATCCGTCCATATGATGGATGTAGCTGGTTTCATAGTTGCTCATGTGGGGGACACTAGGGATATAGTGCAAATGCTCATTGGAGAATGAGTTCATTGATTGATCCGCATATGAAATGTTGGATTGTTGATGATGCCTTATTATCAGATAGTGATTCCATTATCATAGTGATGTATCTGGTCCTTAGACTTGAGATACCAAGGAAGTCATATATGAGTACTCCACTCTTTGATACTAGACTTATAGGTCTGGAGGTTTCAAATCTAGCACAATTGGTTATCGGGAGTAGTAGCCAACCTTATGAGGGCTATTGAGTGTTGATAGATAATCATCCGCTTTGGTGTCATGAAAGGAATATCTCATATGTTCTTGCTCAAACAAATCCCTGGCTAGAGTTATTCAGATTGAGAGAAAAAGAGTTCTCCAGAAGAATCCGATTAGAGTGAGACTCGTGTAGAAACTGTATGGGCTTGATAGTGCCATGCTCGGTATACGGTCTTTGGGGTATTAGATGGATGAGGGACTATAGATACATGATAACTAAGGGCAGATAGGTTCAAAAGATTGGATTCCCCTATATCGTTTGGGGATTGTGGCGTAGTGGCCTAGTACGTCCGCAGTCGATAAGTCGAGTGAATTATTATAGAGATAATAATTCACTGAGCCAAAAAGAGTTCTTATAGGTATAACTTATGACCAACTCGATATTGAGCCTGGAGGGTCACACATATATGATAGGTGTTGCGATGAGTAGAGGTTCAGATATGAGATATCCGTTGGAGCCCCTATCTTATTGGATATCCAATAAGCCCCTAAATTATTGTATCCTATGGATGAGATCCAATAAGAGCTAATAAGAGATTATTTGGTAGAGATCCACTAATCTAAGAGACTTGGGTAGTTGAATGGAGATCCGATATCTAATATGGCAGGGTCCATTAGGGTTAAGTTGACAAGGGGTCTCTATAAATAGGAGAGAACCAAAGACCTATAGGCTAGAGGTTCTTTTTTGCTACCTCCTCCTATTCTCCTCTCTCCCTCTCCTCATACAATAGCCTCTATTTGAAGCATGTGGACAACAAGAAGGGATAGCCCCTTCTTGATTGCGTGGTGCTCGTGATGAAGAGTTTTGAACATCAATTTGAGGAGCATCTTCGTAGCCCCTACCACGTGGATCACCGTTAGAGAGGAGGACAATTGACCTCCTTCATCCTCTCCCACAGATCTGTAGGATTTCAGGGATATACGATCTTCCTAAGTAAAATATAATCTTTTATATACGCAGTTTTCAGTTTTACAGATTTTGCGCATCAATCTTTGCACATCAACGACCACAATTTATGGGAAATTTGAGGATTTTATTTTCTATTTTTTCACTACACATGTGATATCGCCCCTTGATTTCTCGATAGTGGTATCAGAGCTAGGTTGCTCATGCAAAAGATTAGCTTTTAACCTACATGTGTTATGTTCAATCGCATTGAAATTATTTTGCACAATTGTTACGATTTTTTTGTTATAAAATTCAAATCTATGCTGCACCTTTTCTTATTGTTAAGAGGTGTTTTAGATAGGACTTTTGATGTCAAATTTATTGACACAAAAGGGGAAGAAAGGGCAGCAACTATTGTTGCCCCTTGGATTGGCTAAAGGCTACTTGTAGCCTTAGCCAAGAGCTCTAATTTACTACTCTCGGCTTGGCCAAAAGCGAGAGCAGCATGGTTGCCTTAACCTATTGCATGGCAGCCTCTACAACTAGGTTTCCTGACTACAAGGGGCACCCCTAGCAGCCAGGGTTTCTTGGTCACAGGGGTTGCCTAAGTGGCCAGGAGTTCTGGCCACATGGGACACCTGTAGCCTATGGCAGCCCTGCAGCCATAGTTTCCTAGCTGCAAGGGACTCCTTAGTAGCTAGGGTTTCCTAACCATGTAAGGCAGTCCAATGGCCTATGATTCCTAGTTTTTGGAGAGTCTCTATATGGTAAGATTTCTTTACTTAAGAAGGGTCTACCTACCATGTGGGGCACCCTATTGTCACGGACAAACTTCTAAACAGGATGTTTGATGTAATGCTTATGTCTGTGTCTTTTGGTATATTCATACTTTGTACAGAATATAGAGGGACGACCGAAGGCTTAATAGTCCCATTTTAGTTGGGTTGATGGCCGCTTTAGGCTTGTAAATAAAGGTTGTGTCATGTGGACACGTATGAGAGATTTTTGGTCTATAATGGACCATTTTACCTTTGGTTGTGCAACTGTTCAGAGCTTGTAAAGTCTGTTTGTAATTTGCATTGTCTATGAAGTGTTTTCGGACATGTTTGCTTGTGGATCCCGAGTGAGGCATTTTCTCTATCATGTTCTCTCTTTTGTGGGTCCTAAGGGACCATGGGAGGCTTCGGGGAGGCTGACCTTTGCGGATGGACACACAAGGGTGTCGCACGACTTAGGCAAAACCAGCTAAGTCCGTGACAGATGGTATCAGAGCGGGACAAGCACTCATAGAAACACTTAGCATGCAAACGTGGGGGACCTAGCAGGGCTGCGTTGAGGGCAGTCAGCACACGCGCGACCGTTTGGGAGAAAAGGGGCATGGAGATGTAGGGAAAAGGAGTCACTCAGAGGAGTGGGCATATGAGATTGGCATTCAGAGGAATGGCCAACCCTTCGCGCAAGAGGCACCACGAGAACAGACAAACTTGGAAGAATACGGAGTGCACAAAGGTTGGGATGGCTGAGTTTGAGCTACGGCTCAACGTTGACAACTATACTTGATGGTGCTCAAGACAAGCAAGGCGCTTGGTAAAGGATGAGACCATGCAAGGTGGAATGAGTTGCTCAGCGACCGAAAGAGTTGTGCAAAGCTCACAGAGGTGAGGGGAATTGCTAACTCAAAGAATTCAATACTCATGCATGGGTTTGTATGCGAACGATGGAATGTTCACGGCCATCCCAAGGCGACCGAAACTCGACGTCATGGAGCATTGAAACTTTCTCTTCGACATGGGAAGGATACGTCCATAGGAGGCTGAAGTGTGCAACGAGTTCAGCATGTTGCTAGGCCTGGAGTGGTATAGCGGGGGCTGTATTGATGGGGAGTCACAATCTAGCAAGTGTGTTTGCAGGAGGCAGAACAATGCACAGTTTGTTCAGTAGATCGGAGTATTCCAAGGAGATGGTGATCTCTGAAACGAAGAGAGATGTTGCTCCAATGGGACTGTTATCCAGGAGGGATAAGTCCGGCTCTCTAGAGGGAGAATCATGTGGGACGGACCTCACAAGTTGAGGAGTACCTCAACAAATAACAACTCCACGAAGCTCAATGGACTAAGCAAGCGGTGAGGAGTCATCGCATGATCTCACTTGAGAGAATGCATTGGTGGATGCATTACGAGATCAAGTGGGGAAGCGACCAAAGCAACACAAATGAAGGCATACTTGGAGTCGATATGGAGATCAGACTCAAGGGAGGGCTGACCCGTGGAATGGTGGGCGCGAGAGCCACCATCAACTCAATGCAAAAAACGAGGAGCGGAACAACTTGGGTGTAACTTGGCGAAGTACTCAAGCCGCATGAAGGGAGCCAGCATAGAAGATGGAACATGGAGCGGAGGCATAGTGCTTTCCTTGGACAAAGGTCAAGGACATGAACTCTTGCAGAGGCAAGAGCAGGATCATGTTGTTCCATGGGTCATTCATTCTGACGGAGCGAACTCATCTTGTATGGTGCCAAAGACGAAGGGAGCTTCTGGGCACATGCACTTTATCTCGGAGGAGCATTTGATGGAGGAACTAAGGCGACTCAATTTGCGGAGGCGAAATTAGGTTCAGAAGGCCTTAGCACGGGGCAAGAGGACGTAGAGGAGGGTACTCTTGAAGAATATGCCACAGTGTTTCCATTCAAGTTGCTATGAAGGAAGCGGTGCATAGCGAAGATTGTGCTGGTAGGGGTAGAGGCTTAGGATTCAAACAATGGTGCACTAATTGTAGCGAAGTCGGTGGACTTCGGGAGCTACTCGGCGACGGATTATCTTAGAGCGGTGCTTCATTTAGGTGTGACCTAAGAGTGGGTGGATGAAAGTCGATTGCCAAATGAGCGAACAAAATCGAAGGTGGAAGAGACCCTGCGATGTATTGGCAGAGGCCACACATGAAGGGTTCACAATTCGAGTTCATCCCACAAGGATCAGAATGCAATAGAGATGTCACCAGGAGGCGACATGGTGCAGCGGATCATGGTGGAATAGTTTGTGGCAATGCGATACACACAACCTAGTCCCATGAGGGACTAGATCATATGGAGGTATGATCGGGAGCTACTGGAAGCTCTACTTCGGTGAACAACACGACGACAAGAAAGGCTATGGATTTAAGGAGTGAAGGCCATGGTACCGTAGACGCGGGTCTTCCGTGCGTGCATCGAATTTTGCATCGGATGAAAACCTTGGTCATCAACATATGGGGGCTGTGTTCCACTAAAGGAAAAGTTCGAATGCAAGTAATAGTGAGTCCCATGGGAGGGACTTGATTATACAGAAGTATGATCGAAACAGTTGGAGAGTTGGACTGCTCCAGAGCTCATATTCGCTTAAGGGAGCCCGGCAAGTCAGAGGACAAGGTCGAGTAAGCGAACGTTGCTATCAAGGAAGCTAAGGATAATAGAATCAGTGCAAACCCTACAACGTGATGGCAGCAGCCATGCATGGGAGTTACAGTCTATCTTTCCATCGACCAATGGGAGCTGCTTGGAGAACACAGAGGTGTTGAAGCAAGGGGTCGAAAGGGGCGAGGAAGCGACGATGAGTCCAGAGGGACTTAGCTACCCAAAATCAAGCATCAGTTAGAATGGAGGTGGACTCAAAGGAGTGCCACGGAGACATATCTACTGATCGTGAAGAAAAGGGATGCAGATGCGAGGCGACGGATAGTAGGGCCATGGGCATGGCAGCGCCATGGTACCATAGAGGCGAGATTTCTGTGAAAGTCATTGATCCCTTGCTCTCATGGAGGGAGAGTGCTTGGTCGTGAAAGGGGCCGAGGAGGTGGAGCATGTAGAGGCAATCTCCAAGTACCGAGACAAGGCTAAAAGGCAAAGGCCGAGGAACTTCGTAAGACCGGTGTCAATGAGCTTCTCATCAAGATAGCCGAAAGTAAAGGACTTCAAGTCATGCAAGAGTGCATAACCAAGGAATGAAGCAGGCAGTACGCGGTGCTGTACCTTTGCTACTCAGTGGAGTAGGCAACAGGGTTGATGGAGAAGACGGTACAATCCCAGAGGCGACCAAACCTATGAGAGAATTACTCCAAGTTGGGGTGAAAACTTCCTACATTCCAGAAGTTCGATGGCATTGAGAAGGTGAATCACAGTAACTAACTCAATACAAGGAGTGCAAACACTTCAAGTGCTTCAGAAGTGTGAGCAAAGAGCAAGCGAAGGCTAGTAACTAGCTCGATGCATGGAGTACAACCTCGAGGAGGCGAGCGAAGTCAAGTAACCTTTACCTTCTCAACCCTTAAGAGAATGGGCGAAACCAAGCACCCCAATTCTCTTATCTATCCAACAGAGGAGCTCTGCACAAGTTCAAAGACCCTTCGAAGATAATGGAAGATAATAGTTGTCAAATCCTCACCAACGATGATCAGTGCTACTGAGAGTATATTGTCCGCTTCATTTCCCAACGAAATGCCAATCGAAAGCGGAAGTGATGCGAACCTACTTGGTTGTGACAACTAAGTAAAAGAAGAGTCAATGAGTAAATTTTGTGGAGGAAGGACCCAAAACTTCATAAGTTTACGAGACGATGCTCGTTAAAGCTCCAACAAGCATCCACTCAGTTCAAGCAGCATGAGGTATTTGAGAGACTAGCGCAGTAAGGATGGTCTTTTCCTTCATTTGGAGGATCCGCAGGAATCAACAAGGATCAACACAACTCAGCCAACCCCACACTAGAGTCAGAGTCATTGGTGAGTTGAAGCAACATGACGAATTAAAGGTTCGACTACTCAAAAATAGCAGCGGAGAGCAGTTGGGAGCCAAGAGGCGCATTGTAGCTGGAGTAGAAGATTGAAGACTCAGCAAAGGCGAGGAGTTGCAGTGTCGGCAAAGGCTTCAACGAGGATGTCGAAGGAAGAAGTGGGGGAGAATGTCACGGACAAACTTCTAAACAGGATGTTTGATGTAATGCTTATGTATGTCCATATCTTTTGGTATGTTCATACTTTATACAATATGTAGAGGGACGACCGAAGGCTTAATAGTCCCATTTTAGTTGGATTGGTGGTCGCTTTAGGCTTGTAAATAAAGATTGTACAATGTGGACACGTGTGAGAGATTTTTGATCTATAATGGACCATTTTACCCTTTGTTGTGTAACTGTTCAGAGCTTGTAAAGTCTGTTTGTAATTTGCATTGTCTATGAAGTGTTTTCGGACATGTTTGCTTATGGATCCCGAGTGAGGCATTTTCTCTATCATGTTCTCTCTTTTGTGGGTCCTAAGGGACCATGGGAGGCTTCGGGGAGGCTGAGCTTTGCGGACGGACACACAAGGGTGCCGCACGACTTAGGCAAAACCAGCTAAGTCGGTGACACTATAGTAGGGTTCCCAAAATACTACATATAATTAATTTAAATATTTTAATTTATTATTATTATCTAGTAGTCCTACATGATGATGTGTACATTATTGAATTTTAATTCTTAATGATGAAATCAATTGATGAGTTTGTGATCTAATATGTATTTTGAGTGATGTAGGACTAGCTTCGATCATGAAGATACAATTAAAGCAGGAAGAATCAATGTTGGGCCGAAGTGGAACATGTTAGAAGATTGGACATCAAGCCGGAGAATTGGTCGACGTATCGGCATAAAGCTTTATGCCATGAGTTTGGGCATCAGGCCAAGAAGATCGGACATTACGCCAAGGAGATCGGATATTGCGAGAAAGCAATATATCGATTGGGTAATACACCGAAGGAGAGGACGATGCGCTGAAGGGTCAGATGAAGCACCGAATGAACCAATGACATGTCAGATAACATGTGATTAATGCTTTGTAATAATTATCTGGATCGAAGTAGTTTTAGTTCTAATTAGGTTGGTTTAGAATGTAATTAGGGCAACTCAATTAGGGGTTAATTGGGTCTATGTTGAGGCTATTTTGGGGCAAGAGAAAGGCCTATTCAGTGACCCAAAAGTTGGGTCAGGCGGTGGCACCGCTAATGGCTTAGTCTCCAAGACATAATCTCCGAGACTATGTCAGGTGATAGTACCGTCAGATTGGGTGATGGTACCACTTAGTGTCAAGCAGTGGTACTGCCAGTCTAGGTAGTGGTACCGCCTAAACATAGTCTCCTAGACTATGTCAGGTGGTGGTATCACCTAGTGTCAGTGTTGTTAGCGGTAGTATCGCCTAGCATAGGTGGTGGTACCATCAAGATCCGAGAAACCTAATATGAGACATTTTTTTGCTCCAATTTTGAAGTCATTTGGGGTCTATAAATACACCAGCTATTCCTATATGGAGTAGCAAGAATTGAGCAGAAAAGAAAAAGAATTGTAAGTTAAAAAGTGTTATAATTTCTCTAAGTTTAGTGAGTCTCTTCCTCCTAGAGTTAGGCGATTTCTAAGGAAGGAGTGAGGTCTAAAAGAAAGAGAGGTGTAAAGATTCTCTCCTGAGCCTGTGAAAAGGAGAAAGATGCATAAAAGGGTAGTTGATCTTTATCCATTGAAAGAATACCGGTAGTGGAAGCCAGTGGCCTCGAGTGAAGAGAAATCGAGAGTGGATGTAGGTCAAGACGACTGAACCACTATAAATCTGGTTTGCATTTCTATTTTGCCTTTCATTCTCACATTTCAAATTAATTTCTTACTTTCACTATGCTTATGAACATATTTTCAAGTTAACATATTTTCAATCAGTTTTTATAGAACGAGAAACTTTAAACCAACATGATTGTATCATAAGCACTAATTCACCCTCCCATTTAGTGCCAACTTGATTTTAACAGTTGGCATCAGAGCTAGTTTTTCTTGATTAGATTAACACTTAAGAGAGATGGCTTTATTTAGTTTCAAGAGGGTCTTTCTATCACTCGTCCTCCTATGTTCAATGGGATGGACTATACTTATAGAAAAACTCAAATAAAAGTTTTCTTGCTTTCTTTAAACTTTGATTTATGGAATATTATTGAACTAGGTTTTCAAACCCCCTATAAGCCTATGAATGAATGGAATGACTTTGAGAAAAAAAAATTTTCTTTAAATGTAAAAGCTATAAATGCTTTATTTTGTACTTTAGATAAAAATAAATTTAATCGTGTTTCTATTTGCGAAACTCTACATGATATTTGGCACACTCTTGAAATCACACACGAAGGTACTAATAGAATTCAAGGTTTAAAAATTAATCTTTTGATGTAAGATTATGAATCATTTTAAATGAAGCCTAGTGAAACTATTGTTGACGTGTACACCCGTTTAACGGATGTCATCAATAGTTTGAAAGCACTTGGTAAATATTTTTTAAATTTTAAACTTTTTAGTAAAATACTAAGATCCCTTCCAAAAAGTTGAGATCCGAAAATGACAACAATACAAGAGGCAAAAGACTTAAACAAGTCTCCACTTGAAGAACTTTTCGGGTCTTTGATGACTTACAAAATGACTTATGTGGCATATAACGAACTTGAAAACAATCTTCCAAAGAATATGAATGATTTTGCACTTAGAGCAAAAGAAGACTACTCGAGTGAAAGCTCAAGTGATGATGATCTTGAACTCCTAATTGCTAGTCATAGGTGCCTTAAAGCCAATCACGTGAGTGATGACACGTGTGACTGTTGAAAAATCTTGGGGGTGACATCACATACGCAATGGAAGAACAAAAAATAAAATCCCTAATTCCCAAAGATATATTCATCATCGTGCAAAGATTGGTGGGCAAAAATTCATGAAATAGAAAATCACGTGTGAGATAGATTGTGTTACCTAGGAAGATCATATATCCCTGAATCTCTACAGATCTTTAGGAGAGGGTGAAGGAGGTCAAGCGTCATCCTCTCTAGTGGTGATCCATATAGTAGGGTTGCGATTACGTTCCTCAAAACTCCAGGCCTACTCTGAGGTGGAGAGGGGGAGGAGAATAGGAGAGGAAGCAAAAAACTCTAGCCTATAAACTATTGAAACCCTCCTATTTATAGAGATCCCCTATCAACTTAACCCTAATGAATTCTTCCCTATTGAGTATTGGATCTTCATCCAACTACCCAGGCCTCTTATATTAGTGAATTTCTATCCAATAATCTCTCATAGGCTCTTATTGGATCTCATCCATATGATTCAATAATTCAGGGGCTTATTGGATATTTAATAAGATAGGGGCTCCGACGAATATCTCATATCTGAACCTCTACTCATCGCAATGCCTACCATATGTGTGTGACCCTCTAGGCCCAATATCGAGTTGGTCATGAGTCATACTTGTTAGAACTCCTTCTGGCTTAGTGAATTATTATCTCCATAATAATTTACTCGACTCATCGACTGCGAACGTACTAGGCCACTACGCCGCAATCCCCAAACAATACAAGGGAATCCAATCTATTGGACTTATCTTTCCTAAGTTACCATGTACCTATAGTCCCTCATCCATTTAATATTCCAGAGACCGTATACCAAGCATGGTGTTATTAGACCCATACGGTTTCTACTCGAGTCTCGCTCTAATCGGATTCTCCTAGAGAACTCTTTCTCTCTCAATCCGAATGACCATGGCTAGGGATTTGTTTGAACAAGAACACATGGGATATTCCTCTCATGGCACTGAGAGTATATGATCCTCTATTGACACTCAATAACCATTGTAAAGTTGACTACCACTGACCAATTATGTTAGATCTGGGACATCCAAACCTATAAGTTCGGTATCAAAGAGTAGAGCACTCATACAAGACATCCTTGGTGTCTCAAGTCTAAGGACCAGATACACTATCGAGACTACGAAATCATTGTCTGATAATAAGACATCATCAACCATTCAGCATACCATAAGCGAATCAATTAGTAAAATTATTCCCCAATAAAAACATGTATTGTATCCCTAGTGTCCCCACACGAGCAGCTATGAAACTAGCTGCATCTATCATATGGACGGGTATACAATACACCAGTTTATCTAGTTATCACGATGTCCGTCTTGAGTAACCTATGATTGGGATTATTTAGGATCTATGTTAAAAGATGAATTGGAATCATTATCATGATCTTATCACGATCCGATTCCCATTGCACAGATCCAAGAACATCACAATATATATATATATATATATATATATATATATATATATATATATATATATATATATATATATATATATATGCAACAAGCAATATAAAGTGATAAATGCTAAAATATAATAAGCAAAAGGACTGCGTATCAAGTCACACGTACCATCACTCACGTGATTGGCTTGCAAGGCACCTATGACTAGCAATCTCCCACTTGACCTAAAGCCATTCACCTATATGTCTGATCCCCATCAGACCCCTGTGATGCTCAAAGACAATATGAGACAACGACTTTATTAGTGGATCTGTAATGTTATTTTCGTATGAAACTCTTTCCACTACTACATCGCATCGGGTTACGATCTCTCTGATCAAGTGGAACCTCCTTAGAATATACTTAGATTTTTGATGAGACATGAGTTCCTTTGCTCAAGCAATTGCTATGTTGTTATCGTAATATAAGGGAATCAGCTCCTCGCTGCCCGACATGACTCCCAGATCCATGATGAACTTCTTCATCCAGACTCCCTCTTTTGCTACCTCTACTGCAGCAATGTACTTCGCCTTTGTGGTCGAGTTAGTAGTAGTATCTTGCTTTGAACTTTTCCAATACACTGCTCATCTATTTAATGTGTACATATACCCTGAATTCAACTTGCTATCATTGATATCAGACTAAAAACTCGAGTCTGTATAGCCTTCAACCCTGAAGCTACTACCTTTATATACTAGTAAAAGATTCTTAGTCCTTTTCAAGTACTTAAGAATATGCTATACTGCTTTTCAATGCTCTAAGCCTTGATCCGCCTAATACCTGCTTGTGACACTCAGAGCATATGTTATATCGGGCCTAATACATAGCATGACATACATGATAGACTCGGCATAGGGTATCCTATCTATGTTCGCCTTTTCTTTAGGAGTCTTTGGGGACATATTCCTAGAAAGTGATATCTCATGTCTCATCGGTATGAGACCTCTCTTGGAATTTTTCATGCCAAACCTTTTGACAATGGTGTCTATGTACTTGGACCGAGACAAGCCAAGCATCCTCTTGGATCTATCTCTATTGATCTGATCCCCAAGATATAGGATGCTTCTCTTAAGTCCTTCATGGAGAAGTGTCTAGATAACTAAGCCTTTACTATGGATAGCATTCCTATATCATTCTCAATGATCAGAATGTCATACACATATAACACCAAGAAGGTGATAGCGCTCCCACTCACCTTCCTGTACACACAAGGCTCATATTCGTTCTTAACGAAGTTATAAGATCTGATTGCCTCATTAAATCTTATGTTTCAACTTCGAGAAGCTTACTTTAGTCTATAAATGGATCTAAGCAACTTGCACACCTTATTTGAGTAGTCCTTGGACACGAATCCCTTGGGCTTATCATATACACCTCCTCCTCGAGGTTGTCATTGAGGAATGTAATTTTCACATTCATCTGCCAGATCTCATAATCATAGTATGCTGCAATAGCCAATAGAATTCAAATAGATTTTAGCATGGCTATATGTGAGAAGGTTTCATCATAGTTAACACATTGCCTTTGACGATACCTCTTAGATACTAGCCTTGCTTTATAGGTCTCTACCTTTCTATCTACTCCGATCTTTTTCTTAAAGATCTATATGCAACCGATGGGTACAATACCCTCAAGTGCATCAACTAGGTTCTAAACCTTGTTGGGGTATATGGAATCCGTCTCAGAATTCATGGCTTCTTGCCACTTCTCGGAGTCTATACTTATAATAGACACCTCATAGGTTAGAGGATCAATATCCTCAACATCCTCTCCTTCAATATATCCCACATATCTCTCACGAGGATGAGATACTCTACCGGACCTACGTAAAGTTGGAACTTGTGTGCTAGATACCTGAACAGACTCGGGCTATGGAGTGGTGCTTGAGCTAGGTTCTCTAACCTCGCTCAACTCTATCATGCTCCTATTGTCTCTGCCAAGAATGTGTTCCTTCTCAAGGAACACCACTCTCTTGGCTACAAAGACCTTTTGGTCCTCGAGATGATAGAAATAATACCCACAAGTTTCCTTGGGGTATCCCACGAACTTGCATCACTCTGTCCTTGATTTCAACTTATCGGGGTTGTGTCTTTTAACGTGAGCAGGGCAGCCCCAAATCTTAATAACTTTAAGATCGAGCTTCTTCCATTTCCATATCTCATATGGTGTAGAGACTACCGACTTAGTTGGAACTCTGTTCAGAAGGTAAGCTACGGTTTCCAGGGCATATCCCCAAAATGAGATGGGTAGATCAGCAAAACTCATCATGGATCGTACCATGTCTAACAACATACAATTCCTCCTTTCATATACACCATTGAGCTGAGGTGTCCATTGGGATAGAATCTCATGGTCCTTAAGGAATTTGGTATACTCTGTACTTAAGTACTCACATCTTTGATCTGATCGAAGAGTCTTGATACTCTTTCCAATCTAGTTTTTCACTTCATTCTTATACTCTATGAATTTCTCAAAAGCCTTAGACTTGTACTTCATTAAGTACACATATCCATACCTTAAGAAATCATCAGTAAAGGTAATGAAGTAGGAGTAACCACCAATGATATAAGTTGATATGGATCCACATACTTCACTATGTATGAGTTCTAGTAGTTTAGTGGCTCTTTCTCCAGTTCCACTAAATGAAAAGTTGGTCAATTTTTCATGAAGGCAAGACTCGCAAGTTGCATATGACTCATAGTCGAATGGATCTAGATATCTATCCTTTAGCAACTTTTGAATCCTTCCCTCATGGATGTGACCTAGCCTACAATGTGATAGGTATGCACTGTTCACCTCATCTCGTTTCCTCTTAGATACACTTACATTCATGATATGTAGAGTAGTGTCTAGCATAAATAAACTATTATGCAATGTTTCTCTCGTGATAATCTCATCATATAATAATATTGAACAACCATTGTTCTCAAAAACTAATTTATATCCACTAACTATCAAACATGAAATAGAAATAATATTTTTAATAATAGAAGGAACGAAAAAGCATGCATCCAATGCAATAACAACTCCACCAGGCAAATGTAGGGCGACATCGCCAATAGCTACTACAGCAAATTTTGCTTCATTACCCATCTTGAGATCCATCTCGCCTCTCGCCAATCTCCTAGGCCTTGCTAGAACTTGCAACGAATTACAAATATGATAAGCACTACCGGTATCCAATGCCCATGTGTTATCATAAGAGTTTGACAAATGGAGACTGATTATGAATGTACCTGAAGCTTCTCCAAGCTTCTCTTTCGCCCTCTCTACAAGATACTCTTTACAGTTCCTCTTCCAATGCCCATCTTTTCTGCAATGGAAGCACTGGTCTTTGTCCTTTGTCAGGTCTTTCTTAGGAACCTTTGCTTTACCTGGTCTGCCCTTGCCCTTTTTAAGAGACTTTTCTGCTTTTCTTTTCTTTCTGGTCTTATTAGTGTAGAGAACTGACTTCTCTTACTTGATAGTGCTCTCTGCCTCCCCCAATATATTAAGGAGCTCCAGGAGAGTCACCTTAAGCTTATTCATATTAAAATTTATTATGAACTATGAAAAAGAATATAGTAGGGACTGAAGCATAAGATCCACACATAAGTTATCCTCTAGGACTATTCCTAGACTTGTGAGTTTCTCTATCCACTCAATCATCTTTAGGACATGGTTTTGAACTGGTGTCCCCTTAGTCATCCTAGCGTGGAAGAGGTTCTTGGATATCTCATATCGCTGAGTCCTTTCCTGTTCCTCAAACAGTTTACAGACATGTAGGATAATGAATCTAGCATTCATCTTTTCATGTTGTCTCTATAACTCAGGAGTCATGGAGCCCAATATGTAACACTAAGTAGGAGTGGAGTCATCAAATGTATTTCACATAGTGAGCGATCTCATCCTCGCTTACCCCTTCATCAGGCGTAGGCATCACTGTATCAAGGGCGTAAGCATCACTGTATCTGCCCCAACATCTAATTCTCTTGCTTCAATCGATTGACCTTTCCATAATTGAAGTTAGTTTTGCATCACTTAAATATTGATTAAATCATAATTTTATGAATTGATTTTGTTATCAAAATATGAGATTCAATAGCTTAGAGAGCAGTAGTGTGATAATGATCGTGGATCAGTGGCAATAAGTAAGAAAAAGAGAACGACCTATGACTTGTGGATCACAATCGCTAGAGGAGAAGGTGTAGATCTGTTGGGGAAGGGCTTCTTGTAGGCGAAGAATAGGTGCAGCCGCTTATGCGGATCAGATGAGAAGGAGGAGAGAGTGTCAACCGCAGAACTCGCACTTGGACTCTCGATAAGGGAGCAGTAGAGGAGGCCGACTAGAAGCCTTCGGAGCTTCGACCGAAGTGGTGGCACCATTACTCATTGGAGCTGGTGCGATAGTGGTGGAGCTCAAGAACTTTGGAGGTGTCATGGGAGCAACGACATATTATGTCTATAGGGAAAGTCGATTGTTGCAATAAGACAAGAAGAGGAGCATTGACAGCGAAGAAGTAATGGTAAGTCTTACTCTAAAGTAAGAGCTCTGTTACTATGATAAACTAGAGTGTGATACAAAAGTTTATGAGAAGTTTAAAACTTCGATTTTGGAAAAATCTTTCGTACGATAAAAATAAATATTGATGAAAACCGATTTGGAAGCTTGATAACTTAGAAGCGTATGTAAGCATAGTGACTAAGTAAAGAAGTTTGTAGTATGTAAATGGCAAGAGTAGGATGCAAACCAGATAACACAACAGTTTTAAAGTGGTTCGGTCAAAATGACCTACATCCACTTGCGAAGCCTTCTTCAAAGAGGCTCCCAACTTTCACTAGCAAATCTCTTGTAGGGGAAGGACTAATACCCCTCTTACAACCTTTTACAAGTGGTTCACACTCTTACAAATTTTTGAATAGAAAGAAGGAGGTGAACACTCAAAGTAATTGAAGACAAAAACTTGCTAAAGACTTTGCTAAGACTTTTAGCTCACTCTCTTGCTTTTCAAAGGTTGTAATCTCAGCTGAGAATTGAGGGGTATTTATAGGCCCCAAGAGGATTCAAATTTGGGCTCCAAATTTTGAATTCTCTTGGGTTTCCGAGGCTGGCGGTGCCACCGCCGGACATCTCGGGTGCTGGGCGGTGCCACCGCTCAGTTCTTGGGTTCTGGGCGGTGCCACCGCCTACATTATTTCAGCTCAATGGTTGGGCTCCAAACTTGGCCCAAACCAGTCCGAACTCGGGCCCAATTGACCCCTACTTGGGTTATAGGATTAACACCTAATCCTAACCGTAATTAACATGCTAACTACGAATTTAAAGACATTTCCTAAGCTATTACAAAGTCCGTAAGTCAAGACTTCTTTCGGTGAACTTTCGGCGGTCTTCCGATAAACTCTCGAAAACCATTATGCGGACTCCTGGCAAGCTCCTAGACTTCACGATTTGATCTTGGTGAGTTCCAACGAGCTTCTTCGGCAAGCTCCGATCTTTCTCGGTGAGCTCTGTGAACTTCCCACGAACCTTCCGGCGAGCTTCCGAAAAACCCTTCGGCAAGCTCCCTACTTATTCTCGGCTAGTTCCGACAGCATTCCCGACGAACCTTCGGACTTCCATCGAACTCTCGAACTCCCAACGAATCCTCCACGCTTGACTCTGCACTTTGTTTCGCTTTATTTCTTCATCGTTATCGTAGTTAATCCTGCACACACAAACTAAAACTCTACTCCGATCTAGATAATTATTACAACGCGAATTGACATTTTGCTACCCGGCACGTCATTGGTTGGCGCTTCGTCTGATTCTTCAGCGCATCGTCCTCTCTTGCGGCTTGTTGCCCAATCGGTGGTTGACCTTCGCAACCCCGATATCCTTGACGCAATTATGCTCTTCTTGACCCGATGCCCGACGTCCGAAGCCTTCTGCCGTCCAATATCCTAACGTGATCTCCTCCGGCGCAACGTCAATTCCTCTTGCGTCAATTGTCTAATCTTGATCGAGTAGACTTGCATCACTCAAAATGCAGTTAAACATCTAAACACAATCAATTAGTTTCATCATCAAAATTTGAAATTCAACAATCTCCCCCTTTTTGATGATGACAACTAATTGATGACTAACGGAGTTAACTCTAACTCCCCGAAGTTTAACGAAACTCCCCCTATCAATATGTCATTGATAGAACACTTGGATTATTACAAATCCAAGTAACATTCATCACATGTTATGAAAAACATTTAAACCATCATGCAAATTTATATAAAATATTCAGTTCAATGCATGAAGTCATCAATATACTTCTCCCCCTTTGTCATCAACAAAAAGGAGAAGATCCTACTCTTATGTGTTTAGAGATAAAAGTTTCATACATTGCATGAAAAACATAGTGTCAAATTTTATCATCATGCAATCTAGCAATTAAAGATGTGTAAGTTTAGTTTGTTTGCTTTTCTTGAGATAATAACTAATTGCTTCTCTTTAGACTACAAGCTAGCAATTTTCATGATATGCAAGTTGCAAACTAGCAAATTTTTGCTTCCTTTGCAATATTTGAGCTAGCAATTTTGCTTCCGTAACAAGTTAGCATGTTTTGTATTTTGAGATAGGCAAGATAGCACATTTGCTTTTTTTTTTCTTGAGATAGCAACTCTTTTGAGATAGTGATCTTAGCAAATTTTACATAATGCAAGGTAGCAAATTTTTGTGATGTTCAAGATAGTAAGTTCTTTCTTCTCTTTTGAGAAGTGCTATTTTTGCTTCCTTTACAAAGTGCAAGCTAGCAAAGTGTTTGAAAAAGTGAGCAAGTTTTGCAACATACAAGCTAGTAAAAATTTCGAAAGCAAATACAAGATAGCTTTTTTGTTGAAATATGTAAGCTATCGATTCTTGCTTCCTATTGTAATGTGTAGGTTGCAAGTTTTGCTTCTTGAGATAGGCAAGATAGTGATGTTCAAGAAGATAATTTTTTCTTCTTGAAATAAGCAAGTTAGCAATCTTTGCTACTTTAGATAGGCAAGCTAGCAATCAAGTTTTTGCATCTTCTTGACTTGTGCAAGCTAGCTATCTCCCCCTTGGTCATTGTCAAAAAGAAGAGAAGACCCTTTACATCAATTATGACAAAGGTAAGTATCAATCTTATTTGTGCATCATCATATTTTCAAATTAGAATATGCACATTTTCAAAAACCTTATATTCATTCATGCACGATATTGAATAAATCGATCAACATTATAAGGATATCATACATGATACTAAATTTTTTAACTATTTGTCAACATTTTAATCATGATACCAAACATTCATCATTTAGAGTATTCATGATATAAAACATTAAATCAATATTTATAATACATCATTTTAGCAACAACTCATAGTATTTTAAATCATGATTTACATCATATGTAATACATCACATCATAATTAGAAGGCACAAGTATTGCATACATCATTGCAAATCATAAATGTTTCATATCATGATGGTATCAATTTGTCAAATTATATCCTACCATGCATGATCAAAACTTCTCCCCATTTGTATTTCATGCATAATTTCACTTCATCACATTAGGAGTATCAAGAGGAATTAATTGGGTGATGAGATAAATATTTCACGAATACATGGAATTGTATAAAAAATCATATCATAAGTGTTTCATACATTCATATCATCACAAGAAGGAATATAAACAAAAATTAGTGATGAGATATTACTTCATCAATACAATAAAATTCATATAGCATATCATGGTTTATTAGAATTAGTCTTCCTTTTGGTGAATAGCAAAAAGAATAGTAGGAGAGCAAGATCTCAATTCATGCACATCAAATATTCAATCATCAAAATCATGATTCATCTAGAAAATTCTCCTCTTTAAATATTCAAAGAGAATCATGATGAACATTCTTGGTTTACATAAAGTTTCAAAACATAATTATCAAGATCATGAATACTAAAAGACTATGAAATATTTCGACAAATCTTATTTTAAATAGAAAATAATCTTGATTCATAAAGGATTTCATGTTATAAATTTCAAGAGATCAAGATCGTGATTTTGATAAAAAATTATTCAAATTTAAATCATCAAAATCATTATCAAAATCCAAGAGATTCACAAAGATGATACAAATGGATTCATCAAAATCAATAAGATTGAGCAAAATAATTTTCAAGAATGTTTTCCTCTTTTCGATTGTTTCGAAACATATGATTTTGTTTCATTTATGCCAAATAAAAACATGTATCATGTTTAAAACCGAAAGAGTAAGATTTATTACAACAAGGATCAATAAGGTACTTTTATTATGGTAAAAATCAATAATCCATAAATCTTAAGATTCATCATGCATAATTTTGAAATTTATTAAGCATGATCAATATGCATGACACTAAAACATGGTTTCAAAATGTTTAATATTTTTATTACACAATTTCATCATTATACATCATTAAGTATACAATTATCAAGCATGACACTTCACTATTTCCTATAAGCATGCCTATTTCATTTATGTCAAATCAAAACATACATCATTTTTTAAAGCCAATTTTATGTCAAATCAAAAAATGCATCATTAAACATCATCATTATGCATTACTTCAAATCAAACATGATTTCATTTATTTTCAAAATATTTATCATGATAGAGCATATAGGCCAAAGAAACTATTAAACATAAAGCATATTCATCAATGATGGTTTCATTGAGTATAAAGTATTTTCAACCAAAATTATTTTTTATTTGTTGTAGTCATACATTTTTCTTTTTAGGTGAATCTATCTTTTCATGCTTAGTTTGCATACAAAAGTCATGCATCATTTTCGAAAGCAACTTTCATCATGGTATAAATCGATAATCCATAAATCGTAAAAGATCATTATGGAAATAATCAATAATCAATAAACTATAAATTACCCAAAACTCATCATCATCATGTATAGCCTCAAAAAATAAATTTATTAGGCATGATATCATATTTCATAAGGCATTTTTATTCAAAATCATTTTGTTAATCATAAACATACAATTTTCATAATTATTTTCAAAATTACTAGAATGATAAGCATGATTTCTATTTTTTTTATTTTCATTTAATTTTTAAGAAAATTAATCCTAAACTAAATTAAAAATAACTCATGAAAAGTATTATGTAATTTCAAAATAATTCAAGAGAGTTGAGTTACTTACCTTGTAGTCGAAGCTCGTCAAAGCCCAATTCGCCGTTTCACCTTTGGAAGTTTTTTATTCATCCTTGGTTGCCTTCCTCTTCTTTGGCCTCTTCCTCCGTTCAAGTTCATTATTTATTTTAGATTTTTGTTTAATAAACTTATTAAGATTTAGTGTTCGAAGTTCAAGTTCATCATTGTCCTCATCACTTGAGTCATCGCTCACGTGGTATTTATTTGTCCGGAGTTCCAAATCCTTCTTGTTCTTTGGAAGGTGATTTTGTTCATCATGTTCATCATGTGCATTGTGCACCATTTCATATGTCATCAATGAACCAATTAGTTCTTCAAGTGGAAAAATATTTAAATCTTTTGTTTCTTGTATTGCGGTTATTTTAGGATCCCACCTTTTTGGAAGGGATCTTAAGATCTTGCTTACGAGATCAAAATTTGAAAAATATTTACCAAGAACTCTTAGATTATTAATGACATCCGTGAAATGGGTGTACATGTCGCCTATAGTCTCGCTTGGTTACAATTGAAAAAGCTCAAAATCGTGTAATAAAATGTTAACTTTCGAGTCTTTGACTCTACTAGTTCCCTCGTGTGTGATTTTAAGTGTTCGCCAAATATCAAAAGCCGTTTCACACGTAGAAATCCAATTGAACTCATTTTTGTCTAAAGCACAAAATAAGGCAATCATAGCCTTTGCGTTTAAAGAGAAATACTTCTTCTCCAAATCCGACCATTCATTCATTAGTTTAGAGGAAAGTTGAAAACCATTTTCAATAATATTCCATAAATCCAAATTCATAGAAATAAAAAAAACTCTCATTCGAGTTTTCCAATAAGTGTAGTCCAATCCATTAAACAACAGTGGATGAACAATCGAAAAGCCCTCTTGAAAGCCATGAAGAGTCATTTCTCTCAGGTATAAATCCGAAATGAGAAATACCAGGCTCTGATACCAATTGTTAGGATCGGAGCGGCACTAAGAGGGGGGGTGAATTAGTGCAGCGGATTAAAACTTCGGTTTTGGAAAAATCTTTCGTACGATAAAAACAAATATTGATGAAAACCGATTTGGAAGCTTGATAACTTAGAAGCGTATGGAAGCGTAGTGACTAAGTAAAGAAGTTTGCAGTATGTAAACGACAAGAGTATGATGCAAACCAGATAACACAGTAGTTTTAAAGTGGTTCGGTCAAAATGACCTACATCCACTTGCGAAGCCTTCTTCAAAGAGTCTCCCAACTTCCACTAGCAAATCTCTTGTAGGAGAAGGACTAATACCCCTCTTACAACCTTTAACAAGTGGTTCACACTCTGTTAGGACTCTAGCTAGGAGAGTCCTAATTGAGAGGGACACTCTGTTAGGACTCTAACTAGGATAGTCCTAAATGAGAGGGACATTCTGTTAGGAGGTTTTTTCTTAGAGAAGAATTAGGAGTTGTAAGGGAATAGGAGTCTTGAGTATGAGTCATATTAGGAGTTGGTTAGAAGTAAGAGTCTTAAGTAGGAGTCCTATTAGGAGTTAGGGTTTAGAAGCCCTATAAATAGCCATGTATTCCTTCTCTTTTGCCAAGCAATAGATGAATCTTTTCTGCAGCCTTTGAGCAGCAACTTGGAGGGAGGAACCCCTATAGAGTTCCAAAGAGGCCGATCCCCTAAAGAGATCAACCCCAAGTTTAGAATCTGCAAGGGTTCTATCACCTGGTATCAGAGCAGCGTTCTTGGCATCTCGCTGCCCTTCCATAGTCATCCATCAACCCTCCACAACCATCCAAAGCAATTCCCACAATTGCTTAAAAGATTGTCGCCGAATTCAGCCATCATCTCCACCACCGCAGATCATCCTTTGATCTCCCCGTGAATTGCAATAGGTTCTGGTTTCCTACCTTACTGCTGCTGCAATTTATTTATCCCTATCCGAAAATCCAAAAAAAAAAAAAATTTCGTTCCTATATTGCTGCAAATTTTCATCGTAAGTTGCTGAAATTTTTCGACGAGAATTCTGCTATCGCAACTTACACCAATTTTTTTGCTGTTACTACCGAAATTTTCTTGATGGACATCCTTGCTGTCATATAAACTGAGATATTGTTGTCAACTCTCTCCTCAAATCTCTCAAATTTTTTGTGGAGATTTCGTCGAGAAATCGCTGTTTCTTCGACGATAATTCTGCTCTTATAAGACAACACAATTCTGCAGCAAACTTTCACTGATTTCTATCAAACCTATACATGCCTTTAACTCGTCAACAAAAGAGAGATCTTAACATCACAGATTTGGAGTCATATACTATTATGGCATCTGAGGAGACAATCAATGCTAAATTTGAAGCCTTTGAGGCACGAATGGAGGATAAGATTCGGACTCTCCTTACTCAATTCAGTGCAGGCCGACCACCAAGCCCAAGAAATCACATCAAGGAGAGAGCTCTAACCAATCACATCATGCCCAAAGAGATAACTTCCAGGAGAGGGGAGGCTCTATGACCGACGCCAACTATTCACAAGATGAGAGGGACTTCCCTAGATGGGAAGAAGGAGACCCAATTGGTTGGATCTCAAGCCATGAGATATTTTTTCGGTACCATAAAACTGCGGATGCATCCATGGTGGAAATTGCATCTATACATCTTGAAGGGGATGCCATACAATGGTTTGATTGGTTTGAACATACTTATGGAGTCCTTTCATGGCGATAATTCAAAGAAGGACTACTGATCCGCTTCGGACCAACTTATTACGAGAACATTGACGGACAACTAGCAAAGATCCGACAAACCTCCACCATTCAGGAGTACCAAACCAGGTTTGAAAGGTTATCTAATCAAACTCGTGATTGGTCTGAAAAACAATTATTGGGGACTTTTATTGAGGGCCTAAAGCCGGAGATCCGGGGAGAAGTTAAGGCACGATAACCATACACGCTTATGGCAGCCATCTCTTTTCATTTAACTTCAAGAGGAGCGATTGAACCATGAAGCCCGAGGACTAGGATCACTCCACGACCTACAATACTAAAGCCCTCAGCCCCCCCTACTATCAACCGAGTCCCTGCACCGAAAAGGTTAACAAGAGAAGAACTTCGAGGCGATCTCGCTAAGGGGTATATGTTGGCATTATGACGAGCCGTGGAGCCACGAGCATCGCTGTAAAAAAGGTAGACTTCTTATGATTGAACCAGTAGAAGAAGAGGTCATTGAACATCTAGAAGAGAGCCTTGAACATGAAGAAGAAGATATGGAAGAAGAGCCACAGCCGACCGACATTACGGTACACGCACTAGCCGGCTACTCATATCCGCAAACGATGAAAGTTGGAGGCCTTCTCAAACAACAGCCGATCACTGTTCTCATCGACACGGGTAGCACTAATAACTTCCTGAATAGTAAGGTTACTGCTCGGATGGCACTGCATATTGAAGGTTGTAGCAAGTTCGACGTAAAGGTTGCCGACGGCAGAATCCTAAAGTGCGACCAAAGATGCCCACAGGTGAAACTATTACTGCAAGACCAAGAAATTATCACCGATTTCGTCCTCCTACCTATCGATGACTATGAGGCAGTGCTTGATATAGAATGGCTGACTACACTAGGTGATGTCTCTTGGAACTTTTCTAAATTAATTATGAAATTCTATTGTAAGGGCAAACAGATCATCCTACGCGGGAAGCGCGGAAGCAACGTTACCACTGTTTCGACCCAACGAATGGAGAAAGTTTTACATATGGTAAATGGTGCCTTTTTGATGCACCTCCAGCAGCAACCAAAGGGGAAGAAAATAGAATTTGAAGATCAAAATCTTGCCTAATTGCTTACTGAATTTGCCGACATATTTGCTGAACCGCGCGGTCTTCCTCCTTCTCGGCAACATGACCATCGAATTCCAATCCTTCCGGGCAAGCCACCAGCGAACACTCGACCATACCGATATCCTCACCTCTTGAAAGATGAAATTGAAATGATCGTAAAGGAGATGCTTGAAACAGGGGTGATTAGACCAAGTTGCAGCCCGTATTCCTCACCGGTGCTACTTGTACGCAAGAAGGACAGAACTTGGCGGATGTGCATCGACTACCGAGCTTTAAATAGCATCACCGTTAAGGACAAATACCCAATACCAGTGGTGGATGAACTTCTTGATGAATTAAAAGGAGCTCGAGTCTTCACGAAGTTGGACCTCCGATCCGGTTACCACCAAATTCGGGTATGTGACGATGACATTCCAAAAACTGCATTTCGCACACATGATGGCCATTATGAATTCTTCGTAATGCCTTTTGGACTCACTAATGCTCCTTCAACCTTTCAAAGTCTTATGAATGATATATTTCGGAGCTTTCTTCATAAATTTGTGCTGGTATTTTTCGATGATATTCTCGTTTACAACCCTTCACTTGAGACTCACTTTCAGTATTTATGGATTATTTTGACGATCCTTCGGGAGAATACTCTTTTTGTTAAGCAACCAAAGTGCAGTTTTCTCCAGCAAAAAGTAGAGTACCTTGGGCATATAATATCAGAAAAAGGAGTGGCGGTAGACCCAACAAAAATTGAGGCAATGCAAGGCTGGCCGAAACCTACAAACGTGAAATTACTACGGGGGTTCCTTGGACTAACGGGCTACTACCGAAAATTTGTTAAGGACTATGGGAAGATCAGTGCACCACTCACTTCTTTACTAAAAAAAGATGTTTTCCAATGGTTGGACAAAGCCTCTGCTGCGTTTGACAAACTTAAAGCAGCCATGACAACGACATGTACTTTATGCTACCATATTTCAATAGACCCTTCATCATTGAGGTCGACATCCGGAGTCGGAATTGGAGCCGTTCTCATGCAAAATGGTTGACCACTGATATACTAGCAAGGCATTATCTCCTCCCATCAAAATATGTCAGTATATGATAAGGAGATGCTTGCCATTGTACCTGCAGATAACGAGGTGGAGACCCTACCCTGATCGTGGGCGATTTCAAATTAAAACCCGACCATAAAAGCCTCAAGTACTTTTTTGGAGCAAAAGATATCATCCCCTAAGCAGCAAAAATGGGTAACCAAACTTCTTGGATTTGATTATGAAATTATTTACAAAAAGGGAAAGAAAAACGTTGTTGTAGATGCACTCTCACCTGCTACCAACAAGCTAAGGTTTAAACCATCTTCCTTCCTACCACCCGGTCTCCTCGAGGACATTAGGGAAGAATGGAAGAAGGATCCAGAGATCAGCAAGATCATAAAAAAAATTGGAGGAGGATCCAAGTGCAATAGCCCACTACACCTGGATTCGAGGGATTTACGCCACAAAGGTCGCATTGTGCTTACACACTCCCCTTGCATCGCGAATCATCTTGCATGAAATGCACTCTATACCTTCAGCGGGGCACTCGGATTCCTAAGAACCTACAAAAGAGTGAAGCAAAATTTTTTTATTGAGAGGATGAAAAAAAATTATTGCTGAATATGTTGCCAATGTGATATATGTCAACAAACAAAGGGTGAAACTATGGCAAATCCAGGAAGCTACAACCACTACCCATACCGGACTCGGTGTGGACCGACATCTCCATGGATTTTATTGAAGGGCTACCATCTTCCAAAGGTAAAAACACGATTCTCATGGTGGTTGATCGACTTACGAAATATGCTCATTTTGTCTTTGAGAAAATCCCTACACCGCCGCTATTGCCCCAGATTTTCATAGAAAATATTGTTAAACTGCATGGGATGACAAGGTCCATCGTAAGTGATCGTGACAGATCTTCACTAGTAAATTTTGGACCGAAGTTATTTCAGTTACAAGGCACCAAACTCAAGATGAGCACAAAATAAGCGTTTCATCCACAAACCCGAAACGCCAAACAGAGGTGGTAAATAGGTGCTTAGAAACGCATTCCTCCTGTTTCACTAGCGACCCACCAAAGAGAGGGCGAAATGGCTTCCTCAAGAATGGTGGTATAATACTACATATCATTCATCTACAAAATGTGCCCCTTATGAAGCATTGTATGGTCGACCAAACACATTGATTCCAAAGTATGTAATTGGCTCGGCCAAGGTAGATCAGGGTTGACCAAGAATTGATTGATAGGGATAAACTCTTACAACTATTAAAAGATAATCTCTCTACCGCTCAAATGAATGAAGCAACAAATAATACCACACGCCAGTGAAAGAGAATTTTCAAGTGGGAGATTGGGTTTATCTTTGCCTACAACCATACAAGCAACTCTCTATCAACACTTCGAGCCTCCATGAAGCTATCCCCATGTTTTTTTATGGGCCCTATCGGATCATAGAGCGTATTGGAGCCGTGGCATACAGACTTAAATTACCCGAGGATGCCAAAATTCATCCCTGTCTTCCACGATCATGCCTAAAGCCCAAGTTGGGAGAACACGAAGTCACCCCGATCCAACTCGCCAACACAACCGAGGATGGAGTTATTCAAGCCCAACCACAAAGCTATCCTCGATCGCAGGATCGTGATGTCCGCCGACATCCCTCTACATCAAGTACTAGTGCATTGGAATAATCTACCACTTGAAGACGCCACATGGGAACCATATGAGGAGTCAAGACCCTGGTTCCCAAGTTCATGAAATCTCAGCCTCGAGGACAAGGCTGATTTGAAGAGGGCGGGTCTGTTAGGACTCTAGCTAGGAGAGTCCTAATTGAGAGGGACACTCTGTTAGGACTCTAACTAGGAGAGTCCTAAATGAGAGGGACATTCTGTTAGGAGGTTTTTTCTTAGAGAAGAATTAGGAGTTGTAAGGGAATAGGAGTCTTGAGTATGAGTTATATTAGGAGTTGGTTAGAAGTAAGAGTCTTAAGTAGGAGTCCTATTAGGAGTTAGGGTTTAGAAGCCCTATAAATAGCCATGTATTTCTTCTCTTTTGCCAAGCAATAGATGAATCTTTTCTGCAGCCTTTGAGCAGCAACTTGGAGGGAGGAACCCCTATAGAGTTCCAAGGAGGCCGATCCCCTAAAGAGATCAACCCCAAGTTTAGAATCTGCAAGGGTTCTATCACACTCTTACAAATTTTTGAATAGAAAGAAGGAGGTGAACACTCAAAGCAATTGAAGACAAAAACTTGCTAAAGACTTTACTAAGACTTTTGGCTCACTCTCTTGCTTCTCAAAGGTTGTAATCTCAACTGAGAATTGAGGGTTATTTATAGGCCCCAAGAGGATTCAAATTTGGGCTCCAAATTTTGAATTCTCTTGGGTTTCTGAGGTTGGCGGTGCCACCGCCGGACCTCTCGGGTGCTGGGCGGTGCCACTACTCAGTCCAGCGGTGCCACCACTCAGTTCTCGGGTTCTGGGCGGTGCCACCGCCTAATCTAGCGGTGTCACCGCCTACACTATTTCAGCTCACTGGTTGGGCTCTAAACTTGGCCCAAACCAGTCCAAACTCGGGCCCAATTGGCCCCTACTTGGGTTATAGGATTAACACCTAATCCTAACCCTAATTAACATGTTAACTACGAATTTAAAGATATTTCGTAAGCTATTACAAAGTCTATAAGTCAAGACTTCTTTCGGTGAGCTTCCGGCGAACTTCCGGCGGTCTTCCGATAAACTCTCGAAAACCATTCTGCGGACTCCCAGCAAGCTCTGAGACTTCACGATTTGATCTTGGTGAGTTTCAACGAGCTTCTTCGGCAAGCTCCGATCTTTCTCGGTAAGCTCCGCGAACTTCCCACGAACCTTCCGACGAGCTTCCGAAAAACCCTTCGGCAAGCTCCCTACTCATTCTCGGCTAGTTCCGGCAGTGTTACCGACGAACCTTCAGACTTCCATCGAACTCTCGAACTCCCAACGAATCCTCCGCACTTTGTTTCGCTTTATGTCTTCATCGTTATCGTAGTTAATCCTACACACACAAACTAAAACTCTACTCCGATCTAGACAATTATTACAATGCAAATTAACATTTTGCTACCCGGTACGTCATTGGTTGGCGCTTCGTCCGATTCTTCAGCGCATCGTCCTCTCTTGCGGCTTGTTGTCCAATCGGTGGTTGACCTCCGCAACCCCGATATCCTTGGCGCAATTCCGCTCTTCTTGACCCGATGCCCGACGTCCGAAGCCTTCTGCCGTCCAATATCCTAACGTGATCTCCTCCGGCGCAACGTCAATTCCTCTTGTGTCAACTATCTAATCCTGATCGAGTAGACCTGCATCACTCAAAATGCAGTTAAACATCTAAACACAATCAATTAGTTTCATCATCAAAATCTGAGATTCAACGAAGCTTCAATAATATATATGGGGTTTTAGATTTAGAGAGACACATCGAGTGGATAAGTTTGGTAGCAATGAATATGTTGTCATGGATATTTTTGCCCATGATAAAGATAGATTATGCTTGGCTAATAAGATGATTGATATGGACGTTGATTTGGCTTTAAAGGACTTTAGAGAGAATTGTATAGATAACATGTTAGGATCCTTTTTCTGAACTTTTGAATAATGTTTATTGAGTCTGTTTAGTCCAGTTGTTTATTGAGTCGATTTGGTTCAGTTAGAATCAAGTAGAGGTTTATTTAATATTTATTTATTATTAGAGTTCAAGTCCTGATGGACTTTGGGTGGAACTCTATAAATAGGGATGTAACTGCTTCTTTTTAGTTATCTTTGAAAAATACTATTATGTCTTTTGACAAATCCTAAGAGGTCGATCCCTTTCGTTAGGGTCTTATCATTTGGTATCAGAGCGTTGATAAGATTTGATCTTATTCAGGGCAGCGATCCTTAGCGATCTTGAGCTATCAAAAAAAAAAAAAAAACGAAAGAAAAAAGAAAGAAAGAGAGAAGAAGCAGCAACCGCAGCCACGCACCCCTACTTCCCCTGCTTCCGGCCAGCCCACCCGCCGCCCGTCGCTACTCTCCGGCCAGCAACCGACTCTGCCCCACTTCCGGCTAGAGTCCACAGCCGCCTTCCGCCCGACCCACCACCGCTGCCAGCGTCCCACTCCGCCGCAGCCCTGCTCCTCTTCTCTACCGCCGCTGCAGGGCAACTCCTTCTCCACCGCCGCCGCTGCTTCCCGATCGATCGATCACCGTCGCCCGCCTCCCAACCGCAACCCTAGCCGTGCTCCCCCCTTGGGTCGCAGCCGCAACCGCCGGTTGCCGCAGCCCCTCGTTGCAACGGTTGCAGAAACAGAGTTCCTCTGTTGCCGCAGCCCCTCGTCGATCGCAGCCGCGCCGCCTCCAGCACTCCTCTTCCCCTCCAGCGCCGTCGCTGCCCAGCCGACCCATCGTTGCTGCGGGCCACCGTGCGACGACCGCCGCTCGCCTCCCAGCCGCCGCTCCACCTTGCTCTGCATCCTTTGTAACCGAAACAGAGCACAGGCAGCTCATCTTGCTGCCCTTGTTTTCAGCCGCACCACAGTCGAGGGTCCCCTTGTTGCTGCGAACGCCGGCTACCATCACCGTCGCTTCTACTGCCCAGCCAGTGCCAATGCTGATCGCCGCCCAGCCGTGATCCTCGCAGCCTCCCCCTTGCTCTGGTAACAGAAACAGGGTAAATCACCGATTGCCTTTGTTCCCGCAGAGCCACAACCTCAACCCCGGCCACTTCAACGCTGCCTCTCCCTTGCTCTACCTCCGCTGCTGCAGCCGCCGGATGCCATCATCGCAGCCTCAACCTCACTAATTAGCGATCGCTTCCGTGAGTCACAACAGTTACAGTCGTCGCCCTTCCAGCCCCTGACGCTCTCATCTCACGCAGCGACTGAAACATAGGGCAGCAACTCTTCCTCCGTCACAGCCACCACATCGGCGAGCCCTTACCGACGCTGCCCCTAACCGCACCATCATCGCTACGTCTCAACCCTCAGCAGCAACGATCCCTCCACGCAGTGACTGCAACAAGCATCGTTGCCTCTCACTAGTGCCTCTTTCCATAGTGTGACAGAGACAGAGCAACACTGCCTTCCATCCGTGCCGTCGCAGCTATCGCAGCGGCGAGCCCTTGGCGGTGCTGCCCTAGCCGCGCCACCATCGCTGCCTCCTAGCCCTCAGCAATAGCGATCCATCCACGCAGCGACCACAGCAAGCATCGTTGCCTCCCACGCAGCAAACATAGCTACATCCCCACATCCTCGCAGCAACCCTTCATTCCAATAGTGCTACCACCGATTGCATCACAACAACAACACCAAGTGGGGCAGTGATTTATGCCCTAGTCTTGACACCAGAAATATGAGTTGAGATTATAGATTTGCAGTCTTACAAAATGGCCATCGATAACTCAATGAAAGCACAAATGGAAGCATTGGAAATCAGAATTGAGAACCGACTGCAAGAAACACTTAATGATTTCAAAAAGAGCCTACTGGAGAGCCTCAGCAAATTTCAACAAAATGGGGGCTCAAGTTCTACATTGCACAGATCTGAAAATACAGGAAAAGGGCCTCAAGATTATGACACAAATTGCTCACATGAAGATGGAATTTTCGAGATGGAAAGATGGAGATCCGACCAATTGGATCTCTATGGCAGAAATTTTTTTCCGTTTTCATGGAACCCCAGAAGAATCCAAGGTAGAAGTGGCCTCAATCCAGCTTGAGGGAGATGCACTCTAGTGGTACGATTGGTATGAAACTTTCCATGGAGTTCCTTCGTGGGAGCAGTTCAAAAGAGGGCTTCTTGTTCGCTTTGGCCCATCTGAATATGAGAATGTTGATTGCCAGTTCGCCAAAATTCATCAAACTTCTACAGTGTTAGAATATCAGAGTAGGTTTGAGAGATTGTCAAATCAAGCTAGAGATTGGTCGGACCAATAACTTCTTGATACATTTATTGAAGGGTTTATTCCAGAGATCCAGTGTGAAGTTAAGGCTCATCAACCCCGTACTATGATAGTTGCGATCTCATTTGCAAATCTACATGAGAAAAAAATTAGCAAGGAAAGATCAACAAGGGGTTTGTATTACGATGAAAAATGGAGTATGGAGCACCGATGTAAACAAGGGCAACTTCTGATGATTGAATCAATTGGAGAGGAACCGAAAGCTAAGAATGTGGACTTCGATCATAAAGGTATAAATTCTAATGAAGATGTTGGACCTACCATACATATAATGCATGCATTAGCCGACTACTCTAACCCGTAAACTATGGAAGTTGGCGAAACTCTGGAACATCAGCCTGTTATAGTTTTGATTGATACTGGTAGCACTAACAATTTTATGGACAGTAAGACTGTTGGCCGATTGGCCCACCACATTGAAGACTATGATAGATTCGAAGTAAAGATCATTGATGGACGAATTTTCACTTGTGATAGTAAAGGTTCAAAGATAAAATTGATTATACAAGGCCAGAAGTTTCATACAACGATTACTACACTGAAAGACCGACCCGTTGCTTACACTATTAAAAAGTGGAGACCATACTTACTTGATCAACGGGTTATGATACATTGTAGATAGTCTATGGCTAGTGCTGAAAGAGAAGCTCCTCGAGATTGATGCTGCTCAGCCTTGAGGACAAGGCTAATTTGAAGATGGAGGAATTGTTAGGACCCTTTTTCTGGGCTTTTGAATAATGTTTATTGAGTCTGTTTAGTCTAGTTATTTATTGAGTCGGTTTGGTTCAGTTAGAGTCAAGTAGAGGTTTATTTAATATTTATTTATTATTAGAGTTCAAGTCCTGATGGACTCTGGGTGGAACTCTATAAATAGGCATGTAACTGCTTCTTTTCAGTTATCTATGAAAAATACTATTCTGTCTTTTGACAAACCCTAGGAGGTTGATCCCCTTGAAGCGATCAAGGAGGGTCGATCCCCTCGAAGCGATCAAGGAGGTCGATCCCCTCGAAGTGATCATCCTTTTCTCTTTTCTTTTTTACGATAAGACTTTAGGGTCTTATCATTTAGTATCAGAGCGACGATAAGACTTTAGGGTCTTATCATTTGGTATCAGAGCGATGATAAGACTTTAGGGTCTTATCATAACATTACAAAGTACTATTTGATCCGATATATTTTGGCAGCCTGAACACGTCACAGCCGACACAGCATGCCAAGTTAGAGCCCTACACCACACATCCCATCCTAGGAGCTCGTACCAAGAAGATATGCCACACATCCCGTCCTGGGAGCTCGTACCAAGAAGATATACCACACGTCCCATCCCAGGAGCTCAGGGTGGTGCTGTCTGACATCGCTCTACACATCCCGGAATGGCCGTCGGTTAGAAGGGTCGTCCCATCTCTCAAGGGTCAGCGACGACGCCGAATCGATGCATCATTAACCCTCGCGCCATAGTATAAAACCCTAGGCTAGCCTTCAGCCAGGGGAGAGGCAGAAAACAATAAGGGAAAAAGAAAAGCAATCCCTCTTATTACTAACTTGCTTGTCGAAGAGGCCACAGCCAGGGACCACCCGGCGAAGGCCATTTTTGCAGAAGGGTGACCACTTGTTGACGACGAGGGACTCGGCATGGGAGCGCCAACTACTCGACAATGTGGAATTGTTAATCGGCCCTGATCTCGACCAACGCCAACAGCACTCCTTCCCAAGGGCCCGGCCACCTCATCACCCAAATCACCCTACAGTAGGCTCCCAACATCGACCCGCGGACCTAGCCGTGCTGACTCATCGGCCACGACATATTTGTTTGCTAACATTTTGGCGCTAGAAGGAGGGCATGTCATAGGAGCATCTGGTTAGAGCTCTCCCCAAGGGAGAACCACATGCCGACCTTCGTTCTGTCGAACCCGAAAGTCAGGTCCTCCTCGCTCCTGGAGATGGCGGGATTCCAACCTCAATGCCAGATCGCTACTGGCGCCTATTCAACGACCCAGGATTGTCGCCCTCCGGATTTGTCCATGGATCCTCGGCTGTGACACCCGAGGCATTCCTTGACCTATCCAAGCAAGTGCAGGCCATGGAGGGCATGATGTAGACACTCGCTCCGCTCATTCCTTAGATTGTACGACTAGCGACTCCCCCGATTGACCCGGCCCGGCAGAGGCTAAGCGGGGAGCAGGTCGGGACTGGAGAAGCCCGAGAGCAAGTGACGGACCCGAGAGGTCTGCCCAGGCATAACATACCCACAACCTACCGAGTCACCCTACCCCACCTTGAGCCTGACACCGTATCATCCGATTCGACGAACGACTCGCTTAGGGCCCAACTGTCCCGGGTCAATCAACGCTTGGACAAGTTCCAGCATGAGTTCCATAAGTCACGGAGCGAGTCCAACAAAGATGGCTCAGGTGAGTCCCCTTTCACTCAGGAAGTACAAGATAAGCTAGTACCCCTCAACTTTAGGCTGCCGACATTAGAGACATACGACGGCGACTCTGATCCTGCGCAGCACATCTCTGCATTCCGGGTTCAGATGACCCTCTATGGCACCTTCGATGCATTAATGTGTCGGGCATTCCTGACCACCCTTAGGGGTCTAGTGAGAGCGTAGTTTAGCCGGCTACGTCAATCCTTGGTCTCATCCTTCGACCAGCGTGCCAAGGAGTTCGAGCTGAACTTCCTTGCCAACGTGCAACCTAGGCCTTCCATGGCCACCATGCTGGCGTTATCCTAGCGCGAAGATGAGCTGCTTTCTTAGTTCGTGGCACGTTTTGCCACTAAGATTCGGGGATTCCCGGACGCTCACCCCTCTCTAATTATGCAGGCATTTCTTATGGGTTTGAAGCCTTCGAGGTTCTTCTGGTCGCTGATCGAGAAGCCATCGGTGACCGTCTCCAAAATGTTCCAATATGCCAACCAAAATTTCACCGTCGAAGCATTGGTGGCGGGGAAGCTTATGGAAGGCAAGAGGCCAAGGGTGGAACAATCCCGGGGAACAACCTCAGCAACCCTAGCGCCACCCCACCGGGGGCCTGATCGACAAGAGCTACTCCTGAGGCCCCCGCCTCTTCCCCTGAAAACCTCTGCACCAAGATCTTCCTCCAAATTAGGGAAAAAGGTATCTTGCGACATCCATGTCCCATGAGGGCCACTCACAAGGATCGGTCCAAATATTGTAGGTTCCACCGAGACTATGGCCATGATATGGAGGACTGTCATGACCTCCAGAATCAAATAGAGGGACTGATTCATAGAGGCCACCTCATACGCTATCTCAGGGAACCCTGGGAAGTGACTTCGCACCCCAAGGAACTCGTCGAAAGACAAATCGACGTTATCTCCAGGGGATCTGTGGCCGGCGACAACAGCTCTATGGCGAGAAAAGCCTATGCTCGCAGCACGGTCGAGAAGTGTCCCCAGCCTGAGCTTGAGCCTGAAATCACCTTCGGGGCCGGAGAAGTTGAGCACTCCCACCACGATGATGCATTGGTGATCTCCATCTAGGTCACCAATGTTCGAGTAAAAAGGGTGATGGTCGATACCGGGAGCTCCGTCGACATTCTTTACTTTGACGCCTTCAGAAGGCTCAGCTTGACCAAGGGTGACCTCACCCCCATGGCGTCAGCACTCACAAGATTCATGGGGAATTCTATATCCCCGCTCGGGACTACGGCCCTCCCTGTCACCATTAGGGAGGAGCTAAGAGTGAAGACAATGATAACCACCTTTATGGCGGTCGATCTGCCCTCGGCTTACAACATCATCCTCGGCCAACGAACGCTAAACAAGTTAAAAGTGGTGGTTTCCACTTACCACCGGGCCATCAAGTTTCCGACCTCGACAGGGATCGGGGAGGCCCAAAACGACCCGTGGGAGTCAAGGCGGTGCTATCTCGTGGAGGTTACTCTCCCAAGAAAATTGCACCTCGCTCAGGTCCCCGATCCCCGTGAAGGACCCACAGCACCAGTGCCGTTGGAGCCTACCAAACGGCTCGCTGAGGTACCTCTAAAAAAGAGCCAACCTAACCAGACCGTCAAGGTCAGAACCGCACTCCCCAAAGTAGACCAACTACACCTCATTGACTTTCTGAGGAGGAACGCCAATATGTTCGCATGGTCCCCTGAGGAGATGCCCGGGATTAGCTCGGAAGTGGCCCAGCACCGGCTCAACATTGACCCTGGGGCTAGGCCGGTGAGACAAAGGCTGAGGAAGTTTGCTCCCAACCGATTGAAGGCGATCGGTGATGAGGTCAACTACCTTAAAAAGGCTGGATTTATTACCGAGGTCCAATACCCTCGGTGGCTGTCGAATGTAGTCCTCGTTAAGAAATCTAATGGAAGCTAGAGGATATGTGTTGATTACACTGATCTCAACTGGGCATGCCCCAAAGACTGCTATTCACACCCCAGGGTGGATCAATTGGTCGACGCCATCGTGGGCCACGAGCTCCTTACATTCATGGACGCATTCTCCGGCTACAACCAAATCCAAATGGTGGCTCAGGATTAAGAGGACATAGCCTTTGTCACCCATAGAGGAGCATACTATTACAAAGTAATGCCCTTCGGCCTGAAAAACGTTGGCGTGACCTACCAAAGGATGGTCGACAAACTTTTTAAACACCAGCTTGGGAGGAATATGGAAGTATACGTAGACGACATGATCGTAAAGAGCAAGGTCGCAAGTACACACCTAACCGACCTAGCGAAGACATTCCAGACGCTCCAGCGATTCAACATACGTCTAAATCCTGCAAAGTGCATCTTCAGAGTTAGCTCGGGGAGGTTTCTTGGCTTTATCATTCACCAAAGGGGGATAGACGCCAACCCGAAAAAGGTGCGGGCCATAGCCGAGATGCACTCCCCCTGCTCGGTCAAGGAGATATAGTGACTTGCCAAGAGGATGGCAGTGCTCAGCAGGTTCGTGTCACGATCAGGAGATAAGTGCCTCCCTTTTTTTTGGGCTCTGCGATGTGCCAACAGCTTTACGTGGACCTCGAAGTGCGAGGAAGCCTTCCAAAAGCTAAAGGCATGCCTCGGTAGCTTACCCCGACTCGCCTCGCCCGAACCGAGCGAAACCCTTAGTCTCTACTTGGCGGCCTTGCCATAAGCAGTTGGCTCGGTATTAGTCCAGGAGGTGCCGCCTACTTAGTAACCCACATATTATGTCTGCTATATCCTCGTCGGGCCCGAGGTGCGGTACCCCCGATCAAGAGGCTGGCTCTCACCCTCATGAAGACGGCCCGAAAGTTGGGGCCCTACTTCCAAGGCCACACGATCAAAGTGATCACCGACCAGCTGCTGCGACAGATCCTTTCCAACTTCGACGTGGCAAGTCGCATGCTGCGATGGTCGATCGAGCTTAGCGAATTCGATATTCAGTACTCCCCTAGGATCGCCATCAAAGCTCAGGTACTAGCTGATTTCGTTTCCGAGCTAACCCTTGAAGACCTTGATGTGGGGTAGGACAACAACCAGAACACATGGACCCTACACGTGGACAGCTCGTCCACTACCAGAGTGGCCGGTATCGGGCTTATCCTCAAGGACCCATCGGGAGAAACCTACGAGAGGTCGGTCCAATTACAATTTCGAGCTACCAACAACGAGGCCGAGTACGAGGCATTACTCCATGGCTTGTACCTCACTTTGGAGATGCATGTTAATGACCTTGAGGTGTTTAGTGACTCCCAGTTGGTGACGGGACATGTCAATGGGAGCTACGAAGCCTGTGACCCAACGATGGCACTATATCTCATGGAGGCGAAGCGACTCGCCCACCACTTCAACCATTTCGCAATCGCTAGAATACCTCGGGCGCAAAACGTGTAGGCGGACGCACTAGCCAGGTCAGCCTCCGCCCGTGACCCGGCGTCGGTCCCAGCAATTGAGTCCATAACGGCACCGACGGTGGCAAGTCACGAGGTCATCGAAATAGGTCTACTACCCAACTGGATGGAGGAAATCCTCCGCTTCAAGACGGATGGAAGGGAGCCCGACGATTCGACGACTGTGAGATGGTTGAGGCGAACCCAATCCTAGTACTATGTCATCGGTGGGAGCTGTACTGAAGGGCCTTCTCCCAACGTCTCTTACGCTGCCTCGCGCCATCAGAAGATGAGACAGTCCTCGCCGAGCTCCATGAGGGGATCTGTGGGGAGCACATCGGGGGACGAATCTTGGCCTTCAAGATTCTTCAGTAGGGATACTACTAGCCAACCATGCGTCGGGATGCCTTGTCATATGCACAGTAGTGCCCGCAATTCCAGAGGCACGCCCGAATGCCACACCAGCTAGCGATTCCCCTTACCCCAATGGACGCGTCCTGACCCTTCGCCCAGTGGAGGATCTCGGGTGCGCACGAAGCTTGGGTGGAGGAACTTCCCAACATCTTATGGGCAATGTAGATGACTCCCAAAACCACCTTGGGGGAGTCTCCGTTCAGCCTCATGTATGGGACCAAAGCGGTCCTTCCGCCCGAGATGGTGTTCCCGACCCTGTGCACCTCCAGTTACGAACAAAGGGCTTTCGAGGAGGGCCTCCAAGAAAACTTAGACCTCCTCAAAGAAAGGAGAGCCAAGGCACATCTGTGTACCTTGGCATATAAGAAGGCAACAACCCAGGTGTACAACCGCAAATTCCACTGGCGATCGATCAAAGTCAAGGACCTTGTCCTCTGAAGGGCAGAGGTGAGCGACCCGACCCGAGCAAGGGGAAAGCTTACGCTTAACTGGGAAGGCCCATATCAGGTCTACAACGTGATCCAAGAGGCGACCTACTCACTCGAAACCATGGAGGGAAGCCCCCTACCAAGAACTTGGAACACATCAAACCTAAAGAAATTCTACCCGTGAGAAAAGTGAGTCGGGGTGTGGAGAGGACATGTGAAGCACACGCACATGCGGCCGGGAAAAAACCAAGGCAGAATTTCAAAATGAAAACACTTCTTAGCAAAAAAGGCACTACATGAGGAGTCGGGCGGGACAGCCCCAAACCCGACCAGCCAAAAAGAGGGGATCCATCATCAAAGGAGGGGAAGCACAGCCCCTAGCTCGGGGGGGGGGGAGTCTCGGGCCCATCATCGAAGGGGATGCTTGCCGGCATGTCGAAGTTTTGGTCCGCTGGATTGTTGGCAAAGGGATCCGACTCAAGCTCCAAGTCCGGGTACTTCGCCCGGAAGCGAGCGTAGGCCACCCGGTACCCGTACTCGTATGTGGCCCATCCCGACCGCACCAAGCCACGTTCGATCCCGGCGGATACCTTATACCCAGTGATCGCCTCCTCAATCCTTTTGGGTAGCCCCAACCGCTCCTCCTTTAGGACCTCCTCGGTGCCCCAAGCGGCAGACCTGGCGGTCTTGACATCATGGGAAAGGGTCAGTAGCTTGTCATCCAATGATTGGACGTGTGACCAGCTTTCTTCTAGCTCGGTCTTCAAACGAGCCACCTCCTCACCCAGTGCTGAGGCACGCTCCTCGGCTGCAGTAACGGCCTCTGGCCCCCCTCGGGCCCTCAGCTCTAGGTTCTCCTTTCGGAGGGCGGCATCGACCTCCAACTAGCGCCCAATCACGCGTCCGACGTTGAGGACCCAGTCGACCAATGCCATACCATAGTGTTGACTCTGTGTGAAGGTTGGTGTCAGCACCCAGGCAGAAAAGGGGTCAAGTAGGAAAAGGAAGCCACCACTTACCCATATGAGCGACTTGGTCGCCCGCTTTGCCAGCTCTTCGGAACGGGAGCTGTACAGATCCTTTGCTATGAATGGGTGGAGCGCCCCCCGGAGGAACTCCTAGGCAGTAGGCTCATCACCCTAGATGCTATTGTCAGCCCTAAGGGTCAACATCCGGGTGGCATAGGGGGCCCCTGGCTCCCCAGCCGGAAGATCGGCCATACTTGGAGCCTGGTACTACTCACCGTTGGCCTAGGAGTCGACGCAACATAGCTCCCATATTGGTAATGGGTGCAGCGGTGCCCTCTTGAAAGGGTCACCACCGGACGACCCGGCCGATCCCTTCCCCTTCATGCCCCCCTAGCCCTCAACCTGGGGGCGGCCCCAGGCAATCCCAGGATGGTGCTCGAGCGAGTGGCAAGGCCCGTGAGTGTTTTCCGAGACAAAGCCTTTGTCCTCTTTGGAGGGCGCCCCTCTGTCGGAGACGTCGGCGCCCTCTTCAGAGTGCCCTCCTGTGGGGGCTCCCTACCTTCGGAGCCCTCCCCATCCTGAGATGGGGGCACGACAGCCTTGACGCTGGCCGTTTTCTTCACTAAACGAATATCCACCATCACTATAAAAGAAGATTGGTCGGTTAGATAAGTCAAGACAAGCGAACAAGCCATCATAAGCGAATGGCCATACCCCCGGTGGTGGGGCTCATCTCTGCTTCAACCGTTCCCCCCTCGCTTATCTCCTTAATTGCCCGAGAGGAAGACAGGATACCCCTCAATCGATCCACGACCGTAGTTTCCCCATCGGAGAGCGTCAAGGGGGCGTTATCGATGGTCCGAAAGGCCCACCCAGTGCTGTAGCCCCACTCTTCGCTGCAGCTAATAAAGAAGAAACATCTCTTGCAACCTTTGTTGTTGGAAGGCGCACCATTGATCTTAAAACCACTATGGGCGGTCAGGTAGTACCCACCTGGCCCCCTGCCCAAGTGGAAGCAAGCCAGAAAGAGGGCCCGGGACGACTCGATCCTTGCCCCCCGACACTCCCAGATGAAGGCCACCAGGTACCACCATGAGTTCAGTGACACCTAGGAGGGCGAGATCCCCTAAAGGCAAAGACAGTCCCTAATGACAGGGTGCACCGGGAACCGCAACCCCGCCTCAAAAGCCCCCACGGTCAGCCCGAACCCATCGGGAAACTAATCATATGGTCGTTGCCCGAACTAAGGGACATGCAGACTGTAACGCTCCAGGATGTGGTAGCGATCCCGGAGCACTCTCAAAAGGTCCTCAATCATCACTGAGTCTATGTCATGCCACGACTTGAGAACCTCAAGCACGGCCGAACTCCCTGAGGCCTCTGAGGAGGCGCTACTTGAAGACACACAGACCACCTCGTCCCGGGAACCCCTAGAAGAAGAAGAAGGAGAAGGAGGAGGAGAAGGGGAAGGAGATGAAGACAACGACGAGGATGATGATGGAGACATCCCGACCTCAAAATTGCAAGCAAAAGCCGTGGCACAGGACGAAGGATGGAAGCAGGAAGGTCAGCCGAGTTGCAAGAAGGGAGCCGAGGCGCGGGATGGGGGGGTTGAAGGCAAATGTGATGATAACCACCCTGGGTAGGGTTTATAAAAGGCGGGCTATCCACGGTAGGGCGGCGGTTGGGGTTTCCCAAGGAGAGAAACAGTCGCCGCATTTAAGTCCCGTCACAAACCCTTGGATCCACCAGATTCGCCCACCTCGGAGCCCACGCCAGAAGCGTCCCATCGCCCGAGGACCACTGCCGAAGGCCATTCAAATAAAAAGTTTCCCACAAGGCTGAAGTGACACTTTGCCCGGCCCACCACATGGCATGACGACATGAACCAGCATCCAGGTAATAGTTGTTGGGAAATCAAGGGGGCGACATCATATGCGCAGCGGAAGAACAAGAAAACAAAAATCCCCGATTCCCAAAAAGTTGTTCGTCGTCGTGCGAAGATTGGTGCGCAAAAATCCGCAAAACACAAAACTGCGTATAGAGATTGTGTTACCTAGGGAGATCGTATATCCCTGTTTACTTGCAGATCCTTAGGAGAGAGTGAAGGAGGTCAAGTGTCCTCCTCTCTAGCGGTGATCCACACAAAGAGGGGTTAGATGACCCTCCTCAAAACTCCAGGCCTCCTCGTGGTGGAGGGAGAGGAGAATAGGAAAGGCAAGCAAATACTCTAGCCTATGAGGTGTGAATCCCTCCTATTTATAGAGATCCCGTGTCAAACCCTAATGGGTCCTTCCCTAGTGGGTATTGGATCTGCATCCAATAAGACAAGGGCTCCGGCGGGATATCTCATATCCAAACCTCTACTCATCGCAATGCCTACCATATGTGTGTGACCCTCTAGGCCCAATATCGAGCTGGCCGTGAGTCATACCTGTCGAACTCCTTCTAACTCAAAGGAATTATTATCTTTGTAATAATTCACTCACTCATCGACTACTGGATGTACTAGGCCACTACGCCAGTCCCTTAATCACGATACAGGGAATCCAATCCATTGGACCTGTCTCATCCTCGCTTACCATGTACCTATAGTCCCTCATCCATCTAATAGCCCAGAGACCATATATCGAGCATGGTGTTGTAAGACACATACGGTTTCTACTCGAGTCTCGCTCTAATCGGATTCTCCCGGAGAACTTTTTCTCTCTCAACCCGAATGACCCTGGCCAGGGATTTGTCTGAGCAAGAACACATAGGATATTCCTCTCATGACGCCGAGAGTGGATGATCCTCTATCGACACTCAATAGCCCTCGTAAGGTCGACTACCACTTCCAATGATCAGTCAGATTAGATCCGGGACAACCAAACCTATAAGTCCGGTATCAAAGAGTGGAGCACTCATATAGACATCCTTGGTGTCTCAAGTCTAAGGACCAGATACACCATTAGGACTCTACGGAATCGCCGTCCGACAATAAGGCATCATCAACCATCCAAAGATTCCGTAAGCGGATCAATCAGTGAACTCATTCTCCAATGAGCACCTGTATCAGTATCCCTAGTGTCCCTACACGAAAGCAGCTATGAGACCAGCTGCATCCATCATATGGACGGTATACTGAACACACCAGCCTATCCTGGTTATCACGATGTCCCTCTCGAAAATCCTATGACCGGGATTATTTAGGATATGTGTTTAAAGGTGAATCGATCTCATTATCGTGATCTCATCACGATCCGATTCCCATTGCACAAATCTAAGGACATCACAATATATATATGCATTTATGCAATAGTTATAAAGTGATATACGCCAAAATATAATAAGCAAAAGATTCTGTATCAAGTCACACGTGCCATCACTCACGGATTGGCTTGTCGGGCACCTATGACTAGCAATCTCCCACTTGACCTAAAGCCAATCACCTACATGTCCCATCCCCATCGGACTCTGTGGACGCTTCAAAGACAATCTGAGACAACGGCTTTGTCGATGGATCTGCAATGTTATCTTCGGATGGAACTCTTTCCACCACTACATCTCCTCAAGTTACGATCTTTCTTATAAGCCGGAACCTCCTCGAACACTTCTCGATGAGACCCGGTTCCCTTATTTGAGTAATCACCCCATAGTTGTCGCAATATAAGGAAGTCGACTTGTCGCTATCTCAGATCGACTCCCAAATCTGTGATGAACTTCTTCACCCAGACTCCTCCTTTGCTGCATCTCGATGCAGCAATGTACTCCGCCTCGGGTCGAAGTCAAGAGTGGTATCTTGCTTTGGAACTCTTCCAAAGACACTCCTCCATTCAAGGTGTACACATACCCTGAATTCGACTTGCTATCATCGACATCGACTGAAAACTTGAGTCGATGTAGCCTTCAACCTTAAGACTATTACCTCCATATACTAGTAAAAGATCCTTAGTCCTTCTCAAGTACTTAAGGATACACTTTATCGCTTTCCAAAGCTCCAAGCCCGATCCGCTTTGATACTTGCTCGTGACACTCGAGCATGCGCTTATATCGCCTAGTACATAGCATGGCATATATGATAGACCCTATTGCTGAGGCATAAGGTATCATATCCATGTTCGCCTCTTTCTTCTGGAGTCTTTCGGGACATATTCAGAGAAAGCGATATCCCATGTCTCATCAGTATGAGACCTCTCTGGAATTTTCCATGCCAAACCTTTTGACAATAGTTTCTATGTACCGACTGGGGACAAGCCAAGCATCCTCTTGGATCTATCTCTATAGATTCTAATCCCCAAGATATAAGATGCTTCCCCTAAGTCCTTAATGGAGAAGTGTCTAGATAACCAAGCCTTTACTTTGTGGGATAGCATTCCTATGTCATTCCCAATGATGAGGATGTCATCCACATATAACACCAAAAAAGGTGATAGCGCCCCACTTACCTTTCTGTATACACAAGGCTCATCTTCATTCTTAACGGTCATAAGATCTAATTGCCTCATCAAATCTTATGTTCCAACTTCGAAGCTTGCTTTAGTCCATAAATGGATCTAAGCAACCTACACACCTTATCCGGCAGTTCTTGGACATAAATCCCTCAAAGTTGCATCATATACACCTCCTCCTCGAGGTTCCCATTGAGGAATGCGATTTTCACATCCATCCATCGGATCTCATAATCATAGTGTGCTGCAATAGCCAATAGAATTCTGATGGATTTTAGCATTGCTACGGTGAGAAAGTTTCATTGAGTCAACACCTTGCCTTTGACAATACCCCTTAGCCACTAGCCTTGCTTTATAGGTCTCTACCTTTCCATCTACTCCCATCTTTTTCTTAAAGATCCACTTGTAACCGATGGGTACAATACCTTCTAAGATCAACTAGGTTCCAAACCTTATTGGAGTACATAGAATCCATCTCGAATTCATGGCTTTTTTCCACTTCCTGAGTCTATACTCATAATAGCCTCCTCGTAGGTCTCGAGAGGATCAATATCCTCTACATCCTCTCCTGCTTCTAATATGTCCCACATATCTCTCAGAGGATGGGATACTCTATCGACACTGCATGGTAAAGTTGATACTTGTGTATTAGGTACCCAATGACTTCTGTCAGAGTGGTGCTTGAGCTTGGTTCTCCAACCTCGCCAATTCTATCATTCTCCCACTGCCTCCGCCAAAAAAATGTTCCTTCTCAAGGAACACTGCTCTCTTTAGCTACAAAGACCTTTTGGTCCTCGAGATGATAGAAATAATACCCACAAGTTTCCTTTGGGTATCCCACAAATTTGCATCGCTCTCGTCCTTGATTCTAACTTATCGGGTTGTGTCTTCTAACATGGGCAGGGCAGCCCCATCTTAACAACCTTAAGATCAGGCTTCCTCCTTTTCCATATCTCATATGGTGTAAACACTACCACTTAGTTGGAACTCTGTTCAAGGTAAGTCATGGGTTTCTAGGGCATATCCCTTTAATGAGATGGGTAGGTCAATAAAACTCATCATGGACCGTACCATATCTAATAATGTACGATTTCTCCTTTCTCGAGACACCACTGAAATGAGGTGTATAAGGAGGTGTCCATTGGGATAATATCCCATGGTCCTTGAGGAACCCAATAAACTCAGACTTAAGTATTCATCTCCTCGATCCGATCAAAGAGTTTTGATACTCTTTTCCACCGTTCTCCACCTCATTCTTATACTCTCTCTAATTTCTCAAAGGCCTCGTGACTTGTACTTCATTAAGTACACATATCCATACCTTGAGAAATCATCAATAAATGTAATGAAGTAGGAGTAACCTCCAATGGCATGAGTTGACATGGGTCCACATACATCACTATGTATGAGTTCCAACAACTCATTGGCTCTCTCTCCAGTTCTACTAAATGGAGATTTGGTCAGTTTTCCACGAATGCAGGGGTCACAAGTTGTATATGACACATAGTCGAATGGATCTAGATATCCATCATTTAGCAACTTTTGAATCCTTCTTTCATGGATGTGACCTAGCCTACAATGCCACAGGTATGCACTGTTCAACTCATCTCGTTTCCTTTTGGACATATTTACATTCATGATATGTGGAGTGGTGTCTAACATAAATAAACCATTATGCAATGTTTCTTTCGTGATGATCTTATCATCTAATAATATCGAACAACCATTGTTCTCAAAAACAAATTTATATCCACTAACTGTTAAACATGAAATGGAGATAATGTTTTTGATAATAGAAGGAACAAAATAACATGCATCTAATGCAATAAAAGCTCCACTAGGCAGATGTAGGGCGACCTCGCCAATAGTTAATACAGCAACTTTTGCTCTATTACCCATCTTGAGGTCCATCTCGCCTCTCTATAGTCTCCTAGGCCTTGCCAGAACCTGCAACGAATTGCATATATGATAAGCACTACCGGTATCCAATACCCATGTGTTATCATAAGAGTCTGACAAATGGAGACTGATCATGAATGTACCTGAAGCTTCATCAAGCTTTTGTTTTGCCCTTTCTGCAAGGTACTCTTTGCAGTTTCTCTTCCAATGCCCATCTTTACCACAAATAAGACCGGGCCTTTGTCCTTTCTTTGGGTCTTTCTTAGCAACCTTTGCTTTACCTTTGTTTGCCCTTGCCCTTTCCCTTCTTAAGGGACCTTTCTTTTCCTTTTCTTTTCTGGTCTCACCAGTGTAGAGAACTGGCTTCTTTTCTTAATAGTACTCTCTACCTCCCTCAACATATTGAGGAGCTGGAGAGTCACCTCAAGCTTGTTCATATTAAAATTCATTATGAACAGTGAAAAGGAATCTGGTAGGGACTGAAGCACAATGTCCACACACAAGTTATCCTCTAGGACCATTCCTAGACTTGTGAGTTTCTCTATCCACTCAATCATCTTTAGGACATGGTTCTGAACCGGTGTCCCCTCAATCATCCTAGCGCGGAAAAGGCTCTTGGATATCTCATATCGTTGAGTCCTTCCCTATTCCTCAAACAATTTTCGGATATGTAGGAGAATGGATCCGCATCCATCTTTTCATGTTGTCTCTGTAACTCGAGTCATAGAGCCCAACATATAGCACCGAGCAAGAGTGGAGTCATCAATGTACTTCACGTGGCGAGCGATCTCATCCTCGCTTGCCCCTTCTTCGGGCGTGAGGCATCATCAGATCAAGGACGTATACGATTTTCTCCACTGTGAGAACAATTCTCAAGTTACGGAGCCAATCCGTATAATTTGGACCAAGAAGGCGGTTGACATCAAGTATGCCAATGTAAGGGATTTGAAAGCGACATTTTCTGAAAATAAAGATGTAGCGTAAATGAATAACATGCAGATTTTGCAAGAAATAAACTATCAAGATATGGACTTCTATTTTAATATGCTCCCACTATTTTACTAATGAGTCACGCGACACCCTCAAAGATGTGAAATGGAAGTCTCCAGCAGAGACTTCTAGTGGGGATCAGATTCAATCGGCGTCTTAGTGTAACCTCGAGGGACTCGACCAATCACACTAAGCCTAAAAGGTAGGCAACTCTTGCCGATCACAACTCCTTGTGATTCCCGCTTTTTTCGCCCTCCTAATCACCATGGCCTCGAGGGACTCGACCAACCATGATGCTTTCGGTTAAGTCAACACCTTTGTTACAAGATGAGTCCGATTTGATGATATACCCTCGGGGACTCACCAAGCATACCATGTCCTCGTGTCACCGGGGTGACATCTCTATGTCGTAAGCAAGATAGTGAATCGCGATATAGGTGAGTCTCGAGGACTCGACCAACTCAACCTATACCGGAATCGGTTCCTACCATAACGATGGAAGGCCACGGGGTCAATCTAATTGCCTCACGCCACCGAATTTAATATTATCGAGAGATGTTTCTATAATTTGGTCTCCTAATATGACATGTCACACATATACATATTTAATATATATCTACATCGCATGCAAATATATATACATATCTAGTATGTGTATAAGCAATCACATCGATGATCATGGACCACAACCTAATATGATTAGGTCCGAGCCAAGATGGGCCTAATCACTCACATCAAGATCTATGTGTGCAACGGTGCATCTCCATGCCCCGTGATCGCCCATCTCGCCCACACGCTTGGTTCCGTTGCGACATCTTGATGCATCTCCATGCATCACGATCGTCACGTCTTCGTGGGTCCCGCTATCGCATCCACGCCTCCCGCCAAGCCTCCTCATGTGATTACAACTTAATCATAGGCACGAGGGTCCCGACAATAAACGAGAAATATAATGGAGGTTCACAGGACCTTCAATAATATTAATCACAAGTACACACATCACACCTGCCTATGATCATCCGTCCACACATCATACATCACATGTATAAATAATCATTATCATGTAGGACTACTAGATAATAATAATAAATAATAATCAACTAAACCTTTTAATTAATTAATATTTTTCTGAAATCGTGGGGACATGTAGGGAATTTCAAAATTCCTTAGGTATTTTTGTAATTTGGACAAAGACAGAAACCGAATTTCTCAAATTCACGGGGGCAAAATTATCCTTTTGCCCAAAACCCTAATTCCCTCTATCTGCCGCCACCACCCCCCTGGCGGGCTCAGGCTTGGGGGGCGGGCGAGGGCAGGGCTCGCTTTGTGGGCAGACGCCTTGCTGGGCGCCGCTGCTTCAGGGGCGCCCACCGGCCGCCGCCTCCATGGCGGTTCTACCCATGGCAAGGTTCAGCGGTGTCTTTGCCATTGGCGGCCGCCCTACGGGTTTTTGCCGGGGAGCAGCTGGCCCACACCGCGCTGCCTGGGGTGCCTCAGCCAATTGCTGCAGCTGGCCCTCCTCGCCAGGGGTCAGGGTCGCAGGCGCCTCTACCCGGGGCGCTGCCAGCCCCACCGCCGCAGAAGTTCTGCTGCAAAGACGATACCGGCCACTGCGCAGTACGGTGCTTATGCATCTTGCGCCGCACCGATCAGGGTTTGGCTACGATTGCGGTTGCTATTGCGGGTGGTCGCGGGCATGCAGATCGAGGGCAGCAACCGTTGTTGTCCTTCCTCGCTTTTTAAGTCAACGATTTTGACGTCAATATTCTTCCTAAACACAACACACGCAGTTCAAAACCAATCATTCGCATCTAACAACCCGGCTCGATACCACCGTTGGGAAATCAAGGGGCGACATCATATGCGCAGCGGAAGAACAAGAAAACAAAAAATCCCCGATTCCCAAAAAAAAGATGTTCGTCGTCGATGCGAAGATTGGTGCGCAAAAAAATCCAGAAAACACAAAACTGCGAGATAGAGATTGTGTTACCTAGGGAGATCGATATCCCCTGTTTCCTTGCAGATCCTTAGGAGAGGGTGAAGGAGGTCAAGTGTCCTCCTCTCTGGCGGTGATCCACACAGCAGGGGTTGCGACGACCCTCCTCAAAACTCCAAGCCTCTAAGGTGGAGAGGGAGAGGAGAATAGGAAAGGCAAGCAAAGACTCTAGCCTATGAGGTCAGAATCCCTCCTATTTATAGAGATCCCGTATCAAACCCTAATGGGTCCTTCCCTAGTGGGTATTGGATCTGCATCCAATAAGACAAAGGCTCCGTCGGATATCTCATATCCAAACCTCTACTCATCGCAATGCCTACCATATGTGTGTGACCCTCTAGGCCCAATATCGAAGCTGGCCGTGAGTCATACCTGCCGAAACTCCTTCTAACTCAATGAATTATTATCTCCAGTAATAATTCACTGACTCATCGACTACTTGACGTATTAGGCCACTACGCCAGTAGTCCCCGACGATACAGGGGAATCCAATCCATTGGACCCGTCTCGTCCTCGCTTACCATGTACCTATAGTCCCTCATCCATCTAATATCCCGAGACCGTGATATCGAGCATGGTGTTGTCGGACCCATACGGTTTCTTTCTACTGAAGTCTCGCTTCTAATCGATTCTCCCGAGAACTCTTTCTCTCTCAACCCGAATGACCCTGGCCAAGGATTTGTCTGAGCAAGAACACATGGGATATTCCTCTCATGACGCCGAGAGTGGATGATCCTCTATCGATACTCAATAGCCCTCGTAAGGTCGACTACCACTCCCAATGACCAATTGTACTAGATCTGGGACAGCCAAACCTATAAGTCTGGTATCAAAGAGTGGAGCACTCATACAGGACATCCTTGGTGTCTCAAGTCTAAGGACCAGATACACCACTAGGACTACGGAATCACTGTCCGACAATAAGGCATCATCAACCATCCAAAGATTCTCAGAGGCGGATCAATCAGTGAACTCATTCTCCAATGAGCACTTTGTCTTCAGATCCCTAGTGTCCCTACATGAGCAGCTATGAGACCAGCTGCATCCATCATATGGACGGGTATACAAAGACACTAGTCTATCCTGGTTATCACGATGTCTCTCTCGAAACCTATGACCGGGATTATTTAGGATATGTGTTTAAAGGTGAATCGATCTCATTATCGTGATCTCATCACGATCCAATTCCCATTGCACAAATCCAAGGACATCACAATATATATATGCATTTATGCAATAGTTATAAAGTGATATACGCCAAAATATAATAAGCAAAAAGATTCTGTATCAAGTCACACGTGCCATCACTCACGTGATTGGCTTGCTGGGCACCTATGACTAGCAATAGTCGCTCGGCCCGCAGGTTAGGCTCTTGCCTAGGTTGGTCCAGATCGCTCTCGACAGGCGACCCGCTGGCACCAAGGCCCGAGTCTGAGTATAATCACTTGGCTCGCGATTCCAGCTCCTGCCCGGGTCACTCCATATCTCTCTCGACAAGCGACCCGCCGGCACCGAAACCTGAGCACGAGCATAGTCGCTCAGCCCACAAGTAAGGCTCTTGCCCAGGTTGCTCTAGATCGCTCTCGACAGGCGACCCGCCGGCACCAAGGCCCGATCCCGAGTATAATCACTCGGCTTGCGATTCCAGCTCCTGCACGGGTCGCTCCAGATCGCTCTCGACAGGTGACCCGCTAGCACCGAAACCTGAGCATGAGCATAGTCGCTCGGCCCGTAGGTTAGGCTCTTGCCCGGGTCGCTCCAGATCGCTCTCGACAGGCGATCCATCGGCACCAAGGCCCAAGCCCAAGAATAATCACTCGGCACATGTTTCCAGCTCCTGCCCGGGTTGCTTCAGATTGCTCTCGATAGGCGACCCGTCGGCACCGAAACCTAAGCACGAGCATGTTAGGATCAAGAGCACTAAGTGGGTCGGGGGTGAATTAGTGTAGCGGAAAACTCTCTACATTTAAAACTGAGTTCGCACGACAAAGCTGATTTCAGTAGAAAATTTGATTCGTAAATCACTTTAACTTGTGAATAGGCAAGAGGCAGTTAAAACAAATCTATTAAGGCAGTTTGCTATTGTGATAGAAATCACAATGTAAGCGCAAACTGAAATACGATGTTCGTACGAGAAAATCGATTTACGTCTAAACACGATTCGGAAAGTATTGAGCTTGGAAACGCAGACGTAAAAGCGCAGAAGGCAGTAAGCTTATGAAGGAGGTTTGCAGTAAGGAAAATAAGCTCAAAGTAAATGCAAACCAGAGACGATGAGAGTTTATAGTGGTTCGGTCACTCGTGACCTACATCCACTCCTCTGATTCCTCTTCTGTCGAGGCCATCGACATCCACTAATGATCTTCCTTTACTAGGCGAAGATCAACCTCCTTCTTACACCCCTCTTCTCCTTTTATTGGGTTTAGGAGACAACCCTTACAAGCACTCACTCTCCTCTCTTAAACAGGATTCTAACACTTAAGCTAGAGGAGGGAAATTCTAGAGATTGCAGTAGTGTTTCCTTTCTTTTAATCTCTCTGTGCTTGTGTGTTTTACCCAGGGATTGGAGGGGTATTTATAGGCTCCAAATCAGTTTGAATTTAGAGCTCAAAACTATCATCTCCCGGAATTCCGAGCTCTGGCGGTTGCACCGCTTGACTAGGGTGGTTGCACCGCTGTTAGAGCTCGGAGACTGAGCTCCTGGGTGGTGCCACCACTTGTCAGGGGCGGTTGTACCGCCTGACAGAGCTCGGAGACCGAGCTCAGGCGGTGCCACCGCCTGATTGGGGCGGTTACACCGCCCAGCAAGAGCTCGGAGACCGAGCCCTGGGCGGTTCCACCGCCTGTCAGGGGTGGTTGCACCGCCCAGCCAAAGCTCGGAGACCGAGCCCTGGGCGGTGCCACTACCGACCCAGGCAGTGCCACCTCTGGGCGAGAGATCTGGGTCCGAATGGGTTGATCCATTCGGCCCAATCTCGTTCTTTCAAGGGCCCAATTGCCCCTAGATTAAGTTAATGGGATCACCTCCCATTTCTAACTTAATCATCGTGCTAACTACGACAATTCTAAGGACAGCTTGCTCCGGTGCATCAATCGCTTCTTCCAGCAAGCTTCCGGTGAACTTCCGTCGATCATCCGATGAACCCTCGGTGATGCTCCTGCGGACTTCCGGCAAACTCCTGGCTTGCGACGATCCACTTGGCAAGTTCCGACGAGCTTCTTTTGGCAAGCTCCTGGACTTCTCGGATTTGTTCCCGTAGAACCTCCGACGACCGTCCTAACTTCCGTCGAGCTCTTGAACTCCCAACGTGATCATAGTCCTGACTTTGGCACAACTCCTGCTGCATGTCTTACTTTCATCGTAGTTAATCCTGCACACTTAAAACAGAACTTCGATCGAGATAATTAATCCTAAGCAATTAACCAAGTTGTCCGACATGTCATTGGTCCCTCGACGCTTCGTCCGATTCTTCGGCGCATCGTCCTCTCCTGCGGCCTATTGCCCAATCGGCCAGTTGACTCCGCAACTCTGATATCCTTGGCACAATACCCGCTCTTCTTGGCCTGATGCCCGAGTCCACGGCCCAAAGCCTTCTGTCGATACGTCGACCGATCCACTGGCCCGACGTCCAATCTTCTGACATGTTCCTCCGGCACAACATTATTTTTCCTGCTTTAATCATCCTGTCGAAGCATCTTGCGTCACTCAAAATGCAGATTAAAACATAAATACATATCAATTGGTTTCATCATCAAAATAGGAGATTCAACAATCTCCCCCTTTTTGATGATGACAACCAATTGATGACGGAGTTAAACTTAACTCCCGGAGTTTAAACAAACTCCCCCTATCAATATGACATATTGATAGAACCTTGAATTCAAACTGAATTCAAGTCATTGCAATATTCATCATAAATACTTGCAACACATCATCATGAACTTATGCATAAACTTATGCATAACATGTCATGTCGTCAACGGAGTTAACTTTAACTCCTAGAGTTTAGACAAACTCCCCCTATCAATATGCCATATTGATAGAACCTTGAATTCAAACTAAATTCAAGTCATTGCAATATTCATCATGAATACCTGCAACACATCATCATGAACATATGCATAAACTTATGCATCACATGTCATGTCATCAACATATTTCTCCCCCTTTGTCATCAACAAAAAGGAGAAGTACCACATCCAAGTGTTTGTTATATAAGTTTAACTTATTGCATGAAAAACATAGTATCAAGTTTTATCATCATGCAATTTTGGAGCTAGAAAATTTAGCAAGTGTTACATCATACTTAGAACATTCAAGCTATCAAGTTTTAGATATTCAAGTTCTATAGCATACAAGATAGCACTTTTGGTAATGTTCAAGATAGCAAGTTCTACATCATGCAAGCTAGCAAATTAGAGATGTTCAAGAAAGCAACTCTTGCTTCTTGATATATGAAAATTTTGTCAACTTTGCTATATGCGCAAGTTAGCATGTTTTGCTTCTTGAGATAGGCAAGATAGCACTTTTATTCTTTTTGTTTCTTAAGATGTTCAAGATAGCAAGCTCTACATCTTGCAAGCTAGCAATGTTACAACATTTTAGAACTTGAAAGCTCGTAATTTAGAGATGTTCAATAAAGCAGCTTTTGTTTCTTGAAATATGCAAGTTTTACAATATACAAGCTAGCAAATTCAAAGATATGTAAGTTGGTATATTTGCTTTTCTTGAGATAGGCACGAAAGCACATATTTGCATTTTCTTGAAATTTCAAGCTAGTAATTCTCGGTGATGTTCTTCAAGATATCAATTTCTTCTCTTTTGAGAAGTGCAATTTTTGCTTTCTTCTTGAATTGTGCAATTTGCTTCTTTTGAGATAGCAACTTTTTGCTTCTCTTTAGAACACAAGGTAGCAATTCTAGAAAGTTTTACATCATGCAAGGTAGCAAATTTTTGTGATGTTCATGTCAAGGTCTTTTCCTTGCAATATGTAAGCTAGCAAGTTTGCCAAACTAGCAAGAGATAATGTTTTACATGATGTCTATGCTAGAAATTCTTGCTCCCCATTTGTCATTGTCAAAAAGAAGGGAAGACCCTTATATCAATTTTCATATTATGACAAAGGTAAGTATCAATCTTATTTGTGCATCATTATATATTCAAATTAAAATATACATAATTTCAAAAACCTTATTTTTCATGCACGATACAAATAAATCAATCATCATTATGAGCATATCATACATGATATTCAAGCATTAGAATTTTTAAGCATTTATCAATATTTTGATCATGATATCAAATATTTATCATTTAAAGCATTCATGATACACATCATATGCAATACATGATGTGCATCATTATCATAAGTATTGCATATATCATTTTAACTTCATGAATATTTCATCATTGCATGCATCATACCAAAACATTTTAAGTCATACAAGCCATAAATACAAAGAAATCATGTCATGAAGGATAAAATCATTTGAATACCAAAAGACATGATTCATATACAAAATCTCCTCTCAAGAGAATATCAAGTAAAATCGTAGGAGATCAATTAATGAGAAATTTTGATTTATAATAAAATCTCATGTATCGAATGTCGAGAAAAAAATATCACAAGTTATATTCAAGAGAAAAATCATCATTCTTTTTCAACTCATTCAATTTGTCAAATCAACATTTCTTAGATATGTATGATACCAAAACATGGTTTCAAAAAATTCATAACATAGGTAGATTCATGATTTCATTGATAATATATTTTCTCCTTTTTTATTTTAAATATTTGATTTCATGTTAGCATATTTTTTTCATTTATGTTAAATAAAAACATGCATCAACATTTAGGATCGAAAAATGAATTTCGTCATCAAGATCAATAGATTCTCAAAAATGAATTGTTATGGTCAAGAAAATCCGAAAATAAAATTTAACACTTTCATGCATTCGGACATATTTTTACCATATGTTTTTCAAATACACTCATGAAAATAACACATGCTTATCATCATGTATAACTTAAAATTTCATGCATAAAATTATCAATCATGATATCAAAATATTACATCATTATGCATTTCTTTAAATCAAACATGATTTTATTTAATCAAAATCGAGAAATAACAATGGAGATCAATCGTGATACACATTATTACTTCTTAGCATGATTTCATATTTTCAATCAAAATCATTTTGTTTGTTTATCATAAAATATGCAATATTATCATTTTCGAAATTACTAGCATAATCATAATTTTTATTTTTTTATTTTTAAACATGTAATTTTCAAGAAAATTAATTCTAAACTAAAAAAAAAATACATCATGAAAGCATCAAGTAATTTCAAAATAAATCAAAGGCATTTTAATTACCTCAACGTCGAAGGCTGTTAAGGCGTAGTTTACTGCCTCACTTTTGTTGATTTTCTCCTCGTCTTCGGAGGAGCTCGATTCATCCCATTTTTTGTTCTTCTTCTTTGGCCTCTTCCTCCGTTCAAGTTCATTATTTATTTTAGATTTTTGTTTAATAAACTTATTAATATTTAGTGTTCGAAGTTCAAGTTCATCATTGTCCTCATCACTTGAGTCATCGCTCAAGTGGTATTCATTCGTCCGGAGTTCTAAATCCTTCCTGTTCTTTGGAAGGTTGTTTTGTTCATCATGTGCATTGTGCACCATTTCATATGTCATCAATGAACCGATAAGTTCTTCAAGTGGAAAAATACTTAAATATTTTGTTTCTTGTATTGCCGTTACTTTTGATTCCCAAGCTTTAGAAAGTGATCGTAAAACTTTACTAACAAGTTCAAAATTTGAGAAACATTTGCCAAGAGCTTTTAAACTATTGACGACATCCGTGAAACAAGTGTACATGTCAACAATGGTTTCACTCGGCTTTATTCGAAAAAGTTCACAAGAATGCATGAGAATGTTGATTTTGGACTCTTTCACTTGGCTAGTGCCTTCATGAGTGACCTCAAGAGTTCTCTAAATATCAAAAGCCGAATTACACATCAAAACACGATTAAATTCATTTTTGTCAAGTGCACAAAACAATGCATTCATAGCCTTTGCGTTTAAAGAAAAATACTTCTTCTCCAAAACCGACCATTCGTTCATCGGTTTAGAGGGAAGTTGAAAACCATTTTCAATAATATTTCATAAATCCAAATTCATAGAAATCAAAAAAACTCTCATTCGAGTTTTCCAATAAGTGTAGTCCAATTCGTTAAAAAACGATGGACGAAAAATCGAAAAACCCTCTTGAAAGCTATGAAGAGCTATTTCTCTCGGGTGTAAATCCGAAATGAGAAAAAACTGGCTCTGATACCAATTGTTAGGATCAAGAGCACTAAGAGGGGGGGGGTGAATTAGTGCAGCGGAAAACTCTCTACGTTTAAAACTGAGTTCGTACGACAAAGCCGATTTCAGTAGAAAATTCGATTCGTAAATCACTTTAACTTGTGATTAGGCAAGAGGCAGTTAAAACGAATCTGTTAAGGCAGTTTGTTGTTGTGATAGAAATCAGAATGTAAGCGCAAACTGAAATACGATGTTCGTACAAGAAAATCGATTTACGTCTAAACACGATTCGAAAAGTATTGAGCTTGGAAACGCAGACGTAAAAGCGCAGAAGGCAGTAAGCTTATGAAGGAGGTTTGCAGTAAGGAAAATAAGCTCAAAGTAAATGCAAACCAGAGACGACGAGAGTTTATAGTGGTTCGGTCACTCATGACCTACATCCACTCCTCCGATTCCTCTTTCGTCGAGGCCACCGGCATCCACTAACGATCTTCCTTTACTAGGCGAAGATCAACCTCCTTCTTACACCCCTCTTCTCCTTTTACTGGGTTTAGGAGACAACCCTTACAAGCACTCACTCTCTTCTCTTAAACAGGATTCTAACACTTAAGCTAGAGGAGGGAAATTCTAGAGATTGCAACAGTGTTTTCTTTCTTTTAATCTCTCTGTGCTTGTGTGTTTTACCCAGAGATTGGAGGGGTATTTATAGGCTCTAAATCAGTTTGAATTTGGAGCTCAAAACTATCACCTCCCGGAATTCCAAGGTTTGGCGGTTGCACCGCCTGACTAGGGCGGTTGCACCGCTGTCAGAGCTTGGAGACTGAGCTCCTAGGCGGTGCCACCACTTGTCAGGGGCGGTTGCACCGCTTGGCAGAGCTCGGAGACCGAGCTCAGGCAGTGCCATCGCCTGACTGGGGCGGTTGCACCGCCTAGCAAGAGCTCGGAGACCGAGCCCTGGGCGGTTCCACCGCCTGTCAGGGGCGGTTGCACCGCCCAGCCAGAGCTCGGAGACCGAGCCTTGGGCGGTGCCACCGCCGACCTAGGCGCTGCCACCTCTGGGCGAGAGATCTGGGTCCGAATAGGTTGATCCATTCGGCCCAATCTCGTTCTTTCAAGGGCCCAATTGCCCCTAGATTAAGTTAATGGGATCACCTCCCATTTCTAACTTAATCATCGTGCTAACTACGATAATTCTAAGGACAGCTTGCTCTGGTGCGTCAATTGCTTCTTCCAGCGAGCTTCCGGTGAACTTCCGTCGATCATCCGATGAACCCTCGGTGATGCTCCTGCGAACTTTCGGCAAACTCCTGGACTTGCAATGATCCACTTGGCGAGTTCCGACGAGCTTCTTTTGGCAAGCTCCTGGACTTCTCGGATTTGTTCCCGTAGAACCTCCGACGACCGTCCGAACTTCCGTCGAGCTCTCGAACTCCCAACACGATTATAGTCCTGACTCCGGCGTAACTCCTGCTGCATGTCTTACTTTCATCATAGTTAATCCTGCACACTTAAAACAGAACTTCGATCGAGACAATTAATCCCAAGCAATTAACCAAGTTGTCCGGCATGTCATTGGTCCCTCGACGCTTCGTCGAGCTCTCGAACTCCCGTCGAGTTCCGTCGAGCTCTCGAACTCCCAACATGATTATAGTCCTGACTCCGGCGTAACTCCTGCTACATGTTTTACTTTCATCATAGTTAATCCTGCACACTTAAAATAGAACTTCGATCGAGACAACTAATCCTAAGCAATTAACCAAGTTGTCCGGCATGTCATTGGTCCCTCGACGCTTCGTCCGATTCTTCGGCGCATCGTCCTCTCTTGCAGCCTATTGCCCAATCGGCCAGTTAACTCTGCAACTCCGATATCCTTGGCACAATACCCGCTCTTCTTGGCCTGATGCCCGAGTCCACGGCCCGAAGTCTTCTGTCGATACGTCGACCGATCCACTGGCCCGACGTCCAATCTTCTGACATGTTCCTCCGGCACAACATGATTTTTCCTGCTTTAATCATCCTGATCGAAGCATCCTACGTCACTCAAAACGCAGATTAAAACATAAACACATATCAATTGGTTTCATCATCAAAATACGAGATTCAACAGAGCATAGTTGCTCGGCCCACAGGTAAGGCTCTTGCTCGGGTCACTCCAGATCGCTCTTGACAAGCGACCCACCGGCACCAAGGCCCGAGCCCGAGTATAATCACTCAGCTCATGATTCTAGCTCCTGCCTGGGTCGCTCTAGATCGCTCTCGACAGGCGACCCGTCGGCACCGAAACCTGAGCACGAGTATAGTCGCTTGGCTCGTAGGTAAGGCTCTTGCCCGGGTCACTCCAGATCGCTCTCGACAGGTGACCTGCCAGCACCAAGGCCCAAGCTGGAGTATAATCACTCGGCTCGCGATTCCAGCTCCTGCCTAGGTCGCTCCAGATCGCTCTCGACAAGCGACCTGTCGGCACTAAAACCTGAGCACGAGCATAGTTGCTCGGCCTGCAGGTTAGGCTCTTACTTGGGTCACTCCAGATCGCTCTCGATAGGTGACCCACCGGCACCAAGGCCCGAGCCTGAGTATAATCACTCGGCTCGTGATTCCAACTCCTGCCTAGGTCACTTTAGATTGCTCTCGACGGGTGACCCGTCGGCACCGAAACCTAAGCACGAGCATAGTCGCTCAACCCGCAAGTAAGGCTCTTGCCCAGGTCACTCCATATCGCTCTCGACAGGCGACCCGCCGGCATCGAAACCTAAGCACGAGCATAGTTGCTCGGCCCATAGGTAAGGCTCTTGCCCAGGTCACTCCATATCGCTCTCGACAGGCGACTTGCCGGCACCAAAGCCTGAGCCCGAGTATAATCACTCGGCTCATGATTCCAGCTCCTGCCCGGGTTTCTCCATATCACTCTTGATAGGCAACCCGCCGGCACCAGAACCTGAGCACGAGCATAACTGCTCGGCCTATAGGTCTGGATCCAATGCCTCGCAGCTGATCCGATGCCCGAGCCGCATCTCAAATGATCTAATGCCCGAGTCACACCTCACGGCCAACCCGACGTCCCTCCTCGTCTGACACACGAATCGCTCCACGTTGATCCATGATTCACAGCTCTAACTGGGTCACCTTGGTTCGCTCATCGACTCGCAAAATCGGGGTTCGTAACTCCAACTCACCCCAAATCAGTTATTCGACCAACTAGGATGATAGGTCCCGACTGCCCGACCAACAGAGTCAATCCTGCCCGAGGCATGGGGTGTTGCCCCTCTGATCGCCCCATGATGAGTCAATTCTGTTTCCCCCGCTTGAGCGATCAGCACCCCTCCAACTCAGGCATGCCTCCTAGCCCTTTAAGGACCCCACGACATACCTTGGCGGGGGGGAGAGAGAAGTGATATGGTATATTTTGACAGCCTGAACACGTCACAGCCGACACAACACACCAAGTCAGAGCCCTACGTCACACGTCCCCGTCCCGAGAGCTTGTACCAAGAAGATATGCCACACGTCCCATCCCGGGAGCTCATACCAAGAAGATATGCCACACGTCCCGTCCCAGGAGCTCGGGGCGGTGCTGTCTGATGCTACTTTGCATGTCCCGGAACAGCGGCTGGTCAGAAGGGTCGTCCCATCCCTCATGGGTCAGCGGCGACGCCGAATCGATGCACCATCAACCCTCGCGCCATAGTATAAAATCCCTGGCCGGCCTCCGACCAGGGGAGAGGCAGAAAACAAAAAGGAAAAAAGAAAAGAAAAGTAATCCCTCTCATTACTAACTTGCTCGTCGGAGGGGCCACAGTCAGGGACCACCCGACGAAGGTCATTTTTGCAGGAGGGCGACCACTTGTTGAGGAACTCGGCACGGGAGCGCCAACCGCCTGACAATGTGGAGTTGTTAATCGGCCTTGATCTCGACTAACGCCAACATCACTCCTTCCCGAGGGCCCGGCCACCTCATCACCCAGATCACTCCACAGTAGGCTTCCGACATCGACCTGCGGACCTAGCCGTGCTGGCTCATCGGTCACAGCATATTTGTTCGCTAACACTATTAATAGTGTTGGGAGTTCTTTGGGATGAAAACAAAAAAAGTGTGACCCTAGCCATAAGAAAAGAAAGAGTAGTGAAAATAGGAGAAAAAGATGAGGTGATTTTGTTTTGAGTCTTCTTAAAAGCCCTTGCAGAATTCAATGTTAAGCCTATCTAGATAGGGTTTTATTGGTACGCATTTGAAGAAGAGTGTTCTTGATTTTAGTAATAGAGAAATGACAGATAAGATAATTATGATTAGATAAGGATAATGATGGAAGATTCATGCACAGATCAAGAGGACTGGTATGACCAGGGAGTATTTGAGATTTTTATAAGATGAATTAATTTCTTTAATCTTCTAAGGGTATAGATTATCTGGAAATACTTAATATTTCTGTCCCTCTTATAATTTCATTGAGTCTTAGCTTTAGTCTACTATTTTAAATGTATCTATCTATTGAGGGCCAACAATTTGTTGGAGAGATTGTGAATAGTTATGAGTTCAGAGTCAAAAAGGGGGCAAGGGACTCTTTCTACTCAAGTAGTGAAATCTCATGGGTGATAGATTTAATCTAATTCTCTAGATTCATACTCTTGAAGAATATAATTCCTTAGATTCCTACTCTTGGAGTGCACTCAACATATAATAGTAGAAGTGAGGGTAAAAAGATCCTTGTGTAAGAGCATCGGGTCTCTTCTGGGGTTGATACTAGTCCAATGAACTTGACAAAGTCCTTGAATTCATCATCAAGAGCCAGTGAGGGTCAAACTGATAATTGGTAGAGTTTCTATTGGGTCTTGGGAGGTTATTTAATCTAACCATAGAGGGAGATTAATTAGAAGCCATCCTAGGGAAATGAGTGATAGAAATACCATTATAAACAGAAACATAAATTTAAGAGAATCCTATCCAATCTAGTAGCAATATGTGAAATGACCAAAATGATTGTTGTACTAGGTATATTTAGATTCAGCAAAAATAGTGTATGAAAGATTATTGTTGAATAAGAAATAGTTAAAAATAGAAATTGAGAAAGAAAAAGTGAAAAGGTGAACCCCTAACTTTTCTTTAATAGATAGAATTATGATGAAATCTCCACAAGAAGCCATAGTAGACATATCTAATAAGGAGAATAAATTTTAAATTTTATTTTATATAGAAGAAATAGTACTAGTGTATATAGTCAAGAGGAGCTAAGGGGACATATTTGTTTCTTCAATTACTAAATTATCAGTATGCTTGGTTTTGTAGATGAGAAAAGCTTATATTTTATATTATCTCCATGCCAATAAGATTCTGCTTGAGCATCCATCTGCTTCTATTAACATTCCTAGCCGATTTCACCTCAACCAACATAAGAGAAAGATAATTGAAGTTTCTAATAAGATGAATATGTCTAGATTATGAATTTTTATAATACTAAAAACGGTAACTTTGATTCCCTTTTTATAATACTTTTATAGTTCTAAAATATCATGTTAATAATTATATATTAATAGAAGATTCAAGAATACAATGAGATCCCCGGGTAAGGACAAAAGATAACATGTTTATAATCTTTTTGTTTCTTGTTCTTATGGTTAATAGAGAAGAGGGAAAAAAAAGAACTTGAGAAGGGTGACAACACGCTTTAAGAGTTCCTCGCTAGAGGAGAATGTTCTATTCTAGATCTGTCTTCCTATGTCACTTCTCCTTGACATTGTTCTCCATCATTTATCACTATTAGAGGCTTCAAAGTTAAAAACCTCTTTGGATTATCATATATGAACCGTGTTCACCTTAAATATTTTTGAGTTTAGGACCAAGAAAGGATTGGGAGGAGATCATCGAGGGAGAGGGGAATAACCTTCAAACTTGAAGGTGGAGGATCTTTTGCCGCTAGCGATGAAGGTTCCTTAGAAGAGGAAGCATCGGTAGTCATAGAAAGCATCGATAGTCATAGGGACCATTGCTAGCAAAAAGGTGTCGGCTTTAATAATCTCTATTGCCAAGCCAACACCTAGGGTTAAAAAAAAAAAGCTTTAGAGGAGCCTCGAGGAAGGAAAATGGGGGGCATTATTTTGAATAATAATTATATCTAGAGATGAGATAGAGTATTTAGGGGCTTTCTCCTAACCCAGAGGGATTGACGATAATAGAGATGAAATGTGATAGAATACTGTCTGCCTTAATTATCTCTGCTATCACATATTTCTACTTAGGGCTAAAGAGAAGCTAGTTTAGGAGTTGATAGGAGTAAAGCAATTTTGAGAAACTTTGAATGAGGGGTACCATGCTAGATACCTAAGGACTTGGAGGGCCAACAAGACATCTAAATAGATTGAATTTTGTTGCATAATACTAGGTGGCTTGGCTTGACAATTTGGTCAAAATGATGCTAGACTAGAGTATTTTGTTTGTTGCACCTTCTATTAGGCCACTTTTGGACCTTGACCAAAGGTCTGTAGGTCAAGTCGTGTTCTACCTCCGAACAAAGCTTATGAACCTTAGAGACGGTCTTAAGATTTGGCTGAATTTTTGACTGTGAGGAAAAGGTGCAAAGGTCAATATTGTGATCCACCCTACTATATTTAAAGTATATATTTAAGAAATTCAATAAAGCTATGGATAGAAAGAACTGAGAACTTTCCTCCTTAGTTTAGGGGTCCTAAGGAAGAGGGTGAGAGAGATCAAGAAAAATACAAACTTTTATAAACTTACCACAAGTGCATGCATGAGAGGGTTCATCGATTATGAGGAATTGGATAATTTTTTAGGCTATAACTTTCCAAGAGGAAGGCTAGGGAATTGGATCTATTTTAAAATTTTTTAAGAATGAATTAAAATTTTGACTTCCATGGGATTAGCGTTAGGGCTTGCCTTTTAATGAACTAGAGGTCGCCAAGGAGGACATGAACTTTTTTTTGTCTTAAAGTTAAAAACGAAAATAAAAGAAGTTGACAGCTAGGTCAATGATTTGACATTTCAAAGATAAACCCTATACCTTACGAGGAAAAAAAACTCTTAAGGGAAGGATTTCGTAGTGAGAACTAACCATGACCTTTTACCCAGATTTCGTACTGAGAACTTTGGAGAGTGTAAAGGAAGAAGACATTTGGACAAGGCAAAGATATCTTTATATGAAGCCGGAGATCTAGACGTGAAAAAGGTTCGTCACCGAGGGCAGAAATAATTAGAATAGAAAAGCAAGAGAGAGAGAAATAGTTCTCCCCTGTTGAATAAGCAGTGAACTTCGGACCTAAGCCCTGAGAATGAAAGGACGGGGGAAGCGAGGAAGAGGAAGGCTCCGCAGGCTCACAACTGCATGAAGTTGTATCAGCACATCACTTTATATCAGATTGCTGCAAATATAGATTGATTTCCACTTGTTTGTATGTCATCTCTTACCTTCAGTTGGGATCTCAGCATCCTTCCTTTCTTTCAAAGAAGTACCAACAGTATACAAATCCAGATGATGATGTTGAGTGAATTCCACTCGCCAAAAAACGAAACAATCCTGAACGAATACAAGCAAAATTTGCCAACCTGTGAGCTGCACTATTAGCAGTTCTATGTAGATATTTTCATCCAACAAAATTCCAAGAGTTTACATGCATCAAAATACTCCCGATGAAACATCAAGACTTAACTGAGGAATTGGGACATGAATAAGCTATCGAAATTGGTGAACAACAACGAGCAAACCTACCTAATGATCTCTGGCCAGACCAAATATTATGCATACATGGAAAGAAACCCTGCAGATGCGGAAATAACAACACCAGGGGAAACATTAGATGATAGGTTTTTATTGACGTTATGCCTTGGAGTTTCAGAATGGAACATGCTGTTTTACAACTCAAGCAAGGCAAAACCTCGGATACAACTCAGTACAGGTTCCGGACATCATCTTTATGTACAGATCTGACTCCAGAATATTAGCACCAAAATGCAACAGCATCTGCACGGAGAACACATCTCACATCAATATAGGCAGGGTGGATTGAGAATAAAAGGGTGAAACAACTTGTATATGCTTGGATATACCATTGCTGGCTTTTCCTGAACTCTGTTAGAACTGGATATATGTTCTCAAATGCGGTGTATGTTTCCTCTCTCACCTGAGATGGAATTCCAGTATATGTAATAGCCATTACCAACTTAGCTAATAGGTTTGTAAAGAGTGTCATGCAAAGTTTTAACCTTAGCTCCAGTGATAACAATTTTTCCTGAGACAAAAATGAGGAGCACAATCTTTGGTTGCTTCATCCGGTAGATCAGACCCGGGAAGAGCTCTGGTTCATACTGTTAGAAGTAACAATCATCAATAGAGAATGTTAAAAACATTGCAACTTGGAAAGATCACAAGGTTTCTAAACAGGTGATTTGAGGAAAAATTTCAGCGAAGAAATAAAAAGAGTCATGTGCTTTGTCGGTCCAGCTAAATCTACTTAACTCAGTATTAATGATTGGCTTTACAAGATGGAGCATAGCTTCTTCAACCAAAGACAATTAAGCTTATTTTTTTTTTAACTTAATAAGATGAGAATTAATACAAGTAGATGATCCAACATAGAGGAAAAGAAGAAAATTGAAACAATTAGAGATCAAATAGTGCAAACACCTGCAAAATCAACTAAAACCAACAATAGAGCTGAGCCACATAGATCATTTACATACACTGCAGAAGGCACCATGAGAGTATGCAAGGCCTTCTAGTCTTATTGGAAATTTGACGTCACATGAACCAACAATATTCTGAATCTTGAAATCCTAGACATCACATAGAATGTCAGATAGAAATATACATAAACAACAAAATGACATAGCAAAATGAAAAACCTGTGAGCAATTACCTTAAATTTAGCAGGAAAACCAAGTTTCTGAATTATTCGAGCATACTGAAAAAACAAAGATGTCAAGTCAGATTACAATTCCAAGTGCGGTGGCACACACGTAAACTCATACAATACATAATCTTAATACTCTGCCAATACTGAAGTAAAGCTTTAGAGCATTCAAGACAAAAGACGGTCACTTGTACAAGTCATCAGACCTTCCTTGCTGCAAGTTTGGATTGATGCTCGCTCTTAGCTCCGGTACATACCTGCCACGTGGATCTAGAATGTCAGCAGAAAAATCACAACCAACAGATGTGTTCAGAAGTTTGCAAATAGAAGGCAACAATGATAGAATAATGGTTGTAAAGCCAATTTAACTACTCCATAAGATAATGGATGCAAAATTATACCATTGCACTCAACCCTAGTTTAGACTTCAGATAATGCAGGTAGTTTAAATGACTTAAGATAGCGCATACGTAAGACAATTGACAAATAAATATTCACTTCTTAAAAGATCTAATACAATGGGAACATGACTACACAAAATGCGTTTACGCAGATAATAATCAGCGGCATGCTGCATTTTACTTGTGATATACAATAAATAGTAGGCAATCAGATATTGCTATTCTCTTTAAAAGAAGGTACAATGTAGGTGCTATTAATCCACTTAAGATATTGCTAAGAAAAAAAGTAACAACTGAGACTTGTAAGCTTCTAATCTGACGTCCTTAATAATGAGAGGGACCATCAGCACGATAAAGAATTTGAGGATGATAAACAGTCAATAAGGTAGCAACAAGAGCAGTGTATGACAACACAATAAAGCTCACATCTTGCTTCCATTCTCAAGACCAAATGTACCATATTTTCTTGACCTTCCAATTGACAGTAGATATTGAGAATGAAAGGTGGAGTTTCAACAATCATTTAAAATTACAAATATAATAGATCTTCGCTTCATTTAGAACTTAGTTCCTCCACTGGAAAATGAACAGTCAAATAGTCTTCTACAAGAAAAAAAGAACAGTCTTTTATTACATTAAAAGGTTTATTAGTAGCAATCCTCAACATTGATACGTGTACATGCTATAACCCTTCTTGTTACATGCAGTTAAGACAGTTTAGAGGTCAGCTCATGCCCAATCTGAGTTTCAAGCATGTATGCCTGGAAGTATCTAAACCAATCATTATAACTAAAACCACAAATGCAACATCACATTTGATGTGTATTTTTCACTAAAACCACTGACCTGATACACAGAAAAAAAATATAAATCCTTTTCAGAGCATTCCACATGTTTACACATGATGGCTATTCAATATATCTAATTTCTTGCATAATCACATTTTCTTACAGTAAATAAGAAAAATAACATTTACAACTTTACAGAGCTGTAAATAAGTATCTACAGTACCAGAATGATATTCATGACAGATTCCGAATTTTAAATAGGCATCTGTAATATTTACAACTTTACAGAGTTAACTGTGACAATATAAAAAAACTGCGATATTATGTGTGAAAAAAGGTACCTACAAGATTTGACAAAATAAAATATACTGATGATGCAAAAAAGCAATAGTTTTCTATCAAGAGAAAAAAATATTAAATACACATCCTTCGTATCATTTGAAGAAAAATCTGGCAATCAAGTCTACAAAAAAGGAAAAGTACAACATATGAGATCTATAAATGTATCAATTGACTAGTAGAATAAGTTGATGCACATCCACTATGCCAATGAAAGCCTTCCAACATATAGAGAAAATAAAAATAAAAATAAAAATGTTTACCATTTTTCCTGATGCAAATATCAATGCAGTAGTTTTTGGCTCTCTTATTCTCATGATAACTGCGGCAAAACGCTGCACACAAGGCCATATGCAAAAATCAGCAGTCAACCTCACATCAACTTTTAGAATTGATATCAATTTCCAACATGGCACATTTAAGCAAATGTAGTTTGTGAGAAAACTTACAAGCCAAATACAAGTTTTTATTCTTTTAAAGAAAACTCCAGTTGTTGCAGTTTAAGATCATGAGATTGACAAGCCCTTGACTTTAAGAGCTTGAAATTCACTAAGGCAATAGGATGAGCTTTCTTATAGAAACAATGTTCATCTCAAAGCATGGACACAAAAGAGATAATCATGTGAGACATTTATATGTACTTCAGGTTACATTCAGCATGTCACTGAAAGTTCATAAACATCTTAATATAGTGTGTATTGAGTTTTCTATACAAGACTTGCTTGTTCAAGTTGGTCCTTTATGATCTCAAAGTTCCTCATCTGATTTTAAATTAAGTTACAACATGAAATACCGATTCCATATGCTGATCATTAATTGTGGTTGATCATGACTTTAGAATCATGTGTCAGGAGAAATTAAAAATAACAAGATGAATGACAGACAACAACAGTGAGACACACAATCCATAAAGTTCAGGAACAGCCCCTGCATCTTAAGAGGATCAACATCTAACTTTACCTCATACCTTGGGATTGTACTCAGCATTACGAGCTTGCAGTGCAATTGCTTTGAGATCCAACTTGCAGTCCAAATTAACAGTTGAAACAATATTCCTGGTGCCAAAAGAAACTCAATGTAAGAAGAACCACTATGACTATGTAGTTACATTGTCAACCAACAGCAATATATACAAACAGGTCTCAGGAAGCAATAGAGGCTCATAATAATCAGTTCACAAGTCACATGCTCAGCAACCTCTAGGCAACATAAAGAACCTACATGTGGATATCAATATTGAGTTTCAAAACAGCTAAGTGTTAGTCTTTGCCAACTGTCAACAATTTGTGCAAGAAAAAAATAAAGGACTGAAACAAAACATCTGGAAATTCATAAAAAGGTAATATTTATGCTTCCTTTTCACACATATAAAATTATCTAAACTACCAATATATGACATCAAAATAAATGGAAGAATTCAAGCTAATCAATAGGTTAAATAACCAACAGTTTGTCCCCTCTCATATGGATGGCACAAAAATAGGACTGAATACAAGCCAAACCCAGTAACTGTTTTAGGTGCTAAAAGGATAGTTGAGTTTGACAGAGCACGCAAGGGATAATTGAGCTTAATTTATCTCTCTAGGTTATTTACTACTAGAAAAATCCCTGAGAAAAACTTTTAGCTGAGTCAAGTTGTGACATAATCTTGGAAGCTGAGCCTGCCTAAGTTCCATTATTTTTTTAAGCTGAGCCTCATATGAAGCTTGATTCATCTTATTTAGGAAATAACAAGAGTATGCCTGCCCAAGCCACGTTCTATTATCTTTCTTCCACAAAAACTTGCAACTGCTGGAATTAATTCATCCACAAAATCTCATAACAGCAGTAGCACAAATTTTACATTTTTGGAACATATTAACTGAAGCAAATCACATATGATGATGGTAAAAGAAAGTATGTGGTACTTAGTTACATATTTCAAGAAAAAATATATATCATTATAAAAGTTCCTTATGACACAAACAAGAGTGAAGCAATCACCGAACACCGATTAGACAGCAAATGCAGTAATTCTTTGCATGTGCCTGAACTGTTTTATCCGGTTTTTCACATTCTTCTCACTCACTTCACAACACAAAAAAGGTCATCTAAATTATATTGAACAACTCCCAGGCAAGCATGAGATCAATTCCCTATCTTCACATAATTTAAGAAGCTATCACAGATCAGCTTGATCACACTCAGAATAAGTTATGAAAGAGGAAGCAAACATTCTTTTATTAACTAAAGGCTTGGAATTCCATGGAAAAAATGGTTCAACAGTCCTTTGATAATTTCAGAAACAAAGCCCCAGGACATCAATTAAGCTGACAGTGTACCACAAGTATACCAATCCTCAGTCAAACAGAAAGCTCAAGGGCTTCATTTACAATAATCATGGCAATACTGTATACAACCACAGGCACCTGGATCACAAATCTCTTGACAGAATACTAAAACACAAATCATAGCTCCATTAGTACCAGACTGCAGGTTGAGTATGCCTATGTAGTGGGAAAAATCTGGACAATCAGACTCAGAGATACCTGGATTAATTTTGTGTTCTTACATAATATCTAACATGCAAGTTCAGTCCAAGATATTTCTTTAGGAACAATACAGAGAAGAGAGAGTTACTGAAGCGTGGGAACAATGCCAGATGGGTGCTTCGAGAGATCGACCGGTTGGCTCCCCTCAAGGCCCTGATCAGCCATGATCCACTTTCCAACTCCTGAGGTGTCAATTACAACAAAAAAATTCAAGTATATTTGCTCGCTTCTCTTCAAAACCGCATATTGTACTCAAATTCCTTCAAATAACTCGACTTGATCTATAGATCACCGATCTTTCGAATATTTTTCCACTGAACGGGTATCACCAAATACTTGCCGCTCCAAATCAACAGCAGGTCGAATAAGGGCGAATCTGATAGGAAGCAGGCAAAGATACTAACATCAGAACGATTTATCGGTGTCGTGACTTCTCGCAGACCAGAATAGAGGACATAAGCAAACCGTCGAAGGATCAAGCCAGAAGTATAGATCTCACGATCGGACCCAATTCATCATCGTATCCGCCGGCACCTCGACGAATTCTAGGTCTGCCCGGATGATTGGAGGTCGGCAAAGGTCGGATTAGAGCGGGAAATGGCTGAAAACTGCATATATAGGCCGACAAATCCAAAAAAATCGGCCTTTTATAGGGAGAGGAACAGATCTGGCGATAAATAGAGGAGCGGAGACGAACAAATGGGACGAGGCGGATGGGAGAGTTCAATCCACGCAATCATATTTAGGGCTTCTTCTTGCATATAAGCCCCCGGAGAGTAGTCTTTTTAAGTTTCTCCTGTGAAGATTCCAGAAAACTTGAATTTGACATGAGCGCAAAGCCTCACGGAGTCACCTGTGAAACATTAAAATGCTGATGTGGTCATTAGGTACTTCATGCAAGCTTGTGGGCCGTCGCATTGTTGTTAAGGGAAACATCACCCCTGATAAATTTCTCGAGTTATTCAACCATTCTGTGAAGGGTTTGTATCTATTTTGGGCATTATTTTGAGAAAGGTATAAGAGTCTTGGAGTGGGAACTCGTCCTCGCCCTCGCCATCGATCGCCGCTTCCACCGCAGCCGCGATCGGCCGCCGCCCCACTATTTCTCATCCCTCCGCGGCCTTCGCCGCCGGGCCCGGACTTGAAGAGCGCGGTGCGTCGATCCACCGCAATCGCCTCTCTTCTTGCCTTCGTCGTTTTACATCTTTGGTAACCGAACGTTTTGATTCGTACAACTTTGATTTCCCAAAATACCCCTGTCGGTTTGCGGTAACCACTGCCTTAACCTCCGGAATACGAATTGAAGCCCCCTCGTCCCCGATACGGAGAAGTAACCCTAGCCTGAGAGATAGATGGCAATCGCGAGGACCGGGGTCTTCGTCGACGATTATTTGGAATGTAAGCGATCTATTCTCTCTTTGCTGATCTTTTTGACGTAGATTTTTGTATCTTTTCTTCTGTTAAGAAAAACCCTTCTTTTGGTTGTTTGAATCAAGATTCGAGCACGTTGGCGGCAGAGCTCCAGAGGCTACTGTCCACCATGAGAGAACTCGACGAACGAGCTCATGGTGTGTGTTTGGTCCTCCCGAAATGATCTCCTCATCCTGGTCATCCAGATTATTCTTGATATGTGATATATGTGTGAATTATAGTTGCTTTTTTCCTTGTCTAGGAATGAAATGTTTGTTCGGATTAGTGAATGCTAAAACGAATGATCCCTTCAGTTTCTTATTTAGCTTTGTTATATATCCTCTGATTCAAGCTCTCATAATGAGCTAAAGAAGATGGAAAAGACCTCATATTGCTCAATGATGGATGTGATAGTTCCCTTTTGTAGCGTTACACCTTTGATAGGCAAGAAGATTTTACGTGTATGGACAAGAAAAGAGAAGTATAAGATTGACTATAGAAACTAATATGTTATGCTTGTATCAGTAAAATATGCATCTTGCCCTTTGATATATATCACAATAAGGAAAATCATTGTAAATTTGTTTTTACTTAAATCCATATTACAATTAAGGTTAGTTTTCCATGGGTTTAAAAAGAATATCTTCTGTCCTAGGAATTTGTATCAATTTCTAGTACTGTAGAGAATTTCAGGTTGATTGCACAATAACAAATTGCTTCTTTAAGTTGATGATGTATGGAACAGTTTCTTTATCCATTCCCATCAAAATTGAGAGGGGCCGCAAAAACATGGAGAAGTCAAACTCTAATTGTAGGTTGTAGGAACATGTATACAAGTACCTGATGTCCTTAGGCACCAGACCTGATTATATTTTATAAGCAATAAATAGTTGTTGATCTAAATGAATGCTTGAGACTATATGTCTTATTTCATGAATCTCAAATGATACAGAGAAGAATCTGCAGTTCTTTTGAGTAAAGGAAAAAATTAAGAGTGTCATGTCTTGTTTCACACCACACACGTTCTTATTTTGCTTGACAATTAGATATCAGCAGATAGGTTTCTTCAGTTTAACTTCTTTGAGAATCTTAAAAAATGTAGATGTTTAAGATTTAAATGATCAGAATTTGTGAATTACCAATCCACTATTTATGAAACCCTGATCAATTGTCAGCTACAAGTAACATGGTGGCACAGTTTATTTCACCTCCAGTAACAACATGGTTCAATTTCACATTTGCAAGACTATGCAAACGATTTGATGGAATATATGGAATTTCTAACTCACTTTTATTTTGTTTTTGTAAATGTTTTCATCTGTAGGTGAGAATTGATATTCTAAGATGAGTTTGTTAGCATGCACATACACATTGTAGAAGAGAATGTCTTAGGAGCATATATTAACATGAAGTTTGGTAGGCAGAGCACCAATAACCAACATTTTTAAGAAGGTTCTTCCTAGTTGGTACTATCTACACAACGTCCTGGTAAGAAGCTGACTTAATGATAATGTGAAATATAGGAGAAAAGAAATTGCTTTAGTAGATAACCTATATTACCTTGTTATAAATGTAGTTTTGAATTCAAACTGACTCCCTACTGATTCTTTTATATATATAGATATATAAGTATATGTATATATCAAGTTTTGAATTCCAACTCACTTACTACTGATTAAGCTATGCTATTCTGTTCAAAATTTACAATTAATTTTTATTTGTCTGTCATGGATGCATATTTTAATTTTTTTTCCCTAATCCTTTTATTAGTATGCTCTATAGTTTAAATAAATATGATATGTATGTGATCATTTTTTGATATATATGCTTTTCTATTTGAATATTTTTACATACATGTGTACACACACAAACACAAGATGAATCCTGATTTTATAGCTTATAACTATGTTTTCTGAGTACACATTACTCTTTAAATCTACTAGGTTTTCAAACAGAATATCTTTAGAGATTTGAAAAGTATATTGAAAGAAAAGCATATCAAAGAAGTACAAATACAAAAAGATGATCATACTATGAATGGAATTGTTGATGAACTATTTTTCCCTGTAGTGACAAATGCTTATATTTTGTTCCAGTTTATTTAGTTCTTAATTTTAATGTGCATGCAAAATCTGCTGTTATAAAATGTGCTTTCCAGTTACAATGGACCAACCTTCCCTATTAGTAATCTTTGATGTATACAAGACCTCGTATAAAATATCCATTGTAAGGAAGGCAAAGCTGTCGAATATTATTTTCTTAATAACTATGTGTATAGTTCCAAATTTCAGTGTATTGATGTTATCCTCCTTTCTTTTTCTAAATATCTTCAGTTATTCTTGTACACCTGACTTTGTATGCAGGCATTATAAACCAGACAAAAGAACAGACAAGGTATTGTTTAGGAATGCCTTCTCACTACTCAAAGAAGGTAATCCATGAAGATGATGAGGCAGAATTCGAGAAGATGAAAAAAGAGATCGAAGCTAGCCAGGAAAATGCATTGAGCCTGTGCACAGAGAAAGTTTTGCTAGCCCAACAAGCTTATGAACTGGTAACCAACCTTTTGCTATGACAGGAGTTTTCGAAATCATCTCAATAGTTAACCCTAGTTTATTGCTACAAGTACATGGTTTTGTGTATGAAGCGTTCTAAAAATTAATAGCAAAGTTTTCAGACCATTGACCAGAACAGACCTGCCATGAACTTAGAAGACTAACTTGTGACCTACTTTGTTAATCAACAATTTATGATATGTTGATCCTGATTTGAAAGTGCCTAGATGAAGGGTGTTACAAGCTTTATATTGGAATAGTATCAGTTTCAATTGCTCCATTGTAAAACACTGAATTTCAATTATGAGACATCTTAATCTGCAAACAGATTCGTTAAATCTCCTCTGGACTAATTTATCATTCAGCATGTTTAGACCAAAGCCCTACAGTGTTCTCAGAATCCTGATTTGCTTTCTTACATTTACTTCATTTCTATACAATCTAGGATATCTGAAGCAGATCAATAGGATCAACATGATTGTATGTTTATTTGCAAGATAATTTGCAAAGTAATGGACTCTAGAAACAAGAAATTGTCTTTCATTGTATTATTCTTCTTTATTCCTTGATTTCATGCACTATTGTTAGTGAGGGAAGATAATTTGCATAGTTGTACTTGTACTTTGGTCACTTTTATCATGCAAACGGGAAATTGTCGAGCAAAAAATAATTACAACATTTGCAAAAGAAATTTGTAAAATGTGCAGACTAAAAAGGTTCTTGGCATCTTGACAAACTAATCCTTGCTGGTTATCTTCATACATCTCCATAGTGGCAAGCATTGTTAAGAAGGTAATAGCAGCCAATCTCATAAGTGAGTTATCTTCATCAAGTTGCTTACCTGCCTGACCTGTCCCCTCAGTCTATGAGCACCTTCATCTTCATAGGTTTTTTTCACATACATCTCTATATATAGTGCTTTTTATGCTTATTTAGGGAAAGTGCTTTGCCATAAAACCTAAAAGAATAAATTTTTGACCACCTCACTGTGTTTCTGATACGATTTTGCATGAAGTATAGTCCATACTCCATGAACACCTAGGTAAGATTCGGGGTATCGAGAAAATGTGGAACACATTATGTGCACAGAAGAGGATCAAAGTATGCTTCCCTAGTCTCCATTTGAAGATTTCAATCCCTGGATGTCTAACCAATGGAATGCACTAAGTTTAGCAAGAATCCACCAAACTGCATTACTTTTGAGACTTTTTTTCTTAACATGGAACATATTATGGGCACAAAAGAGAATCGAATGTTAGGATCAAGAGCAGCACTAAGAGGGGGGGTGAATTAGTGCAACAGAAAACTTTCGCGATTTCAGAAAATTGTTCGTTTCGTTTAAAATCGATTCCGACGAAAATGGTTTCGATTCAATCAGTTTCGGAGAGAAGTTGAACTTGAAAGCTTTCGTAAAAGTGCAAGAGAAGATTAAGGAGGTTTGCAGTAAAGTAAATTGCACAAATGAAAAGCAAACCAGAATTTAGAGTGGTTCGGTCAAGGTGACCTACATCCACTTTCGGATTCCTCCTCCAACGAGATCACCGGCGTCCATTAAAGGCCTTCCTTCAATAGGTGAAGACCGAACACCTCTTTACAGCACTTTCTCCTTTTCCCGAGTTTAGGAGACAACCCTCTTTCTTGGATAGTTACAAGACTAAGAGATGAAGGAGGAGAACTCTAACTTTTACAACACTTTTATGACTCAAGAATTCAAGATTAAGCCAATATTTTCATGCCCTTTCATGCAGAAAAGGGTGGGGTTTTTATAGGCCCCAATGGCTTCAAAATTGGAGCCAAAAAGTGTCACATCCTCGGAATCCAGGGTACTAGTAGTACCATCACCATTACTGGGCGGGACTACCACCGTTGATCTGACTCTGGGCGGTACCACCGCCTAGAAATCCAGGGGCACAGCCTTCCAAGCAGTGCCACCGTCGACCCTAGCAGTGCCACCGTCGGCCATGTTTTCAAGGGCTGAATTGGGTGCTCAATTTGGCCCAATTTAGCCCTGTTAAGGGCCCAGTTGGCCCCTAATTAAGTTAGTGGGATCACCTCCCAATCCTAACTTAATTTACGCTCTAACTACGATAATTAAGACATAATTTATAGTGCTTCTTGTTCCGGTGCGTCAATTGCTCTTCCGACGAGCTTCCGGCATACTTCCGGCAAACATCTGACGAACTCTCGGCAATGTTCCGACGGACTCTCGGTAAGCTCCTGGACTTTACGATGATCTTCTTGGTGAGTTCCGACGAGCTTCTTTGGCAAGCTCCTGGACTTCTCAGTTGGTTCCGGCAGAACTTCCAACGAACGTCCGGACTTCCGTCGAACTCTCGAACTCCCAATGAGATCTCGATCTTGACTCTGGCATAACACCTGCTTTATATCTTACTGCTATCGTAATTAATCATGTACACTTTTCTCAACATATAAATTAGATCAAACAAATTACAATTGACTTCATCATCAAAATCCGAGATTCAACATAGAAGACCTGCTATGTTAAGCTTATTTAAAGATTTCATTACTTGGATATTTAGTAATGGAACTCACCTTAGTCTTCTCATATTTCATTACTCTAGAATGTGTTATCTACTTTTCAGATTTTGGCCAAGATTTATAGAAAATTAGCATGATGCTACTTTCCTGTTTCTATAATTTATTTGGATGCACCTAGATGTAGGTCCTCCTCAGCTAAGTTGGGATGTCATGCAGATAGAGAGCCATTTGAAGCGCCTAGATGAGGATTTGAACCAGTTTGCAGAAGACTTAAAGCAAGGTATTGTAATTTTTCTTGGCAGTTATTCTGATTAAGTCCTAGTTCTCTTGTTTAATCTGATTGTACCTGATGGTAATCTAGCCATCAACTGGGCCCTAGCCTAGTGGTCAGTTCCCCTCTTCATCTTGAAGAGTTTCCATGTCTGAATTCTTGTGGATGTCATGCCAAGTATTTGACACGGGTAGTTCTCCAGGAGTTGGTGCTGCTGAATTCAAAATAGTTGCATTTAATATTTCTGCAACTTATTGAAAGGTTACTCTGGAAATAATTAATCTTTTTGTTTACTGACTTAATAAATGTGATGCTTTGCTACTAATTAGAAGGCTAATAGAGTTTTCTGTCCTTTAAATTGGATAACTCAACCAATACTTCATTATTGTTGAACAGAAGGAAAGATTCCACCAGATGAACCAGCTATTCGTCCTCCACTTCCTATAGTGAATAGGGATGAAAAACGCAAGGGAGGTTATTTAACTCCTCAACCAAAGAGGCTCAGAGAAAGGGATTGGGATAGAGACCGGGATATGGATATAGAACTTATGCCTCCTCCAGGTAGTGATAGAAAAAATATTCCAGCATCTGCTGACGTTGATCAACCGATTGACCCAAATGAGCCAACATATTGTGTCTGCCATCAGGTTTCGTATTGACCTTTATAGACTATCTAATACGAGCTGTTCATAAATGTAGTTTTTCTTTCATAACGACGTCCATAATATTATGATATCATAAATGAAACCCTTTACTTTCTCTATTTCCAGGTGTCATTTGGAGATATGATCGCATGTGACAATGAAAATGTAAGCTTCCAGGCTATTTGGTTTATTTCTTGCATTTCTGGACATCACCTTTTAGAACATTTTCTTCCAAGAGGCTTTTTGTATGTCAAGCTTTTTGTTTGCTTCACCTTTTATTTGTTAAAAAAGCTTCCAATCAATGAAGTGCCTGACTTAATCGCAGTGAAGGTTGATTTAAGAATTTATGCTAGCACACTTGTTCTTTTTCTATTCTCCTCTTCTGATTTTTCATTTGAAAATGTTATTATTCCCATGTAGCATTACATCCATTCATTTTTAGGTATCCCTCCACTGCTCTAAAGCATTAAGTTTGATTCCATAGTCATTTAGTTGTTTTCATATCTTCATATCGTGCATAATTTTTTTATGCACCTTGAAGCCATGGAGCACATTTCCGTAATTGGATATCGGGTTCTTAATGTTACATCCTCTGGAATTTACTTATCATATAAGTGATTTACAAATGGTGCCAATGCTAAGGAACCAGCCTTCTTCTCCTCCATCCTAAATTGGTAACATACATCTGAAACAAGAATTTGTTTTACTTGTTCACTTATTTTTCACATTAGAAAACAAATAATGCCATATTGGAACTCTTTTGATCGTTCCAGTTTATTCTGTTCGTAACATTCTCCTATCAGATGAGGAAAATCCACTTAAACAATGCCAATAACCTTGTAGTTGGTTTCTTAGTTTGTGTTTTGTAGGTGGATGCAAGATGTATATTTGTGAAATTATATTATGGTGGACATACTGATGGATTTCCATGTTCTGCCACTATAGAATATTTTCTTATATGTACCCCCATTCCACCTTTATTATTTCTGATTTACTATATAAATTTAAAAGCACATATTTGCATATTTTTTAGTGTATCATCTCTTTTGAAATATTGTTAACATTTTTTTGCATGTCTAATGTTACTTTGATCTTATATCTGTCATTTTCAATCTGCAATTTTTTTTTCGTTGGGGTCCAGTGTGAAGGAGGTGAATGGTTCCATTATTCATGTGTGGGACTCACTCCAGAAACAAGATTTAAAGGGAAGTGGTTCTGCCCAACCTGTCGGAATCAACAATGAATTCTAGAATAGTTGGCCTGGGTAGAAAGAGGTGTTCTCCTACGAGTTCAACAGCCCATCAGCAATAGCCAATTTTTTTTCTTTTTCCTGCAACATTCTTAAGCTGTGGGAAACACCTTGTTGTATCGATGTATATTGCGCGATAGTTAAGTGGCATCTTCTCACTGAAGAAGCTCTTTTCTGAAACGACATGAGCATAACTGTGCCGGTTATGTTTGGCACCAGTACTGGTTTTCTGCTTGTCCAGAAATTATCATAGATGTTGGCCCAATTTCTTTCTTCAATTATGGCAAAACTGTGCTCGACTTAAATGTAGTCGATGTATGGCGTTGGTTCTTCAAATTATAAGAGTTATTAAGCTCAGAAAAAAAGGAGTGGTTCCCCTTACAGCTGTGATTATTTCCATGTATAAACTGCTCTTGAAAGATGAGACTGGTGGGTTTGCAGTAGTATTCTCTCGGAGAGGATACAATCAACATTTGGTATTGCAAAACAATACTAGTTTTAAGGAATTGGTATTGCAAAACAATACTAGTTTTAAGGAATTGTTATAGGACAAAAATGTGAGTGTGATCGGAATTTTGTTCGATTAAATGCCACTCATGGTTTCTACATTGCAAAGTTTCGATTAACTCGCGGGAACATTTTCAAGAAACTGAATAGTTTGTACTCACATAACAAAAATTGTAATTCTTTTTTCTATCTTTCCAAAGTGTCGAACCATGTAAATTTTTTTTATATATATATATTTATATTAATGATTCTTTAGATTATAATTTAGAATCGACAAGTCTATCATTGTAAGAGACATTTTGTTCTTCCTCGGTTTTCTTTCAATCTTACCGTTCCTACAGGGAGGAAGGTCGAGAGAAGAATCTGTTGGAGGAATGTTCAGAGCCATCAGACCAATTCAACAAAGAATGACATGCCATCAGGATTGAGAACAGTGTTTAGAACCATCTCTTCCTCTTTCCACATTTCTGCAAGGAGAGATGGTGTAAGCCATGTGCAGTTGCTTCAGTGACACTGGCACCGCTGCTCTTGGCAATTGTATCGAATTCCAAGAGGAAGATGCTGGCTCATAAAAATGCTTGTTAATCGGTATTTTCTGTTGGTACTATTTATTGCCTTTGTCGTTATATATGTATATATATATATATATATATATATATATATATATATATATATATATATATATATATATATATATATATATATATATATATATATATATATATATATATATATATATGTATATATATATATGTATATATATATGTATATATATATATATATATATATATATATATATATATATATATATATATATATGTATATATATATATATATATATATATGTATATATATATGTATATATATATGTATATATATATATATATATATATATATATATATATATATATATATATATATATATATATATATATATATATATATATATATATATATATATATATATATATATACATATATATATATATATATATGTATATATATACATGTATATATGTATATATATGTATATATGTATATATATATATATGTATATATATATATATATATATATATATATATATATATATATATATATACATATATATACATATATATATATATACATATATATACATGTATACAAATATATATATCTATATACATGTATACATATGTATATATGTATACATGTATATACATGTATACATATGTATATATGTATATATGTATATACATGTATATATATATATGTATATATGTATATATGTATATATATATGTATATATATATATATATATGTATATGTATACATTAATATTTATATATATATATATATACATATGTATATATTGCTAGTCATAGGTGCCCAGCAAGCCAATCACTATATATATATATATATATATATATATATATATATATATATATATATATATATATATATATATATATATATATTATGATGTTGTTGGATTTGTACAATAAGAATCGGATCGTGATGAGATTGGTTTACATTTAAACGCATATCCTAAATAATCCCGGTCATAGGTTACTCGAGAGGGACATCGTGTTAACCGGACATATTGGTGTGCTATATACCCATCCATATGATGGATGCAGCTAGTCTCATAGCTGCTTGTGTAGGGACACTAGGGATACAGTACATGTGCTCATTGGAGAATGAATTTACTGATTGATCTGCTTACGAAATGCTAGATGGTTGATGATGCCTTATTGTCAGATAGCGATTCCGTAGTCATAGTGGTATATATGGTCCTTAGACTTGAGACACCAAGGATGTCCTGTATGAGTGCTTCACTCTTTGATACCAGACTTATAGGTTTGGCTGTCCCAGATCTAGTATAGCTAGTCATTGGGAGTGGTAGTCGACCTTACGATGGCTATTGAGTGTCGATAGAGAATCATCCACTCTCGACGTCATAGGAGGAATATCTCATATGTTCTTGTTTAGACAAATCGCTAGCCAGGGTTATTCGGGTTAAGAGAGAAAGAGTTCTCTGAGAGAATCCGATTAGAGCGAGACTCGAGAGAAACCATATGGGTCTGACAACACCATGCTCGATATACGGTCTCTAGAATATTAGATGGATGAGGGACTATAGGTACACGGTAACTGAGGACAAATAGGTCAAATGGATTGAATTCTCCTGTTTCGTCTGGGGACTATGGCATGAATGGCCTAAAGATGGTCCAGAATGATTTAGCCCATTATTACAAAGATAATAATTCACCGAAAGTTAGAAAAGAGTTCTCGATAGATATGACTCACAATTTTACTTCGATGTTGGGCCCTCTCCTCCTCAACCAAACAAATGATATTGGGCCTGAGGGTTACACATTATATATATATATATATATATATATATATATATATGTATGTATATATATATATATATATATGTATATATATATATATATATATATATATATATATGTATGTATATATATATATATATATATATGTATATATATATATGTATGTATATATATACATATAAATAAATAAATAAATATATATATATATATATACATATACATATACATATACATATATATTTATATTTATATACATATATATATATATATACATATACATATATATATATATATATATATATATATATATACATATATATATATATATATACATATATATATATATATATATATATATATATATATATATATATATATATATATATATATATATATATATATATATATATATATATATATATATATATATATATATATATATATATATATATATATATATATATATATATATATATATATATATATATATATATATATATATATATATATATATATATATATATATATATATATATATATATATATATATATATATATATATATATATATATATATATATATATATATATATATATATATATATATATATATATATATATATATATATATATATATATATATATATATATATATATATATATATATATATATATATATATATATATATATATATATATATATATACATATATATATATATATACATATATATATATATATATATAACACTAAGTAGAAAAAGGGATTCGGATACTCGTGGCTCATGTTTAACTATGTTTGAACATATTATCTAAATATGTTGGCTTATTATTTTTATTTTTTTCTAAGATGTAGAATTTAGAGTACATTGGTACATAAATCCCCCTTTTAAACTTTTTATATAGTTAAATAATTGTATTATATCAATAACCAATTTAAGTTCAGCACATTCGCTCTTGTGTGGAAGACTCAAGAGGTCGGGTTCGGGTTTGACCATTGTACCCGATCCGATCCGACAAGAAGACCCACTCCAAAAATGAAGGGTGAGATGCGACCAACTCAGTTGAACAACACATCTCAACCGTTAGATCACAACTCGAGGGCATTGTGTGTACCGTGGTCAACTCGGGATCGACAACAACCAGGGAGAGGGAGAAGACACAGAGAAGGGAGTCGCGTCCATGGACAATGAAGGCCGCGACGGGGAGGAGGAGAGGGGGAAGTCTGCCGAGTCCTCACAGCCTCCGGTCAGTCGATCTTCTCTTCTCTTGAAAACGACTAGCTTTGTCATCTATCGTGGATCTTTCATCTGATCTTATCCATCTCTTGTGAGAAGGATTACATAATCTTTCATAGGTTTCGTAAAATTGAACTCAAACAAGAAAGGTTTACGTAATATTTAACATGTTTTGTATTGAATTTAAATGGTGTACTCGAAAAATTCTCTCTTGTTACTGAGATTTTCCATTTAAGGGGGTTATATTCATCATGCCAATTGGCAGGAGAATGGAGTTGCAGATCAAATGCTTCGATTTCCCCGACATTTTGTCATCTTAGATTTCCCCTTTCCACGATGTTAATTAGTGATCTAAAAGGTACTGTTGGTGAATCTTTACGCCGTGGCCGAGGAATCAGCACGGCTCGGTCCGATCCCGTAAGGTTGCCCAGGTGGAGAGTCGGGTGGAAGAAACGAACGTCGGGTCGGGTTTAGCTGTGGGCTTCACTGCTCGCTTCTCATAGCCAGCTCCTGCACTCAGGACGAGGACAGGAAGGGGATTTTCTGACTCGGCCCCTCCAAAGCTAAAGTTAGAATGAAATGGAACGATAGAGAGTTTAGTATTCGATCCCCCCTCATTGGTCAGAGGGTTGGCTTTTATATCTGCTCTGGGGTGGTCGGTCGCGGTCCTTTAATGGTCGTTAAGTCCTCGGAAGGCTGACTTGTACTCTATAGACATGCGTCGATCGACCCGTACTAGTCGGCACCGAGGGGCGCCGCTCGGGTTGGCATCGTCCCGAGTTTTGCAGAATGACTCTAGGGTGTCCGACATCGTACGGGTTGGCGCTGCGCGATGTCGTTCGGGTCGGCACCGTGCGGCTCCATCTCGAGTTTTATGGAGCGGCTCCGGTGTGTCCGGCACCGTGTGGCTCCATCTCGAGTTTTGCGGAACAGCTCCAAGGTGTCCGATGCTGACTTGTACGCCTCGTCCGGGTCTGAGGTGTCGCTCTGCGTCAGCCTGGTGGCCCTCTGTCTGTTGCCACGTGGGGGGTGTCAAAATATGTCGTATCATCCTTCCCCCCCCCCCCTTAAAGAAGGCATGCATCGGGTTCCTCTCTAAGGGGCCCGGTGGATGGCGTGATGCGTCTTGTAGGTTGGGTCGATTGTTGTGTTTGGATTGGTAGTCTAGCAGCTGGTTGGTTAGGGACTTCCTCCTTGGTGTCGATCAAGTTGATGAACATCCCCGGAAGGCTAAGTCGACCGATCTATACGTCTTGGATGTAGGGCTAGCCCAATAATTATTCTGAAATCCCAGGTTGAAGGACACTTGCTTGGATGCAAACTTGTCCGAGCAACATTGCTCGGATCTGCCTTTGATTGAACAACACTACTGGGGACTGGCCTAGCCGAGCGGCATGGCTTGGCCGAGCGTTACTATTCAGGCCCATGTTTGGCCGGGTAACTATTCGAGTGATGACAAAGCGCAGCGTCGATAGGCTGCGTGTGACTGACCGAGCAACACTACTCGAGCACTAGTGATTGGCCTGGTCGAGCAACGTGGCTCGGGCATTAGCTTGGCCTAGCAACACTACTCGAGCACTTGGTTGGCCGAGTGGCTATTAAAATGATGACTGAGCGTAGCGCCGATGGACTACGTGTGACTGGCCGAGCAACACTACTCGGGCGCTAGAGATTGGCCTGGCCGAGCCACGTGGCTCGAGCATTTGTTTGGCCGAGTAGTACTACTCAGTCACTTAGTTAGCCGAGCAGCTGTTAAAATGATGACTGAGCACAGTGCTAATGGGCTGCGTGTGATTAGCCGAGCAACACTACTCAAGCACTAGGGACTGGCCTGACCGAGCAGCACGACTTGGGCACTAGGGACTTGTTAGGACTCTAGCTATGAGAGTCCTAATTGAGAGGAACATTCATGTAAAACCTACCTAAGTCGATCCCTATTAAAGAGGTGAAGAGGCCGGCTAGGGTTAGGAGGTTGTTTCTTAGAGAAGAATTAGGAGTTGTAAAGAAATAGGAGTCTTGAGTAGGAGTCCTATTAGCAGTTGGTTAGAAGTAGGAGTCTTGAGTAGGAGTCCTATTAGGAGTTAGGGTTTAGAAGCCCTATAAAGAGCCATATATTCCTCCTCTTTTCATAAGCAATAGATGAATCTTTTATGCAGCCTTTGAGCAGCAACTTGGAGGGAGGAACCCCTATAGAGTTCCAAGGAGGCCGATCCCCTAAAGAGATCAACCCCAAGTTTAGAATCTGTAAGGGTTCTAACACTTGGTATTAGAGCAACGTTTTTGATGTCTCGCTGCCCTTCCACATCCATCCATCAATCCTCCACAATCGCCCAAAACAATTCCCACAATTGCTTAAAAGATCGTCGCCAAATTCCGTTGTCATCTCCACCACTGTAGATAATCTTTTGATCCTCCCGTGAATTGCAATAGGTTCTGGTTTCCTACCTTACTACTGCTGCAATTTAGTTATCCTTATTCGAAAATCAAAAAAAAATTATTCCTATATTGCTGCATAAACTTTTCGTCGTAAAGTTTTCATCTCTACTACAAAAGATACATTGTAGAATTCCAGCCGCATAGCACAGTCTGTTTGATCTTCCTACTATATTTTTTCTATCCAAATCTCTACAAAATTTTTATGACAACTTTGACACTAACTAACAGCAGATTTCTCTTTAGTTTTGTCAAAAAATTCTCAATATAAACCATTGATCTTTTACGTCTAAACTGCTATACTTAAAAATCTGCACAGTAAAATTTCAGCCGCAGAGCATAGTTTGTTTGATCTTGCTACTGCGTTTTTTCTATCCAAATCTATATAAAATTTTTATGATAGCTTTGATACTTCCTAACAGTGGATTTCCTTTTGGTTTCGTCAAAAAATTCTTAGTATAAACCATTGATCTTTTACGTCCAATTTGCTACACTTGAAAATCTGTGCTGCAGAAAATTTCAGCCGCATATTGTTGCCTTAACCCATCTATTTGCAATCTTTTTTGAATAAAATTTCTTATACACTTCATAGATCATCTTGGCTTCCATCTAAGATTGATATATTGAGAAATTCATCTCTAAAAACGATTTTGTCTTGTTGCAAATTTTCGTCGTAAACTGCTGAAATTATTCGACGAGAATTCTGCTATCGCAACTTGCACCAATTTCCTTGCTGTTATACTGTCGAAATTTTCTTGATTCAATTGGACATCCTTGCTGTCATATAAATTGAGATTTTGCTGTTAATTCCTTCCTCAAATTTCTCAAGGTTTTGGTGAAAATTTTATCGAGAAACTGTTGTTTCTTCGACGATAATTCTGCTCTTATAAGACAACACATACCTGCAGCAACTTCCATTGATTTCTATCAAACCTTTGCTGCCATCTACCACAGATCTAAAACTTTCATCCACAGCCCTAAAACTCCACCAAACCACACCCTCAAACTGTACCCAAACCAGCCACAAAACAAGCCTAAACTGCAACCTATATCCACTAATCCACCAACCCTTTCGACCATCACTTCTCTCAACCTATATATGCCTTTAACCCGATAACAAAAGAGAGATCTTAACATCACAGATTTGGAGACATATACTATAGCATCTAAGGAGGCAATTAATGCTAAATTCAAAGCCTTCGAGGCGCGAATGGAAGATAAGATTCAGACTCTCTTTACCGAACTCAGTTTGGGCTACCACCAAGCCCGAAGAAATCATATCAAGGGGAGAGCTCTAACCAATCACACCAAGCCTGAATAGATAACTTCCAAGAGAGGGGAGGTTCTATGATCGATCCCAACTATCCACGCATGAGGGTGGACTTCCCTAGATGGGAAGAAGAAGACCCAATTGGTTGTATCTCGCGCGCGGAGCGATATTTTCGGTACCACAAAACCGCGAATGCATCTATGGTGAAAATTACGGCTATACATCTTGAAGGGGATGTCATACAGTGGTTTGACTGGTTTGAACACACTCATGGAATCCTCTCACGGTGACAATTCGAAGAAGGACTACTGATCCGCTTTGGACCAACCGATTACGAGAACATTGACGGACAACTAGCAAAGATCCGACAAACCTCCACCATTCAGGAGTACCAAACCAGGTTTGAAAGGTTATCTAATCAAACTCGTGATTGGTCTAAAAAACAGCTATTGGGGACCTTCATTGAGGGCTTGAAGCCAGAGATTTGGGGAGAAGTTAAAGCGCAACAACCGTACACGCTTATGGCAGCCATCTCTTTGGCACGACATCAAGAGGAACGATTGAACCATGAAGCTCGGAGGACTAGGGTCGCTCCTCGACTAGCAATACTGAAGCCCTCAGCCCCCCTACTGTTGACCGAGTCCTTGCACCAAAGAGGTTGACAAGAGAAGAACTTCGGGAGCGATATGCAAAGGGGTTATGTTGGCATTGCGATGAGCCGTGGAGCCGTGAGCATCGCTGTAGTAAAGGGAGACTTCTTATGATTGAATCAATAGAAGAAAAGGTCATTGAACATCCAGAAGAGAGCCTTGAACATGAAGAAGATGTAGAAGAAGAGCCATAATTGATCGAAGTTACAGTACATGCACTAGCCGGCTGCTCAAACTCGCAAATGATGAAAGTTGGAGGCCTTCTCAAACAACAATCGATCACTGTTCTCATTGACACGGGCAGTACTAATAACTTTCTAAATAGTAAGGTTGCTGTCCGGATGGCCTTACCTATCGAGAATTGCAGCAGGTTTGACGTTAAGGTCGTCGACGAATGGATTTTGAAGTATGATCGTAGGCGCCCGCGAGTGAAACTATTACTGCAGGACCAAGAGATAATTGCATATTTCTTCCTCCTCTCTCTTGATAATCATGAGGCCATGCTCAGAATTTAATGGTTGACGACATTAAGTGATGTTTCTTGAAATTTTATGCAACTAATTATGAAATTTTACATTAAGGAGAAACAGGTGATACTGTACGGGAAATGTGGGAGCGACGTAACGACGATTTGCACACAACAAATGGAGAAGGTTTTGCATAAAGTATACAGTGCCTTTTTGGTACAACTTGAGCAATAAACTAAGGGAGAGTCAATAGAATTTGAAGATCCAAACCTACTTTCTTTGCTTGCTGAATTTTTAGATATATTTGACGAACCGCACAACCTACCTCTTACCCATCTGCATGATCATTATATAACCATTCTTCCAAGCAAACCTCCAGCAAATACTCGGCCATATCAGTATGTACATCTCCAGAAGGATGAAATAGAAAGAATTTTAAAAGATATGCTCAAAACAAGAGTTATTCGGAGAAGTTGTAGCCTCTACTCTTCACCGGTGCTACTTGTACGCAAGAAGAACGGAACATGACTAATATGCATTGATTACCGAGCTCTCAATGGCATAACCATCAAGGATAAATACCCTATTCCAGTAGTAGATGAATTGCTAGATGAAAGGGAGCACAAATCTTCACAAAAATGGACCTTCGATCCGGGTATCATCAAATACGAGTGTGCGAAAAAGACATACCGAAAACCGCCTTTCGAACACACAATGACCACTATAAATTTTTGCTTTCTTCAACAAAAAGTGGAATATCTTGGGTATATCATATCAGAGGAAGGTGTGATGGTGGACCCCTCCAAAATAGAAGCAATGCAGAACTGGCCAACCTTGAGGAACATAAAATTGCTACATGGCTTTCTGGGTTTAACAGGCTACTACCACAAATTCGTGAAAAACTATAGAAAGATCAGTGCACCACTTACTTCCTTACTGAAAAAAGATGTCTTCCAATGGTCGGACAAAGCCTCCTCTACCTTCGACAAACTTAAGGCAGCCATGACGACGACGCCGGTGTTAGCACTACCAGATTTCAACCGACCCTTTATTATTGAGGCCGACGCATCTGGAGTCAGAATTGGAGCCATTCTCAAGCAAGATGGTCGACCACTCGCATACACTAGCAAGGCATTGTCTCCCTCCCATCAAAATATGTCAACATATGATAAGGAGATGCTCGCTATTGTGCACGCAGCAACGAGGTGGAGACCTTACTTGATCGGTCGACGATTTCAAATTAAAATTGACCATAAAAGCCTCAAGTACTTTTTGGAGTAAAAGATATCATCTCCTGAGCAACAAAAATAGGTAACAAAACTTCTTGGATTTGATTATAAAATAACTTACAAAAAGGGGAAAGAGAATGTCGTTGCAGATGCGCTTTCGCAGCTATCTGAGCAAGCTGAATTTTTGATCGTTTCACATCCGACCAACGACTTCCTTGAGGATATTAAAATGGAATGACAAGAAGATCCGGAGACCAGTAAGATCATAAAAAAATTGGAGGAAGCACCAAGCTCCGTGGCTCATTACAATTGAGACTCAAAAGAATTACGCTATAAAGTCACATTGTGCTTATGACAAATTCTACTTGCATCTTCATGAGCAGATTTTGGACAAAGTTATTCCATATGCAGGGTACTAAATTGAAAAGGAGTACGACATATCATTCACAAACCGATGGCCAAACGAAAGTTATAAATAGATGCTTGGAGATAGCTTAAAGCCACCCACCAATATGACTACCTAAGGAGAACTCCAGACCCAGCCAAGTGCCATTATTGATCGACGGATCATGACTCGACGACGACGACCCACTGCTGAAGTGCTAATACAGTGGGCGAAACTACCAACAGAAGATGCCACTTGGGAGAACTATGACGACTTGAAGATCAAATTCCCAGAATTCATGAATTGTCAGCCTCGAGGACAAGGCTGATTTGAAGAGGGCGGGTCTGTTAGGACTCTGGCTAGGAGAGTCTTAATTGAGAGGGACATTCATGTAAAACCTACCTAAGCCGACTCCTATTAAAGAGGTGAAGAGGCCGGCTAGGGTTAGGAGGTTGTTTCTTAGAGAAAAATTAGGAGTTGTAAAGGAATAGGAGTCTTGAGTAGGAGTCCTATTAGGAGTTGGTTAGAAGTATGAGTCTTGAGTATGAGTCATATTAGGAGTTAGGGTTTAGAAACCCTATAAATAGCCATGTATTCCTCCTCTTTTCATAAGCAATAGATGAATCTTTTCTGTAGCTTTTGAGCAGCAACTTGGAGGGAGGAACCCCTATAGAGTTCCAAGGAGGCCGATCCTCTAAAGAGATCAACCCCAAGTTTAGAATCTGTAAGGGTTCTAACAGGACTAGCCTGGCCGAGCAACATGGCTCGGGCATTTGTTTGGCCGAGCAACACTACTCGGTCACTTAGTTGGCCGAGCAGCTACTAAAATGATGACTGAGTGCAATGCTGATGGGCTGTGTGTGACTGGCCGAGCAACACTACTCGGGCACTGGGGACTGGCCTAGCTAAGCAATTGCTAAAATGATGACTCAACGCAGCGCCGATGGGTAGCGTGTGACTGGCCAAGTAACACTACTCAGTCACTTAGTTGGCTGAGCAGTTGCTAAAATGATGACTGAGCGCGGTGCTGATGGGCTGCGTGTGACTGGCCGAGCAACACTACTCGAGCATTAGGGACTGGCCTGGCCGAGCAGCTGCTAAAATGATGACTGAGCGCAGCGCCGATGGGCTGCGTGTGACTGGCCGAGCAACACTACTCAGGCACTAGTTTGGGCAAGAAGGTATCCGATCTCTGCAAGATGTCTTTGAGTGGGAGATTTTGAATTTTTGGCCTTTTGGAGAATGGAAGAAAAGCCGGTTTCGACTTTGGCTTTGGTGGGAGCTCTAGTTCTTGATTGGGTTTCGGATCTTTTGAGTAGGATTCTCGAGTCGTTTTGCATATCTTCCCGTCGCCTTGCCTGGGAGTTTGGGCCTGGGCGCTCCTTCTCATGAGCCATTATGATGAAATGAGTTGTCTTCCTCTTTTGAGTAGGCGAAGGGTTGCTTCGGGCAGCGGATTTTTCTTTATAAGTTCCCCTGCCGGCTCCATTTTTCTCATTCGCTCTGTGGTTTTCCTGGTTCTCTTCCTCAGTCATCGTCGTCCTCAGTTTTTCCTCAGTTATTTAGCGGTTCAGGTCGGTCGGGATGTCCTCTTCTTCATCCTCGTCCTCCTCCTCTTTGTCTCCTTTTTCTTCTCTAAGTAGTCCTGGGGAAGTAGCCCATTGTCGGGTGGGGCCTCCCCGGTGAACGAGAAGGTCGTGCTGGCCCTTCAAGTTTCGAAATCACTGCATGATTTCAATTCTATTGTGACCAAGGAACTGCTTGGCCGCATCTGAGAGCGCTATAGCATCCCGGCCGATTATGAGCTTCATGCTCCTCGGTTAGGGCAGTTGTGAAATTGTGAAATTGGGCAGATATGAGACGGATATGAAGTTCGATAATTTGCTTATTGTGAAATTGGGCAGGATCACCATGGTTATTGTGCTTAGCATATTGTACACTCTGTTGACCTTCCGAGGCTACACTTACAACAGATGAAATGTTTCTGCTTTCCGTCTGTATTTCTATTTGTTGTATTGAACTTCTCTCTTGGGACAGTTTTTGGAGGTTCTTTGCACGAGCTCAGGTAAGGTTAGGAGGTTCGCAGCTGGAACCACTGCTGGATATGCATTGTATGTGATCAATTGTAAATTGGATATCGGGGTTGCCCCAGGCTTGCATATTGAGGCTGTAAAGGAAGGGGAGGAACCTGTGGTCTTTGGTCCTAATTCTATTCTTGTTAACTATGGGAAAGGTTGGAATTTGCAGACTGTTACTGATGAAGGTATAGTCGAGACTGAATTTTACAAGATTCAGTTGTATATTAAACAATTGTCTGGAAGTTGATATTACATATGTGTTTCTTATAATTATATTCTTCTAATCTCAGGGCATGACGAATCAATAGGAATGCTGCAGAATTCAAAGGTACTTCCAGACATCACTGTACGTTTGTTTGTTAATCTTCATCCATGCTTTCCTGAAACTATAGGAGATTATAATATTGACTGTATTGCTAGAATATTCACTAAATGTTACTTCTTAGAGTCTTGTGGGCAAAAAAATAACAAAGAGGGTCATATTGAATAATCTAAGCAAGAGAACATGACAAACCAAAAGCGATGGTTTTTTTCAAGCTGTCAACTTTTTAGTTTTAGGTTTATTTTTCCGTGGGCTTACTTCTGTGGCATAAGTTGTTATCATTAGTGGTAATTCCATGCTATTTCTCCTTTGGCTGGCTTCATGGAGTAGGTTGTTATCCATAGTGAAAGTCATTTAATGCCTTTTAGGGGATTATGAGGTTTACGGTGTATTCATCTTTGTTAAAAGAAACTTCACATTAAAGACCTTTTGAAAAAGAGATACATTGAAGCCACAGGAACAGAAAGATTGGTTTGATGTCTTGAAGACAGCTTAGATCTTCATATTCCAGCTCACAAAAAGTGCATTAGAGGTGCCATTTGGAGATATAATAGATGAAGGCCGCAAGGGAACTCCTAATAGGTCTCTTAAAATTTCTATAGCACACATCATCTCTGGAAAAATTTGGAAACTCTGCACTACATGGTCTTAGTATTATCCTGTTAATTAGCTAGTTAGCCTTGCTAGCATGCTTTACGTCTATACAATCCCCAAAGTAGTAGTGGTTTTCTAAAGCAGGACTCGGCTTATGGCAATTGAACGGGTATACGTTTGTCCTATCTCGAAACTAAAATACGAGAAATGATGAAGAAATAAGAATATGTATGATAGGCGTTTTGCCAGAAAAATGCCATCAGGACCTGCTTAGATAACTGATATTTATTATCAAAACAAAAAGTTCTACTGCTGCTAAATTTTCAAGCGACCTGAATATATGATTTATTACTCATTTGTGTAATCTTCTGTTATTATTTTGTAGACAAATTGAATGAGTGCATCTTTGCTGTCTGTCTTGGAATTTTGCAGAAATCACCCAACTTCCAATCCTTCAAGAAGCCGATGACTATGAATCAGCCAAATTCAACTATCAGTTTTCAGTATATTGGGAAGATACTACTAGCCTTTGCCTTCATGTTCCTGCTTGGAGGAATATTCACCTTCTTCTTGGAAAACCTCCCAGCTATGAACCTCTCAGCTGTATCAAGTCTATAACTTGATCAACTGTGTTTTTCTCTAGCATTCAGTTTGTGAAATTATTCGATGTCCAGGCCAGCTCTCTGTGGAGCGTCATAAAATCATTCCTAACATCACCATAAATTGGATTGTTTGTATTCCTTATCTTTAGTTTTTCAAGGATGAACAATTGGAAGTCTTCCCTCATAATTAGCCTTAGAAAACATCTTGTTTTACTTGTCTTTTGGACATTTTTATATGCATAGTCACAAGGAAAATGCTGGTCTGAATTAAAGTTTTATTTTTGAAGTTTGTATTGATGATTCTCTTGTACCAAAAAACACTTCTACATAGCCTGAAAACTGTGTTAGAGGTGGTTAACTGCAGGGTATGTTTTGGACTTATACATTGGTTCTAAGTGCAGAAAAATTTGTTCATTCAAAACTGTAAATATGGTGTTTACTTGTGATATGTTGGTTGTTTGTGGTGGAATGAGGAGAGGGGGTTGTTAATTCAAACGGGAGCAGCACAATGTCATTTGTTTGGTGTTGACTTTAATGGAGTTGGTCAGACATGATAGATTCTGATTCTCTTCATCCTAGTTAACCAAAGAATTGTAGATGATTAAGTTGTGAGTATAATTTATAACCTTAGTAATGCTAAAACTTCACCTCCCCATCATCTGGAAGCACAATATCATGTTCCAATTATGAAAAGATTAAAAAAAAGAGGCTCTCATGAATGCTTGCTCAATGTTGTCAATCAAAAAAATTCAGATGCAAATGAAGAAAGCAAAATCAAAACAAAATGAAGGATAAAAACTGCAAGAGAGAAGGAAACTAAAAGGCTTACACCAGATGGAAAATATTAATCACAAATATGCAGAAAACTTTAGCAGAGAAAGCTTAGATTATTTGTCTACTCTTTATACTGCTGGCTACCAACTTCAGGATTATGTTCTTAGGTCATTATTTTCTCCATTTAATTTGAGACAAAAGAATTTACATCAGTCAGAGATTATGTGGCAGTTAACAAGATTTACTATTTGGTCTTTTGATCCATCATCAACTATAGCTTCTCCTAGTAATGTAATTATGTTTAAGATAAAATAGAGCTGTAAACACTTTACGGAGGATATAATGATGTTGATCATCCAACAAATAAGGCCAAGGAAAAGTTTGCTTATGTGATAGATATATCCAAATATCTTCTCCAATTCATATAATCCAATCTTAGGAATTAGATGCTGCACTATATCTCATTCCATTTCATATAATGGCAGTTATTATAATACTTCATTAGAACACTACCACTGATCCATAGAATTTGCAGATAACCTGAACGATATTATTATTAACATACACTTTAATGTTGCTACAAGCAAAAGCAAAATTGTTCGTCCCCAAATGATGTGCTCTTTGATTTGGTATAATCACATCAACATCATGCTATACTACATGAAGCCAACTCTATGACGGGAGAAGATTGGCGCCCTCTGGACAATTAATGATACAAACTAATTAATCTCATGCAGCTCCATATTACTCCCTCAACTTTCGATGTGAAAGATGGAAAGAAGATGAAGAACATGGAGTCGGAACATTGCGGGCAAGAATGTCCCCCAAGAAGTCGTAGCGCCAACCAAGAACGGTTCGCCCTCCTCGGTACCCCGCTACCTTAGCCGGCTGCGAAGGCATCCCCACTCATCGACGAGTGGTGCGAGCTCGGCCAAGAAACCGTGGCGTCAACAACGAAGGGCTCCTCGACGGTGCCACACCGCTCAAGACTGTCCTCCTCACTGCTCCGGTAGCTGCAGTCGCCTACGGGGGTCTCCACAAGTGGGGACGGTCCCCAAGAAGTCGTTGCACCGACCAAGAACGGTTCCCCCGTCTCGGTGCCCCCATTGCTTCTGCTGGCCGCGGTAGCCTCAGCCCGCGCTTGCGCCAGGTCCTCGGCGCGAGCAATTGCTTTACGCCGGAGCTCCTCAAGAAATCTCAGTCTTCGGACGGGATCTTCCATCCCCGTCGCCTTCACCGAGCCACACTCCTCCCTGCCATCTTGATTGCCATCGTGTTCTCGTGCCAGGCGGAGGTAGCGGCGGATGGCGTCATCGCCAAAGGAGAAGGCCTTACCGCAGGAGGTGAAGGCGACGACGGCGACGTCGGCTTTGCAGACGGCGCCGAGCTCCTCCGCCTTGGAGAAGAGGCCTTGGCGCCTCTTGGCGAAGGTGACGCGTCTTCGTTTAGCATTCTCTACAACTCTCATCTCCAGATTCCTCCGTTTCTTCTTCGACGACGAGGAAGACGACTCCGGAGACATCAAGAACCTATGACTTCTCGAAAGCAGGTCTGCGGAAACGTCGAAGCCAATGAGGGTTTTTATGCTGGCACTCTCCGGCATACCAGTACACCCACACCCGCGGGCCTCCTTGACGGGCCCACTATGTTGGTCCAATCACAGTAACCGACCCGCGGCGGGTGTGACAAGTATTAAGGTTAACAAAATTAAATTAATAAAATTTGTCCGAATCTTGATGAAGATTTAAATTAATGAAATTGGAAGTATAGTATCCCTCCTAAGATAATTATTTTCATATATCTCTTGTTAATTTTTGAAGTCCAGTATGTTGACTCTTGTGAACCTAAAAACATGCTTATATGACTTCATAATTAATCTTCATAAATTGATCAACATTTGGCACATTAATATCCTCTAAAAATGCTTATGTTGTAAAAGTGTTATTTGTTGTTTTTTGTTTATCGATATCAATATATTTGAAAGATCTTAATGTATGTAGGGATGTTAATATTTGCAAGGGTATATGCATCGTTTCAAAATTTTACAAAAATAAATACGTAAACACTCCCTCTAAATATTCAGCATTGATAACTGGGAAAAAATAATTTGCATGATCAAATGAAACTGAGAGACAGATATAAATGATTAAAGCCAAAAAAGAAAAACTTGATTGCAGACACTGTGAAAACCATCTGTTGCGGACGATGGTGGCGTGGCCCCCTTGTCATGAAGTAGAACTATGTTCTTCTACCGAGAGAGGAGTAGTGGCTCTAATTCTAATGCATACATGCATGCGAAGAATAGCAATCTCAGACGAGGTGTTCTTCTACCAAGTGTTCTTCTACCAAAGATCACCAGTCCAATCAAAAAAACGTTTGTCGAATGATAAAGGCTACTGTGACAAAATTTATCACCAGTTCACAGGTTTATATCGATAAAGGCAAAAAACACATTGTCACATACAATTTTAAGAAACAACTGCAACTTTTATCTTCGTCTTCTTAGCAAGTGTTATTACAAATTACAACTCATGATGCATTCATTCGATACGAGGACGAGACACAACGCTCAGCTATCTTTGGGACTCGGTTTGCAGTGCAGATACAATCCCAGTCCCACGGAAACCACCACAGTCAAAACCAAGGCTAGTATGACCTGCCTTGCTTGGTACGTTCCCGAGTTCAGCTTGCCTATTTTAAGCTTCAGCTTCACTAGCTTGCGTTTGCCACCACAATAGCTTGCTGGTGTGACTGCTGCTTTCTTCCCTGCATCGATCCTTTCGGTGCCTTCCTCACCATCTTCATCTCCATCCTTGCCTGCCACCTTCTCCGTGCCTTTCGGCTCTTTGAGCTGATCCTTCTTATTTTCCGCCACCTTCCGTGCATCAGATTCTTGGTTCTTCTTCACATCCTGTTGCTTCACGGCCTCCGCCGGCTCATCTTGCACGGCGGCCATGCCGGACGACTTTGGCAGCGTGATTTCGAGAAGTCCGTTGTAGAACTTGGCACGGATGCGGTCGATGGTGCTGCGGTCGGGCACTTGGAATTCCTTGTGGAAGCGGCTCCACTTGGTGTCGGTCAAGGGGCGCTCTCCGGTCATTTCTAGTTTCCCATGTCTGTTGATCTTGACCTTGAGCTGGTCCTTGCTGAAACCTATGTGGAGAAAGAAAGAACAACAAAACAGCTTCTTATTCTCAAGAAAAATGGATGAATTTGATGTGTTTAACGACCGAAATCTATAGCAGAAGAAGGTGCCTGCGACATTAACGATGAGGATGTCCTCGTCTTTCTCCCGAAGCAGTTCATGCTGAGGAACGAAGTCCTCGTAGACGCGCTGTGGGAGGGTCGATCTCTGCCTTGTTTCCATGCGAGGCTGTTTACGTAGGTGCTGTGTTGGGGGTCGAACGCCTGCAGTGCGATGGATTGGACGAAAATGATGGACACAAAACAGTGCAAGGTCGACTATATATAGATATGTATACTTGTAAAAGATAAGGATACTTTGGGTTTGAAATACATCACCGGTACATTGTTCCTTGTGGTCTAGTTGTTGCAAAGGTTGGGTTATTCCATCTCCATGGGGCTTCTACTTAGGTCGCCTCATAGCATGGGGAAGGGAGGTTCCTTGTTTGGTCTCCACTCTTCTACTTCCCCAGCTTAAATTAATGGCTATGTCTCTTGGATCATAAGCCAGAAGTTCTTGTAATGTAATGAACCATTACATTGCTACAGTCAACATGAGACAGAAAGCAATCCAAGAAACACATGTTAAACCAGCCATTGCCTTTCTCTCGTACCGTTCCTGCTTCTCATGTTCTAGCAGTGTTCATGACCAGCTCACAAAGCTTGTTGAGCCTTTTCCCTTCTCTGATGTATCAAAATCCAGAATGACTACTATTTTGAGACACGGCAATTTTTATTCAACACCTCATGTCACATGAGAAGTGTATTTATTTAGGTTTCAGTGGTAATTCTACAAAAATCTCATGTCTAATCTGTAATTGCATTTATAAAGGAATAATGACATGTGGAGGGATCGTCGATACCTCAAACCCATATAGTCGATACCTCAATATTAAATGGTGACACCTTAGCATCGTATAATTGATACTTTAGTATCATATGATCGATATCTCTCGTATAATTGACTCATAGTATCATGAGGCTGATATCTTTGTCACCACCTTACTATCATATTGTTTGTACAACTTCGTCTTAAAACATTACGACCTTACTCGTGATTGTTATATTCTTCGAAATTGGTGTGACACGATTGTACCTAATATCAATATAATTATTTCTATCATTAAATTCATCAAATTCATGATATTGAGTATAATATTTTTAAGTTACACTATAAAAAGATCTCTCGAGTGTCTTAGGAATCTCATTCTCTAGTATATTTAGCTCTTACAGATTTGATATTCAGTTGACATTCTTAAATCGAAAGTTAACTTACGTTTTACTGAATATACTTCCAATATAGTTTTGTAAGATTTTTGACATATTCTGAAGTATATAGATTTAAAACGTTTGAATTTAACGTCATCTGATATTGAAACAAACATGAAATGAATCTTGATTGACTCCGAACATTTTCAGCATATTTTTACTTGACGAACAACCAAAATGTCTTATAAGAGGTTCGTTTCCATGCGTGATCTACCATCATTAGCTGTCTAATATACCCAAGCGGCGCGTAGTTGTTTTTTTTTCTCCTGAATCTTGCACCAATACAATTCTCTTTTGCTATTGCTGCGGCCAGCAGTGTCTCATCATGGTCATCTACCAGAGAGAGATGGCAACCATACACACATATCGGTATCTGACCTTTCTGGCTAGCTTCTACATGTGGAACATACACATTTCTTTTTGGTTTTAATTATTAAATCTATATCTATGTGGACAAGCTGCATTTGATAAACTTCTCATTCATTGTCTTCCTCGTTTTTATCACAAGTATCAGACAGTAAGAAACTGAAGCTGAGATCTTGTGCTAGTTGCGATAAATAAAAGATCAGATCTGCGCGCAGATTTGTCGTAGACATTTGTCATAGTAGTCCACGGGAATGAACGGATCTGCACACACCATCCGACAGTCAAACATGACCGAATCTCCTTTCGGAAGTCAACTGTCCTTCGCCAACATAAAAGCAAGCCCAGAAATGATAGAGGTAGAAAGCCTCTCGATCTCACCCACTTCCCCTTTCCTCTATTACATCCTGGTAGCTCCTTTGTTTCTTTAACCAAAGCTCCACTCAGTAGCAAATATAAAAAAACAGTCTTCACTTGATAGCTCTTTCTTCTCAGTAAGCAGTAAGGCCCGAGCCAACAGATCCATTAAGGATAAGTGATCAACAGCAGGTATATATTTTTTATGGGATAAAAAAAATTTGTATACAAATAAATACAAATATGACATAATATGTAGTAGAATTAAATAAAAATTATAATCATATAGAATATCAAGATTTACATAGAAAAAATCCTCCAACGAAAAAGATAAAAAATCATATGCAAACTAAGAAGTAGATTTACTATAAAAATAATAAACGTATAAATATCAAAGTCTCTTGCCCAAAACTCAAGCGATAATCATAAGAAAATAATATGGATATAAAGATTACGTCACCGTGCATAATATCTAAAAACTTCTCAATTGATCATAATAAAAATCTATTACAAATATGATATAACATGATATGAGAATACTACTTAGATGATTGAGAATGACCTCGGCATTATCTCCATCTTCTTCTCTTTTTCTTCTATCCTTTATCACCATTGATATGGTTTCTCCCTTTTTCTCAGCCATGTTCGTAGTTGTTACTATCCTCTTTTTCTTAGCCCTAGTCACCATAAGTTTAGGTTACAAGAGTTATAGTTTTAATGATGATATAGGTTGTGGGTTATTAAAGCCTACTATGGACTGAACTAATGAGTCATGTGTCCAACAACCTCTCCTTTCAGCCCATAAGAGAGATTGTCTCATGGACTCCTCAATATGAAGGTTTATCGACTAGTCATTGGCATATCTCATATCTTTTTTTAGAAAAGGTTTTTGTCAACATGTCTATCTTGTTATCATCTATATGAATATATGAATTTTCTGATGTTGTAATTATTTTTTTTAAATACATTTCAAATTCAGTGGTATCTGATATCTATATGCTGTAACTTGGAATGAAAAGTTGAGTTATTATCTAAATAGATGACACTCTAGATGTCACAATGCACTATATAAATTTTCTATTTTAGTTTCATCCATAATATTTATTTGCAAACCTTTATAGTAGCAATATATTCTGCCTCTATGGTGAATAGAGTAATATACCTTTGCAATATGGATTATCATGACATAGCTCCCCCTACAAAAGTGAGTACAAAACCTAATATGGACTTCCTCGTATCAATATCTCTTACCATATCTGCATCTGTGTAACCTGTCAATATAAGGGATCCACCTCCAAAGCTTAAACAAACTTTGAAGCTCTCTCTAAAATATCTAAAGATCCACTTCACTGCTACATGGTGCTCTTTTGTTTGAATTTATAAGAAATCTACTACTAACATCCATTGCATATACGATATCTAACATCGTATATACCATCACGTATATTAGACTTCCGACTACTAAAGTATAAGGAACCTTTTGCATTTTCTCCTTCTCACCATCGATAGATTCTACTTTGAACAAAACTTGAAGTTACCTGACAGAGAAGAATCAGTTGACTTTGCATTGCTCATACTAAACCTAACTAATACCTTCATAATATATTTCTCTTGTGACAATCAATTCTTCTTATTTTTTTCTATCATGGGAAATCTACATACCTAATATTTACTTTATTAGCCCCATGTCATTCGTTACAAAGGACTCACTCAATTCCTTCTTTAACCTATTAATTGTAGACATATGTTTTCTAAGGATAAACATATCATCAATATAAAGTAAGAGAATAATAAAATTCTCATCAAACTGTTTGATTTGATGTACACACAATGATATGAAATTGTTCTTTTTATTCATTTTCAGTTATAAATGAATCAAACTTTTTATACCACTGTCTTAAAGCTTGCTTCGGCCCATACAAACTCTTTCTCAACTTACAGATAAAATTTTCCTTACTTTTGACTTTGAAGCCTTCTGGTTGCTCCATATAAATTTTCTCCTCTAAATCACCATAAAGGAAAGCTATCTTCATATCTATCTATTCAATATCTAAGTCTAGACTAGTAACAATACCAAGAGCAATACAGATGAAAGATATTTTAATAATAGAAGAAATACTCTTTTCAAAGTCAATATCTTTCTTTTGACCAAAACCTTTCACAACCAATCTAGCTTTGTATTTTGGTTAAAAACATTGTTCCTAAGCCTTTAACTTGAAAAACTATTTATTCTTCAAGACCTTCCTTCCCTTTGGTTGGTTTTTCTATAGAGCATCTATATTTTCCTGCATAGCAACTAACCACATCTTTTTCTACTCACTTTCAACTGCCTTCTAGGAACTCTCTGGTTCACCTGCATTAGTAAGCATCATATACTCATATGTAGAGTATTTTATGGAAGGTTAACGTTGTTTGGAAGATCTTCTCAACTTAGGTTATGCGGAAACTTGATCCTCATCTTTCTCCTACTTAATATGTCCTGCAGGTAGATCAATATCAACCTTTATACTATCTTCCTACACATCTCTCCCATCACCTTGATGTACTGGAGGAATAACGAGGTCACAATCTGCTAATCCTTCTGTAGAAGTTTTAGTTGGTGCCTCCTTCAAATCCTCAATGGTTTGATTATAAAAAAGACTAAGATAACCAAGTTAACTATATGTCTCACATCCTTAAGTGCCAACTTATAGTCAAGGTTGGTCTTTATATGGATATCAACTATGTTTATAATACCTTCCATGCTATATTTGCCCATCTTGATAACACCAAAATTTCTAGACTTGTAAGTAGCAAAGAAATCCCTTTGTGATGTAGCATAGTAAGAAACACCTATGTTAGTAACCCACTTAAGATTTTAACATACATAAGAAAAAATATCATCAAAAGGAGATAAAATCAAATAATCACCACCCTACACTATAGCTATGGTATTCTCTTTTGACTCTATAAACTTCACGTTTTTTTTTTTTCTTTCTCTTCTTAGATTGCTTGCATTGATTCTTATAATGTCTTTTCTCACCACAATTGTAGCAAACAATATCTTTTTTTTATCTTGACTTGATTCTACTCGTATGTGAGTTTCTTCTATCTTTGGACTTTGACCTTCCTTTATTCTATGAAACAAGTGCCTATGAATCAATTTAAGTTGTTGATAAATTCTTTCTCCTCAACTCCTTATTTAACAAAATGCTTGCTACTTGACTCATGGTAACACTACTATCTAGTACAAAATTACTAAGCGATACCACTAGTGTCTCCCAACTTTCTAACAATGAACTAAGAAATAACAATACCTGCAACTCATTATCAATAGACATTTTCATATAGGATAACTAGTTAGTAATACTGTGCATTTCATTTAAATGCTCAGTAATAGAAGCTTCTTCTTTGTATTTTAGCTTCACAAGTTTTTTGATCAAGAAAGTATTATTGCCAGTCATTTTTCTCTCATAAAGACTTTCCGATTTTCTTCAAAGAGAGTATGTAGAACTTTCGATATAAACATGGTGAAAGATACTATCATCGAGCCACTATCGAATAAACCTAATTGTTTTTCGGTCTAATATTTGCCCACTCATCATTAGGAGTTGGTTAGAAGTAGGAGTCTTGAGTATGAGTCATATTAGGAGTTAGGGTTTAGAAGCCCTATAAATAGCTATGTATTCATTCTCTTTTGTTAAGTAATAGATGAATCTTTTCTGCAGTCTTTAAGTAGCAATTTGGAGGAATGAACCCCTATAGAGTTCCAAGAAGGCCGATCCCCTAAAGAGATCAACCCCAAGCTTAGAATCTGCAAGGGTTCTACCAAAGGATAATTGAATTGCACCAGCAGTAAGGTAGGAAACTAGAACCTGTTATAATTCACAGGGATATCAAAGGATGATCTATGGTGGTGGAGATGACGGTAGAATTTGGTGACGATCTTTTAAGCAATTATGGGAATTGCTTTGGGCGGTTGTAAAGGGCTGATGGATGGTTGTAGAAGGGCAGTGAGACGCCAAGAATGCTGCTCTGATACCAGGAGTTAAAACCCTTAAAGATTCTAAACTTGGGGTTGATCTCTTTAGATGATCAGTCTCCTTGAAACTCTATAGGGGTTCCTCCCTCCAAGTTGCTGCTCAAAGGCTGCATAAAATATTCATCTATTGCTTAAGAAAAGATGAGGAATATATGGCTATTTATAAGACTTCTAAACCCGAACTCCTAATAGGACTCCTACTTTTGACTAACTCCTAATTAGACTCCTACTCAAGACTCCTATTCCTTTACAACTCCTAATTCTTTTCTAAGAAACAACCTCCTAACCCTAGTCGGCCTCTTCACCTCTTTAATAGGGGTCGACTTAGGTAAGTTTTACGTAAATGCTCCTCTCTATTAGGACTCTCATAGCTAAAGTCATAATAAGTCGATAGGCAAATTTGGTCGAGGAAGAACTTAAAACTTTAAAAGTTTACGAGGCGATGCTCGTTAAAGCTCTAACAAGCATCCACCCAGTTCAAGCAGTATGAGACATTTGGGAGACTGGAGTATAGTAAGGATGGTCTTTTTTTATATCTGAAGGATCCGCAAGAACCAACTAGGATCAACACAACTTAGCCAACCCCACATTAGAGTAAGAGTAATTGGCGAGTTGAAGCAGCATGGCGGATCAAAAGTTCAACTACTCAACAACAATAGTAGAGAGCAGCTAGGAGCTAAGAGGCGTATTGCAATTGGAGCAGAAGATTGAAGACTTAACAAAGGTGATGAGTTGTAGTATCGGCAAAGGCTTCGACGAGGACGTCAAAGAAATAAGTAGGGGAGAATGTCATGGACAAAATTCTAAACAATATGTGTGATGTAATGCTTATATATGTCTGTATCTTTTGGTTTGTTCATGCTTTGCACAACATGTAGAGGGACGGTTGAAGGCTTAACAGCCCCATTTTAGTTGGGTTTGGTGGCTTTTTTAGACTTGTAAATAAATGTTGTGTCATATGGATACCTATGAGAGATTTTCGGTCTGTGGTGGACCATTTTGACCCTTTGTTGTATAACCATTCAAAGCTTGTAAAGTCTGTTTGTAATTTGCATTGGCTATGAAGTATTTTTTGAAATGATTGCTTGTAGATCCTGAGTGAGGCACTTTTTGTAATCACCGATAATTTCTCCATTAACATAAATTAATTACTATAAATAATGTATTGCTTTATTATTAACTTGTACTATAGTTAAGAAAATAATTAAATTTAGTTTCCTTAATCACATGGATAAATTATGAATTCTACTAATCAATTAAATTATTAATTAATTTATTTCCTAATGAGTGACTTGATATTTAGGAAGTAAATAGTTTACATTCCATTTTCATGTGTAAACTATAAAAAAAGAATATTATATTTCTCTCTTTGTGTGTGAATGGAAAATAAAAATAAATTAAAAATAAGAATTAAATTATTATAGAGATCACATCTTCTCTTATATAAAGGGGATTATTCCTCCCTCATTCCTCATCGAGCCTGACAATATAAGGATTGAGAAGAGGACTTCCCGAGGAAATGATATCGAGGAAAGGATAGCCGAAGAGAGGTAGGATCCTTTCTTTTTAATTAGCTTTGATTTATATTTCGAAATCTTGATGTTGAGATTGTTATAATTTTATAATATATTATGATGTTTTAATTTTAAAATTTCATGATTAGTAAATAATAATAATTGATTTGTGATGTTAGAATGATTATTTGATTTATATTGATATCTTAAATTTAAGTAAAATTTAATATTAATTTAATTATTAAAATTCTTATTTTTGGATTAGCATAATAATTCTAATTTATTTAATTAGATATATTTATGTTTCAAGAATTATGTGTGAATTTCTATAATGTAATTAGGTTTAAATTTAAGTTCATCAATTTAAAGTTTTAATTAATGGATTTGAGTTATTCTTTAATAATTTTAAATGTTAAAATCTAATTTAATAAGAGGAAACTAATTGGGGTATGACTTGAGTCAAGTTGATCGATCATATCGAATCGACTCGGCCCATGTGACAAAGTATAACCTAGCCCATGTGATTGGGCATGACCCAACATATGTCACCAAGTAAGAGCCAACCTATATGGCAAGGTACGACTCAACCCATGTGACTAGGCATAACCCAACCCATGTGGCTAAGTACGATCTAGTCCATGTGGACATGTATGACCTAACCTATGTGGTAAGGTACGACTCAACCATGTGGCTAGGCATGAACAGCTCATGTGGCTAGGTACAATCCAGTCCATGTGGTCATGTATGACCCAACTTATATAGTAAGGTACGACCCAACTATGTGGCTAGGCATCGACCAACTCATGCGACTAGGTATGATCAAATCCTTGTAGTCAGGTACGACCCCAACTCATGTGTCTAGGTATGACTAACTCGTGAGCCAAGCATGACCTAGTTCAATGGTAAGGCTCAGCCCAACTTATAAGTGAGGCTTAACCTAGTCCATGAAGTTAAGTATGTCCAGCTATACGATTGGCATTAGACACATCGTCGCTCCTCTATCTAGCTCGTTGTACTTAACTCAATCTACTTGTATGTGACCTATCCAAGACTTAGGTGGGTTGGTTCGGTTTGGGCTAACATTATATGACATAGTCCAATATCCTCTCCCTTTATTGGTTTGAGCTTATTAATTGACTAAATCAGATAGGTATGATTGGTTAAAGCTAGTTTAGGGTGATTTCAAACTAACTTGACTAATTCAAACCTACTTGACCTAATTGAGATCAATCAAATCTAAATTAGACCAGTTTATGGTGATTCCAGACCGGTTCTATAAGGATTTGAGGTTGGTTCCATTAGATCATAATCAAATTAAGTTTGGTTTAAGTCAATTGAGTTATTCCAATTAGGGTTTTGGTTGATTGAGGACCATTGAGAAATTGATGTTTCATGCATTTATGATATGATGAATTTAAAGGTTTTATCAAGATGTCATTTGAAAATGATTATTGGTTTATATGTTCTTATGTTTATGATATTGATATGATTAGATAGTAGATATGACTAGATTAGTTATTCACATTGGGAGTGCAACATGTGAAAGGAGCTACGAGCCTATCACAGTGCAGAGCCACTTATAAATATAGTCTAGTAGATTTACAAAAATATGTTCTCTCATAATATTTAATTATATTAATTTCTTGATGCATGTGTGAGTGAATGGATGAGTGTAAATGAATGATCATAGATGTTTATGTATCCCTGCCGAGGGCAGCTATTGCGATTCCTTTCGGGGATTAGCGGGCCATCAGACGTGATTGTTAGATGGTTCCTCAATCTACTGTTAGGAGAAATGTGTCTCCACTTGGGCGGGTGAGGGATACCATGTAACATCCCATTAGTCCCACATCGGAAGTGGGGAATGTGTATGATTAGCTTATATGGGCCTGATGAGTGTACTACGTTACCTCCCGCTTAAGCATTTTGGTCCGTGATTGCAAGGACCAAAATGGAGTTATTGGACAGTTAGCTCATCAGACCCGGGTCGTGACATTTGGTATCAGAGCCGACCTAGCATTTGGGCAAGGTGAGAGGGCTCGAGTAGGAAAGGGCTACCCGTGGATGGAGTCAGAGAACTCATCACGGCGTGGAGCCACCACTGAGTTAAACCTCACATGCACTGTGCTAGGGTTCGATCTGGGATATGTCTGGCCTTGACGAGGACGTCAAGCTAATTGAGTGCTAATTGAGTTGGGGATAATGTAACATCCCATTAGTCCCACATCGGAAGTGGGGAATGTGTATGATTAGCTTATATGGGCCTGATGAGTGTACTACGTTACCTCCTGCTTAAGCATTTTGGTCCGTGATTGCAAGGACCAAAATGGAGTTATTGGACAGTTAGCTCATCAGACCCGGGTCGTGACATACCACTCCATCCGCTGTTGGGAGTGCGATATGGATTATCTCCATCCGTTGTTGGGAGGAATCCATCCCGTGGAGTATACCTCTTCAATCACTATTAGGAGAGTATGGTATGATGTACGCCTTTGTTATATGGTTATTATGTATGTGTTGCATGTGATTGATGCATGATTTTGTTTATTATGTAAGAAATTATCAACGTCTTATGCATGAGTTTTATGATGAATAGATATATTTTTTTTATTAAATTATTGATATTTGTTTATATTTCATGAATATTGAAGAATATTTTTATGATTTTTCTAAGGTTCCTACCTGTGTAGTTGCTGATATGTTTTTATTTTATATTTAGTTTTAGAGTAATCTACTACTATGTAATAGATCTGAAGCTTGGGTGGAAGAGACTTATGACCCTACCAAGAAGATAGTTATCATTTTTTTAGTTAATAGAATATTTACTACACAAGGATTTGAATCCAAAGAAAAAAGAAAATTATAAAGTTTATTATGTAAATGATGGATAATAAAATATTAAATGTGACACTTTCTCTAACTCGTTTTCTCTTTTTGTAGGTTTTAAGGAACCTATGAGGTTTCGGGGAGGTTGACATTTACGGAATGATACAGAAGTGTACTGCACGACTTAGGCAAAACTAGTTAAGTCTGTGATAATATCCCTATAATTTTTTTATCAAAACTTTTTCTATCATAGTCCATAGTCCATCTCTAATTTTGTTGAAGTGCTCATTAATATGTTAATACTGTAAATAAATTTTTAACTAATAATATAATTTTGTTTCTTAAATTGTCCTCCGTGCTTTCTAAATTTTGAATCACTTGCTCTATAAAGAATAAGTCATCTCTCAATCGTAGAAGTTAGTAAGACATAACATAAGATGGTCTTTGAAGTTTCTACTAAGCATTAATACATGGAATATATGATGAATGCTTACAAAAAAAACTAGATGCAAGGCTAAATGATACACCACAGATCCAACCTCCTAAGGGTCGATGAATCTGGAGTTACTTTATCTTTTTGATCAAATCTGATAGCTCCCCTTTTAGTGATACTTTAAAAAAGATATGTTCCTCAACCTTGAAATCCAAATCTCTTTGTATTCAATCCATATAGCCAGACTTTGAGATTTTAACAATCTCTTATGGATTCTTTGGATAATATTAGTATCCTTTGTATTAACTAATCAGGTCTCATAAGTTTTCACTTTCCAACAACATCCCAATATATTATCCTTTGGATAATATATTGATGATTTATATTTTCTTTCATAAAGAGCATCCAAAGGGCCTAACTTTTATAGTGGCAGCTATTATTCTAAACAAATTTAATTAGGTCTGCATGCATATCCCATCTACCACATATATCTAAGCCACAAGCTCTTATTGTTCCCTCAAATTAACTGTCAGTTTGGAAGTAAAAAATTATATTAAATTTTAATTGTGTATTGAAAGCTTTCTCCAAACTTCTCCAATCCCTAGATATAAACCTCGGATCCCTATCACAAATGATACTAACTGATGTTTTATGGTATTAGATTATCTCTTTAACATATAAGTCTATTGGTTTATTCAAAGAACAACTCTTGTTAACATGAAGAAAATTGATAGATTTAGTGAGTTAATTCATAATTATCCAAATTTCATTATGTCTCTTTAATCTGACATAATCTCATCATAAAAATATATGGTAACTTATTCTCATTTTTATTCAGGAATAAGTATCTTTTACAGTTTTTCTGTATGTGCTTAGTGCATTAACCTGCTGATAAACTAAACATTTGAAGATAAAACTCTACTAACCTTTCTTTATACTCAACCACCGATTACTCCTAATCGATTTATCAAAATAGAAATAAGAAAAGAAAACACCACCTTGATGGAGGAGAAAGAACCTCTTTAATAGAAGTAGTTCTATTATATGGCGGAGAGAGAACAAAAATAAACTGACAATTGCAGGCTAAAGATCCAAGTGTAATCACATCTTGCAACTAAATGCAAACTAGTTCTAAAAGCAATCAACTAAACAATTTTCAAGAGAATATGAGAGAGATGAACTTTTCAGCATTATTGCTCTAAATGCTCATGAAGATTGTAAGGAATTGTAGGTGAGCTGCTTCGCCATTAGAACTCAAAAGTGTAATTATTGGTTGATAGTTCAGGAATGCTACATTAAATGAACTTACTAACTGAGAAGCAAAATGAATCATTGGAAAATATGATAGAGATGGAGACACTGAGATGGGGTTCGAGTCATTTCTTGGTGTATAGGAATGTGTGCACGGGTTGGCAGCATCGCAGAAGGCTTGTCAAGACATAGTCGAAGAGAAGTGAAGATGTGAGAAGGAGTTCGGGTTCGAGATCGTCGACCGCATCCAAGATATCTCCGTTGCCACTGGTAGGCCTCTCTCATCCCATCGATCTCAAAGAAGTGATGGAAAGGAAACTATTTCTTTTTTTTTTTTCTTACTCATAAAATTAAAAGACACTATAAATATGTTTAGATCGTAAGAGCAACGATATAAACCTAACACGGATTAGATTCATAAAATAGATTGACCTATAATAAAATAAAATAAAAAAGTTGAAAGAAGTGAAGTCCGAAGGCATTTCTAGTTGGCCAATATTGAGAAAAATGTCCCAAGATATAACCGGGATTCGTCCCCCTGCCCGTATGTGGAGGATTATAGAAACATTTTAGCACCATCTAAATCTAAGATAAAAATATAAAAAATGAATGAATGAATGCATAATAGAAGGGCAAGAAGAAGAATAAATTAAAAATATTAAATCAAACCTATATCATTTGGATGATTTAGGCCCAATCATCCCTTGTACCAAATAACTTGATAGACTTAAAAGAAGACGATATTAATAAGGAGAACTACTGTTTGTGAGACTAAATGGAAGAAAAGTTGAAAGAAAAATATATAGAAGAATAAAAGAAGACTGAAGAAGAATAAAATAAAAATATTAAATCAAACTTATATCAAATTCAATTCATATGTTTGGATGATTTATGTCCAATCACCTCTTCTACTAAACATTTTAATAGACTTAAGAAAGATGATCTATGATCTAATAAGAAGGATTGTTTCCTTCAAGTACAATGTGAGATTAAAAGGACGAAAAATTGAAAGATGAATAAATAGAATAATGGACGGTTTTCCTTAAGGATAAGGACTGTTTAGAAAAATGGATTATTTGTTTTGCTTTCGATGTGAGATTTAAAGGTAAAAAATTGAAAGATGAATAGATAAAATGATTGACTGTTTTTCTTGAGGAGAATCATTGTTTAGAAAAATGGATTATTTCCTTTAGTGAGACTAAAAATTGAAATGTTGAAAGATGAATATATAAAAACAAAAATAAGAAAAAGGAAGAAGAATAAAATAAAATAATTAAATTTAAACTTATATCAAACTAAATTGCTTAGATGATTTAGATCTAACCAATCTATAAAATTCAAAGGACTAATTTTAGATTAAAATAGCTATCTTTAATATTTTGATTCCGCTAACAAAAATATCACAGAAGGATTCTAGCAAATTATAAGAGGTAATCTATAACTAAACTAAATTTAACATAGATTATCTAAATAAATAAAATAAAATTTCCTAGGATTAACAGTCTCAACAGTATTACAAAGGGAAAGAATAAATTTTGTGTTTTTCCACCCACCATAGATCCAATGATATTATCTTCGTTGCACCAGCAGCCGCTGCTGGGCACGGCCGCATCCCAAGTCACTGACGACTGCTGCGAGCTTTGACAACAAGCCATGGCTTCAACAAAAAAAGGCTCTTCCGTCCCCTTCATAGCATGCAACAATATCATCTTCGAGGAACCCGCTGCTGCAGCCGGCCGCGGTTGCATCCCAACTCGGCCAAGAATGGTGGCTTGAACAACGAAAGGCTCTTCCACAACGCCACACCGTGCAGGAATGTCCTCCTCACGACTTGCGTAGCTGCAGCTGGTCACGGGGGCCTCAGCAAGCGGGGACGACCATTGCGAGCTCCCCCAAGAAGTCGTCGTCATACTGACCAAGAACGAGCCGCCATCGTTGGTGCTCAAGATGCTGCAGTCAGCCTGCAAGCTCGGCCAAGAACTCATGGCGCCGCCACTCGTCACAAGTTGGCCAAAAGTGTGGACGACCATTGCGAGTTCCACCAAGAATGGTTCGCCCTCCTCTGTGCTCCAGCCTTCTGCAGCTAGCCATGGCAGCATCCAAACTCATCGATGAATGGTATGTTGAGAATTGATTCATAGTAGTTATTTCGGTAGGTACCATGTTTTAGATAGTTACAAGCATATTTTAAGAAGTGGCCTATGATCTAGGAGTTATAGGATAGTTCCTACACCTAACTCAATCATGGGTGACATGATGGAATGAGGTAGTTACCACTAGATCCTATAAATTGGACTTTCATGAAGCAAGATGGTGAGTGTGCACTTGGGAATATCTGGTAAGTGTTTTATATCTTTCCTCTTGTTTAAATACTACATCGATTTTCTTGATGGAAAGGATTTTTTTTAATTGCACGTAGTATTCTATTTTTATCGCTCATCCATCCCCAACATTTATGATATCAAAGCTAAGTTTTAATCTAAACTGGGCATTATAACATTCAATGACAATTTCATGTCTCAACCCCTTATTCCTATCTTCTCGAGTAGATGCTATAAATTTTGAAGTATTAAGATGAAGACTTTATTCAAATCTCAAGATCTTTAGGACTTAATAAAGAATGTATATATAGATCCAAATGAAGAAATCAGGCTAAGGGAAAATAGAAAGAATGTCTCAAAGACATTGTTCTTCATTCAACAAGCTATACATGAGACAATCTTCTCAAGAATTACAGTAGCAACAACATCAAAACAAGCTTGGTTGATACTTCAAAATGAATTTCAAAGCTCATCAAGGGTGATTACGGTAAAACTTCAAACCTTTTGTCATGAGTTTAAAATTTTGTTCATAAGAAACAATGTATCGGTGCAAGATTTTCTTTCTCGAGACTGAAATTGTTAGTCAAATGAAATCTTATGGTGAACATATTCCTAATCATATAATTGTTGCAAAAGTTTTGAGAAGTTTAACTTCAAAATTTGATCATGTTGTTGTCGCAATTGAGGAGTTAAAAAATTTATCTATATTTTCATTTGATGAACTAATGGGTTCCTTACAAGCACATGAAATAAGGTTGAACAGTTCACTTGAAAAAAATGAAGAAAAAACATTTCAGGGAGTCTTCTACTTTAAAAAAAGATAAAAAATCAATAAGAAGAGGATGTGATAGAGGAGGATTTCATGATAAAGGAAATGGAAAATGAAGAGGAAGAGGACACTTTGATGGGCATGATGAACAAAGACAATCAAATTATGATTAAAAAAATTACAAGAGTGGAATTCAATGTCACTATTGTAAAAAGTTTGGTCATATGAAGACAGATTGTTGGAAAATTGAAAAGCAAGCAAGCTATGTGGAGGAAAATGAAGGAAATAGTAAGTTGTTTATAACTCATTAACAAGTTAATGATATCTTAAATGATATTTGGTTTTGGATAGTGGATGTTCTAATCATATGTCAAGCATAAAATCAATATTTAGAGATATTGATGAAACTTATAAGTTGAAAGTTAGACTTGGAGATAACAAGCAAATCCAAGTGGAAGAGAAAGGAATAATTGAGGTGACGACAAATAAAGGGAAGGTAAAATACCTTAATAATATTTTCTTTGTTCCTAGTTTATCACATAACTTGTTGAGTGTTGGCCAATTGATAGATGATAGATATTTAGTTATATTTGATGATGATTCATGCATTATTAAAAATAAAAAAATTGGTTTGATTATAGTAAATGTTTGCACAACGGAAAACAAGATATTTTCACTTGATGTTTCAAATATTGAAAAGCATGCCCTTATCGCAACTTAAAAGAATGAGTTTAATTTATAGCATTTAAGATACGGACAACTTAACATTAAGGGTTTAATGTTGTTAAATCAAAAAAGAATGATCTTTGGATTGTCTAAAATTAATACACTTGATGTATGTAAATGATTCATTTATGACAAACAAAGTAAAAAATCATTTCCTATTGGAAAAGCATGGAGAGCATATAATTATCTTGAATTAATTCATGTTGACTTATGTGGACCTATGAATATAAAATCATTTAGTGGAAGTCAATATTTTCTATTGTTTCCTAATGATTATAGTCGCATGAGTTGGATATATTTTTTGGAACTGAAATATGAAACATTTGATAATTTTTAAAAATTCAAGGCACTTATAGAAAGGCAAAGTGGTAGATACATAAAGACACTTTGGACAGATAGAGATGGTGAATTTTTATCTAATAAGTTTAATTTTTTTTTGTGAAGAAAATAGTATTCATAGAGAAGTGATGATACCATATACCCCGTAGCAAAATGATGTAACTGAACATAAGAATCGAATTGTCGTTGAAATGGCAAGAAGTTTGCTTAAAGAAAAACACTTTCCAAATCAATTTTGGGTAGAAGTAGTTACAACAGCAGTTTATTTGTTGAATATTTCACCAACAAATGTTGTTATAAATCAAACTCCTTTTAAGGCTTAGTATGGTATAAAACCAAGTGTAAGCCTTCTAAGAATTTTTTGTTATATTGCTTATGTTTTGGTGAATTCACAAAATCATCACAAGCTTAATGAAAAATATGAAAAATGCATCTTAATTGGTTATTCCTTACAATCCAATGCATATCGATTATATAATCATATTAGTGGCAAAGTTGTTATTAACAAAAATATTGTATTTGATGAAAGGACAAGTTAAAATTGGGAGACCAATAAACGTGGAACACAAATTCGGATTCGAACATAACTAGACACTCCACAGAATCAAATCATAGATCCTACTCCAACAAGTTTATCGTCAACCTCACCTAGTAACAGTTCTAATTCTGATTCCTCATATGATACCCCTTTAGGAAATTTCAAATCACTAAAAAAAATTTATGACTCAACATTTGCTTTGTTTATTTCAGATCCTATAACCTTTAAGGAAGCAATTGAAAAAGAGGAATAGCGAAAAATAATAAAAGAGGAAATCAAGTCAATTGAGAATAATGAAACTTGGGAGCTAATGAATCTATCGAAAGAAAAGAAAGTTATTGGATTAAAATGGGTGTTCAAAATAATGTTTAATTCAGATGGAAGTATCTAAAAGCATAAGGTTTGGCTTGTAGCAAAAGGATATTCACAGCAACAAGGTATTGATTTTGATGATACTTTTTCTCCGATTGCTAGATTCAAAACCGTGAGAACTTTCTTGACTTTAGCTACTCACTTGAGTTGGCCTGTTTATCAATTTGATGTGAAATCTACATTTTTAATTGTAGATTTATACACAAAGAGATTTTTGTTACTCAGCTTGAAGGTTTTTTTTGGTTAAAGACATGAAGACAAAGTATATAAGCTAAAAAATCTCTTTATGCTGATGATTTACCTCTATGCTGATGATATTATATATGTGGGTTTATCTAACTCTTTTATAGCATAATTAAAAAAATGCATGATGAATAAGTTTGAAATGTTAGATCTAAGTCAACTACACTATTTTCCTAGATTGGAAGTGAAGCAAGGATTAGATGAAATTTTTATTTCAAAAAGAAAGTATGCAATGGATTTATTTAAAAAATCTAAGATGATTAATTGTAAAGCTGTAGTAACTTTATATAAATGAGAAATTTAAACTTGAATATGGTACATGTTTGATAAATGTAAAATACTATAGAAGTTTGGTTGGAGGTTTGATTTATCTAACTTATACTCGACTAGATATTACCTTCTCTGTTGATGTAGTATCCAAGTTTATGCATAGCCCAAGCAAACATCATATCGGAGCTATTAAAAGAATTCTACGTTATATTACTAGAACTATAGAATATGATATTTGGTATTCTCATAATTTTAAATATAAATTATTTGGTTTCACCGATAGTGATTGGGCAGGAGTTTTCGATGATAGAAAGAGTACTTTAAGTAATATTTTTAGCCTCGAATCAGGAGCTATATCTTGAAATTCAAAAAAGCAAGCAACAACTACGTTATCGACATAGGAAGTGGAATATGTAGCTACAATATCTTAAAAGACTTTTTGAAGATTTTTATCAAAAACAAAAAGAAGCAACGGAAATATTTTGTGACAACAAAACCACAATTGCAATGAAGAATCCAACATTTTACGGAAGAACGAAACATATAAAGATACACTATAATTTCATCCGGGATCTTGTAATAAGTGGAGCCATAGCAATGAAGTATTATGGAACAAATGAACAAGTTGCAGATATCCTTACTAAGTCGCTTCCAATTCAAAAGCATATTTATTTCATGTCGCAAATCAGTGTATATAACTATGAACTCAATAGGGAGTGTTAAGAATTGATTCATAGTAGTTATCTAGGTAGGTATCATATTCTAGGTAGTTATAAGCATATTTTAAGAAATTACCCATGATCTAGGAGTTATATGATAATTTCTATACTTAACTCAATCATGGATGACATAGTGAAATGAGGTAGTTATCACTAAGTCATATAAATAAGATTATAGTTCATGAAGCAAGATGGTGAGTGTGTACTTAGGAATATCTTGTAAGTGTTCGATGTCTTTCTTCTTGTTTAAATACATCATTTTTTTTTTATCGAAATGATTCTTTTTAATTAATTAAATCATAATATTATGTTTTTATCGTTTCCATACTCCTCCGTCCCTAAGCGAATGCTTCCCGAGCTCCTCGAGAAATCTCAGTCTTTAGAAAGGATCTTCCATCCCCGTCGCCTTCTTCGAGCCACCGTCCTCCTCGCCATCTTGATCACCATCGTCCTCTCCCGTCAGGGAGGTAGAAGTGGATGGCGTGGTCGCCGAAGGAGGTAAAGGGAACGTCGGCGCGGAGCTCCTCTGCCTGGGCATCCCTTGGCGAAGATGACGTGGCTCCGTTTGACGTTCTCGATCTGCCTCATCTCTAGTTTCCGCTTTTTATTTCCCGCCGAAGACGAAGTCGCCACATCCTTCGTGGCCGAATGTTCCATCTCCTGCGTCGCCGCCGTCGAAAACCTCTCGACCTCTTCAGATGAGTTCTCGAAAGCAAAAGAGGGGTCCATGCAAACCTAGAAGCCAAAGCGTGTTTATTATGGCGGAAAGAAAGCCCCCATGGGCTCTTACACACTCCGACTCACCATTTGACCCACACCCGCGGGTCCCATCCACGGGATCCCTTATGCTGGTGGTCTAATCACGGCGGGTGTGAGATCGAGCTCAGCAATGCGGTAATTTGTCTATTGTTGCTGAGGGTTGCCTAAATCGCATAAGCTTCATAACTTGTAATCTGCCTTCTAATTTCCAGGAACGATGAAAAAAACAAAAAAAAGATTTGTCCGAATCTTGGTAAATATTTAAATCGATAAAATTATATATATATATATATATATATATAATCTTGATAAATATTTACAGGTTTAGACAGTCCTATAAAAGAGACAAATAGACACATGAAACCCACCTGAAAGACAAAACACAATGAGTCACACAATTATTTTAAGCAAGAACTACGACTTCCATCTTCATCTTTTTACCGAGTCTTATTACATTAACAGATCATTGTGTTCTCACTTTCATATCGACACACAACGCTCAGCTGTCTATGGGACTCGGTTAATTAAATTTGTAGTGCAGATACAATACCAGTCCCACAGAAGCCACCACAGTCAAAACCAAAGCTAGTATGAGCTCCCTTGGTTGGTACCGTTCAAGGTTCAGCTTCACTAGCTTGGATTTGCCACCCCAATAGCTTACCGGTGTGAGTGCTGCTTTCTTCCCTGTGGGCGGCTGTGGCAGCTGGAACGGATGTGGTTGAGGGAGCTGCGGTCGGCCACACGGAATCCCCCGTGGAACCGGCTCCACTTGCCGGCAAGGGACGATCATTTCTAGTGTCTCACTATATTAACAAATACTAACAGATGATATTCAGCGAAATTAAATAAAATCATAATCAAATAGAACACCAAGATATACGTGTAAAACCCCTTCAATATGAAGGGTAAAAATCACGGGACAAATTAGAGATAATCTACTATGAGAATAATGAATATACAAATCTAATCTCTTGCCCTAAACCCTAGTAACAATCACAAGAGAATAACTGGGATACAAGGATCACGCCACTGTCCACAATATCTAAAACCTCCCCAAGTAATCACAGCAAGAGTCTACTGTAAATTTGATCTAACCTGAGATGAGAATGCTGCTAGATGATTGAGAACAGTCTCTTTGCGTTGTCATTGTCTTCTTTCCTTTCTTTCTCTTATTTTTTTACCTTTTTCTTCTCCTCTTTGCTGCTGCGAAGATTTCTTTGCTGCTGCCCTCGTTGTTGCCCTCTTATAGCCTTTTTCTGCCTCTAAAACGTAGCCACCCACACCCCCCTAATGTTAATTAGGATTAGGTTAAGAGGGGGTGAGATGTGGGCTGATAAAGCTCACATTGGGCTGAATATAGGCTGTCAGCCCAATAACCTCCCCTTTCAGCCCAAAAGAAAGGATGTCCCATGACTCCTCAATGTGAAGCCATGCCGACATTATCTTTCTTTAGGTTAAGAGGCTGTCGGCATATCTCTTATCTTTCTTTTAATAAAGTCTTTGTCAACATGTCTGCTCCGTTGTCATCTGTGTGAATTTTCTGAAGCTGCAACTGCTTCTCTTCAAATACATTTAGAATCCAATGGTATCTAACATCTATATGCTTTGACTTAGAATGAAACATTGGGTTCTAACACAAATGGATGGCACTCTGGCTGTCATAATGCACCACATAATTTTTCTGTTTCAACCCTAATTCTTATAAGAATTCTTTCATCCATAATATTTTTTTGCATACCTCTATAGTAGTAATATATTCTGCTTCTATGGTGGAGAGAGCAATACACCTTTGTAACCTGGATTGCTATGACACAGCTCCCCCTGCAAAAGTAAGTAGACTTCCTCATATCTATATCTCTTGTCATATCTACATCTGTGTAACCCTAATTCATTGTTGCCCTCTTATAGCCTTTTTCTGCCTCTAAAACGTAGCCACCCATACCCCCCTAATGTTAATTAGGGTTAGGTTAAGAGGGGGTGAGATGTGGGCTGATAAAGCCTACATTGGGCTAAATATAGGCTGTCAGCCCAATAACCTCCCCTTTCAACCCATAAGGAAGGATGTCCCATGACTCCTCAATGTGAAGCCATGCCGACATTATCTTTCTTTAGGTTAAGAGGCTATCGATATATCTCTTATCTTTCTTTTGGTAAAGTCTTTGTCAACATGTCTGCTTCGTTGTCATCCGTGTGAATTTTCTGAAGCTACAACTGCTTCTCTTCAAATAATTTCAAATCTAGTGGTATCTGACATCTATATGCTTTGACTTAGAATGAAACATTGGGTTCTTACACAAATGGATGGCACTCTGGCTATCACAATGCATCACATAATTTTCCTGTTTCAACCCTAATTCTTGTAAGAATTGTTTCATCCATAACATTTTTTTGCATACCTCTATAGTAGTAATATATTCTGCTTCTGTGGTGGAGAGAGCAATACACCTTTGTAACATGGATTGCCATGACACAACTCCCCCTACAAAAGTAAGTAGACTTCCTCATATCTATATCTCTTGTCATATCTACATCTGTGTAACCATAATTCGTTGTTGCCCTCTTATAACCTTTTTCTGCCTCTAAAATGTAGCCACCCACACCCCCCTAATGTTAATTAGGGTTAGATTAAGAGGGGGTGAGATGTGGGCTGATAAAGCCCACATTAGGCTGAATATAGGCTGTCAGCCCAATAACCTTCCCTTTTAGCCCATAAGGAAGGATGTCCCATGACTCCTCAATGTGAAGCCATGTTGACATTATCTTTCTTTAGGTTAAGAGGCTGTCGGCATATATCCTATCTTTCTTTTGGTAAAGTCTTTGTCAACATGTCTGCTCCGTTGTCATCTTTGTGAATTTTCTGAAGCTACAACTGTTTCTCTTCAAATACATTTCGAATCCAGTAGTATCTGATATCTATATGCTTTGACTTAGAATGAAACATTGAGTTCTTACATAAATGGATAGCACTCTGGTTGTCACAATTGTCACGCCCCCTCAAATATCCACGATATTAAAAAAAAAAATTCATCACAAATCCATCCAGGATCCAAACACACATTTGAGGATACTGAAAAACATTCAATCAAATTTACATCCATAAAACATATGCAGTTTATAATCATAAATCACATCACTCGTTACTTCACATTTATGGCAACCCAAGCCAACTTAACAAATATGAACAACATTTATAAACCCACAAGCTAAGTAATTTATACAATCAGAACTCCAACCATTTACCACAAGTTCATATCATTGTAAACTTGGCTTAATATTCCGAAATTCCAAATAAGAGAGATCGTATAATACTTTTACAAGGTATATCCATTTTGGTTCATCGACAACATTTCATTACATACAAAATATACTTATACAACAATAACATAATAACCAATAAGATTTGCCCATAATTCTCAATAGCTCTTCACTGCCTCAGCCCAATTCAAACATCTTAAAGAATGACAAGCTAACCTGAAATATTTTATATAACAACGGAGTGAGCTAAAAACAGCTCAGCAAGTGACAAAGCATATTCAGTACAAAAGGAATGATTTCAAACAAGTACGATATCATAGTGCAAGGCAGAATACAAGAATTTTCCAGATATCATATCATTAGATACCAAATCATATGTGTCATGTCATTCAAAACCTATTTGATTCATAACAGATGGAGCATAGAGTAATTGGAGCATATCAATAGCATAGGAAATGTTCCGGAGCATATCAACGGCATATGGAACATTTCGGAACATATCAATTCATAGCAAATGAAGCACAGAGTAATTGGAGCATATCAATAGCATAGGAAATGTTCCGGAGCATATCAACGGCATATGGAACATTTCGAAACATATCAATTCATAGCAAATGGAGCACAGAGTAATTGGAGCATATCAATAGCATAGGAAATGTTCCGGAGCATATCAATGACAAATGAAACATTTCGAAGCAATACAATAGCAAATGAAACATTTCGGAGCATATCAAAGGCGTATGAAATGTTTCGGAGCATATCAATGATAAATGAAACATTTCGGAACATATCAATGGCGTATGGACCATTTCGGAGCATTTCAAAGAACGAATACGAAACAGAAGCTGAAACGTCGAATTGACGTTGCATTCATTTCATTCTTATCCAAAGCATGTATAGAAACACATAACCAAAACTCTGGATATCATATCAAACATACAGAAGGTGCAGTGAGACCGCAGACAAAATGTGAATCATCCATTTTTGAATGACCACCAGACAGAAGTCTCCCACGTTTGGGAGCTCCATCCACCCACGTCTAAGTGAAGTCAGAGGGGGCCGACAGAGCATCTCAAGCTCTATGCACATACCCTTTATCATTTTTGGCAAAGGTCCAGATAATCCCACAAACACCAGAGTACAAAAGGCAGTATGAACAATAAATAACATATATCGGAAGCACACGTGGAACAACAAAATGTACATAAGCAGAATTTGATGTCAGATCATGTGGAAGGGAGCTTTTCTAGTGAAGAAGCTTAAACATCTGTGTAACCTGTCAACACATATGATCCACCTCCAAAGCTTAAACAAACCTTAGAGCTCCATCTGAGATATCTAAAAATCTACTTCACTGCTGCCCAGTGCTCTTTGCCTGGATTTATAAGAAATCTGCTAGTAACACTAACTGCATATGCGATGTCTGGTCTCGTACATACCATTGTATACATTAAACTTCCAACTGCTGAAGCATAAGGAACTTTTTGCATTTTCTCCTCCTCATCACTTGACGGATTCTATTTTGAGCACAACATGAAGTGATATGCAAGAGGAGAACCAACTGGTTTTGCATTGCTCATACTGAATCTTTCCAATACCTTCTCGATGTATTTCTCCTGTGACAACCAAATCTTCTTATTTTTCCTGTCACGGAAAATCTACATACCCAACATTTGCTTTGCTGGCCTTATTTCCTTTATTGCAAAAGACTCACTCAGCTCCTTTTTCAATCTATCAATTTTAGACATATCTTTCCCAAGAATAAGCATGTCATCAACATAAAGTAAGAGAATAATAAAATCCTCACCAAACTATTTGATATACACATAATGATCTAAAATCGTTCTTTTATATCCATTTTCTGTCATAAATAAATCAAACTATCTATACCACTGTCTTGAAGCTTGCTTTAGCTCATACAAGCTCTTCTTCAATTTGCAGACAAATTTCTCTTTACCTTTGACTTTGAAGCCTTCTGGTTGCTCTATATAAATTTTCTTCTTTAAATCTGTTAGGATCAGAGTGACACTAAGAGGGGGGGGGTATTTGTAGTGGAAGGGAGCTTTTCTAGTGAAGAAGTGTCCCCCTGTTCGTTTTGAACTCCGGGGTATTTGTAGATGAATTTGATGTCACCTGATGTGGCTGCTTGTAGGGGCAGGACAGTACCTCTCGTGGCGCCTGACATTGCCACTAGGGTTGCATAGAGAACCAGGCTACCGCAGGGTATGGGCACGCCTCGGTCGACGTGCTCCTTTGCCTCGGTCGAGCGCACAGAGTCAAATGCTGAAGTTGTTGGCTGAGAGCTGGTGACATTGGCGCACATCAAGTCGGCATTAGTGCTTGCTTCCTCGGGCGGTGCGTCCACCTGGCGTGGCTGACGTCGTGGCGCGTCACGTTGCCATTTTCACCCCTATTATATTCCCCCCCTGAAAGGAGCTATGCGTCGGTTGTCACGCAAGGGGAGTCCGATGCATGGCTTCTGTCTCCAGGTGGACTGGCCATATGGACTGGCCATGCGGACGTAGTTTCGGGGGGAACGGAGCCGAGGAGCACGACGCAGGCGGGCTGGCCACGCAGGCGTGTCTCGGGAAGCATAGGGTCGAGGGAAGTGGCTCAGGTCGAGAGATACAATTCAGAGGCGAGCGGGCCTACCAGGTGGACTTCGGCGTATGGCGAAAGCTTGGTGCGCAGGAAGACTACGGCCGAAGTGACACCTTTCGGCGAGCGGGCCAGCTTCGAGGGGAGCTCGGCAGTGTGTGGCCGAGGGGATGGCCTCGGGCATTACGCGGCCGAGGAGCACGACGCAAGCGAGTGAACCACACAAGCGTGTCTCGGGAGCAAGAAGCCGAGGACCACGACGTAGGCGGGCTGGCCGCGCAGGTGTGTCTCGGGAGCAGGAAGCCGAGGAGCATGACGCAGGCGGGTGAACCGCGTAGGTGTGTCTCGAGAGCATGGGGCCAAGGAGCACGACGTAGGCGTGTAGGCCGCGCAGGTCTGTCTCGGGAACATGGGGCCAAGGAACACGGCGCAGGGTGGTTTCAGGCAATATGCGGCCGAGGATCACGACGCAGGCGGGCAGACCGCGCAGGCGTGGTCGCGAGGGCCATGCTGTCACGACCTTAGCTAGAATTGCCTAAGGCGTGAGGCACCCTTGCGGCCAAAGACGCGAACTTAGCTTGCGTTGCCTAAGTCGCGAGTTACCCTTGAGGCAAAGACGCGAACTTAGCTTGCGTTGCCTAAGTCGCGCTTCGCCCTTGCAATCTTGCTCCGCAAGGATCAGCCCACTTTGTAACCTCTCGCAGGTCCCAAAGGACCTGTAAAAGAGAAAGAAGTTAGTTCGAAAGAACGAGCAACGGGCAAGTCCCGAAGTCTCGCGAAAAGGGAAGCTTTACAAGAAATTCGATGAACACCCTGTGTGAACAAGAGAAAAGAGGGAGAGGGAGAAAAACAAGGCTTTCAAGGATGAACCAACAGCTGCAAGCCCACAAACAGCCGCTCACCTGGTCCCGGGCGCAAAGACAAGTTCCCGTAAAGGTCACGTGCGAACTTGCGAAAGAGATCTCAACGCCCGGTGTATAACCGAAGCCCCATCCAGCCCTGTGCCACCCGGGGGGTTCCTGGGGTCTGAGATGGCTGACATTTTGGTGAGCGGAGGCAGTTCTCCGCTCACCTCCCGCGGCACGCGAAAACGGAGCTGTTTTGGGCTGTTTTGCTCGGTTCGGTGAGCGGTTGCTTTGCAACGCTACAGCTTGTTCGAACTTACATATTTACAAGAAAAATGACCCAAAACTAAGAGAAAACATGCTGTCAAGCAGCTATACATGCAAGTGTGAGTGACGAACGGTTCGTTGAACGGAGTTGTTGCGGGTGCTCAACGACCGTTCGTGACATTCTCCCCCACTTAAACTATCGACGCCCTCGTCGACGCTTGTTGGTAGTTGTTGATGACTTCCTCTTCATGTCGCAGGGCATCTTCAGGCTCCCAACTGGCTTCAGTTCGGGGAAGCTTTCGCCACTTCACCAAGTACTCTGTTTGCTCCGCTTCGTTGGGTAGCTTCATCTTGCGATATGCCAGAATGGTTTCCACTCGCTTCTCATAGGAGGCTGTGATGGGAGGTAGCCGAGTTGGAAGCATCTTGCGGATCTGAGTGGTAGGCTTTTAGGTTGCTGGCGTGAAGAACGTTGTGAATTTTGAACCACGCCGGCAGCTGCAAATTGTAAGAGACATTGCCTACCCTACTAATAATTGGGAAGAGCCCTTCATACTTACGCACCAATCCTTTGTGGACTCTGTTCCTGAAGAATTGGAGTGATGCTGGTTGGAGCTTTACCAACACCAAATCGCCAACTTTGAACTCTTGTGGTCGCCTTCCCAAGTCCGCCCACTTCTTCATCCGTTTTGCCGCCTTCTCCAAATAAGCCCGTGCAATATCTGCATTTCAATGCCACTCCTTTGCGAAATGATAGGCTGATGGACTGCTCCCAGTATACCCAATTGCCATGGTGTGTAGAGTCGACGGTTGTTGTCCTGTGATAATCTCGAAGGGGCTCTTGTTGGATGCAGAGCTCCGCTGCAAGTTGTAGGAGAATTGGGCAATGTCCAACAGCTTCACCCAATCTCGTTGATTGGCACTCACGTAGTGCCGAAGATATTACTCTAAGAGCGAGTTTATTCTTTAAGTCTGGCTATCCATCTGGGGGTGGAGGCTTGTAGAGAAGTATAACTTTGACCCCAACAATTTGAATATCTCGGTCCAGAATCATCCCAGGAACCGAGCGTCTCGATCACTAATGATATTGTGCGGGACTCCCCAATACTTCACTACATTCTTCATCATCAGTCTGGCCGTCTCTTCTGCTGAATAGTGTAGGGGAGCAGCAATGAAAGTTGCATACTTTGAAAACCGATCGACCACCACGAGTATCGATCCGAGTCCCCATACAGGTGGCAAGCCTGATATGAAGTCTAAGGAAATGCTCTCCCACGGCCTTTCTGGTACGGGCAACAGCTCCAAAAGTCCCACCGGCTTCCGCTGCTCCACCTTGTCTTGTTGGCAAGTAAGGCATGTTCGAACATATTCCTCCACATCAATCCCCATCTTCGGCCAGTAGAAGGCCCTCTCCACGAGAGCCAACGTTCTGTGAATACCTGGGTGTCCAGCCCAAAGGGAATCGTGACACTCTTTTAAGAGTTCACGCCTTAAATTGTCCACTCGGGGAACATAGACCCTATTCCCTTTTATGTAAACAAGTCCCTCCTGGACCCAAAATCGTCGTGCCTTACCTTCTTTGATGAGCTGCATCAGGATAACTGCCTGGGGATCACTATACAGTCCATCCTTTGCCTCGGTTGAGCGCACAGAGTCAAATGCTGAAGTTGTTGGCTGAGAGCTGGTGACATTGGCGCACATCAAGTCGGCATTAGTGCTTGCTTCCTCGGGCGGTGCATCCACCTGGCGTGGCTGACGTCGTGGCGCGTCACATTGCCATTTTCGCCCCTATCAAGTCTCCTTCCGGTGAGCTTTCCGGCGATCTTCCGGCGGACTTCTGATACAGCCTCGGATTTCTTTCGGCGGACTCCCAGTAGGCTCCCGATCTTGTGGCGAGTTCAGTGAATAGCCGAGCCTTCTCGGTGATCTTCGCGAACCTCCGACGATCTCTTCGGCGGACTTCCGAAAACTCCGATAAGTCCCTGATTTCTTCTAGGTTGGTTCTGGTAGCATCTCCGATGAATCTTCGGACTCTCGAACACCCATCGAACTTGACTCTGGTAAACTTGCTTTATGTTTTCAAGCTATCGTAGTTAATCTTGCACATGTAAAACAAAAGTTTGATCTAAACAATTACTCCTAAGCAATTAATCAAGTTGTCTGACATGTCATTGGTCCCTCGACGCTTCGTCCGATTCTTCGACACATCGTCCTCTCTTGCAGCCTATTGCCCAATCGGCCAGTTGACTCCGTAACTCCGATATCCTTGGCACAATACCTGCTCTTCTTGGCTCGATGCCCGAATCCATGGCCCGAAGCCTTCTATCGATACATCGACCGATCCACCGGCCCGACGTTCAATCTTTTGACATGTTCCTCCGGCACAACATGATTTTCCTACTTTAATTGTCTCATCCTGAACGAAGAATCCTGCGTCACTCAAAACGTAAATTAAATCATAAACACATATCAAGTAGTTTCATCATCAAAATACGAGATTCAACAATCTCCCCCTTTTTGATGATGATAACCACTTGATGACGGAGTTAACCTTAACTCCCGGAGTTTAAACAAACTCCCCTTATCAATATGTTATATTGATAGAACCTTGAATTCAAGCCAAATTCAAGTCATTGTAAATATTCATCATGAATATTTGCAATACGTCATCATGCATAACATGATCATACTTCTCCCCCTTTGTCATTAACAAAAAAGAGAAGTGTCATTTTCTATGTGTTTGAGATCTATGAATTCAACTTATTGCATGAAAAACATAATATCAAGTATTTTCATCATGCAATTTGTAAGCTTGAAAATTTAGCAAATGCTACATCATGCAGGCTAGCAAAAATTTAGCAAGTGCTATATCACATTAGAATATGCAAGCTATCAAGTTTTAGATATGAAAGATAGTAAAATAGCATGTCCTACTTTACAACATTTTAGAACATACAAGCTTGTAGTTTTAAGATGTTCAAAAAGTAACTCTTGCTTCTTGAAATATGCAAGTTGCAAGCTATCAAATTTTGCTTCCTTTGCGATGTTTGAGCTTGCAATTTTGCTTCCATTGCAAAGTGCAAGTTTAGCATGTTTAGCATCTTGAGATAGCAACTGTTTGCTTCTCTTTATACTACAAGCTAGCAATTTTTACGATATGCAAGTTTTATTACATACAAGCTAGCAAAAATTTCGAAAGCAAATGCAAGATAGCTTTTTTGTGTAAGCTCATGATTCTTACTTCCTATTGCAATGTATAAGTTACAAGTTTTGCTTCTTGAGATAGGCAAGATAGCACATTTGCTTGAGATTACAAGATAGCATTTCTTGCTTTTGAGATGGGCAAGCTAATAAGTTTTGCCCCTTTTTGCGATGTGTACGTTTATAATTTTTTGCTTCTCTTGTCTTATGCAAGCTAGCTATCTCCCCCTTTGTCATTGTCAAAAAGAAGAAAAGACCCTTTACATCAATTATGACAAAGGTAAGTATCAATCTTATTCGTGCATCATTATATTTTCAAATTAAAACATGCACCTTTTCAAAAATCTTATATTTCATTCATGCACGATATTGAATAAATCAATCAACATTATGAGCATGTCATACTTGATACTAAAATTTTTAACTATTTATCAACATTTTGATCATGATACCAAACATTCATCATTTAGAGCATTCATAACACAAAGCATTAAATCAACATACATCGTTTTAGCAATAACTCGTAGCATTTTAAATCATGATTTACATTATATGTAATACATCATATCATAATTAGAAAGCAAAGTATTGCATGCATCATTGCAAATCATAAATGTTTCATATCATTATGGTATTAATTTGTCAAATTACATCCTACCATGCATGATCATAACTTTTTTTCATTTTATCATTGTAAACAAGAAGGAATAAAGGAAGAACAAAATAGTATAAAATATTTTAATTATTTCAAGGTATATAAGCCATAAATCCAATGGCATCATGTCATGAAAGATAAGACCTTTTGAATTACAAAAAACATGATTTATTTTATCAAATCTCTTCTTTTTATAAATAACAAAAATTATAGGTGTACAAAGAAGAGATTGTGATTAAAAAAGAATCTCAAGTAGTAAATCCAAGAAATCAAGATCATAATTTGAATACAAACTCATTCAAATTCAAATCGTCAAATTTATCAAAATCTCAACATTAATTTCAAGAGATTCAAAATGGTATACATTTACCATAATAATTATCAAGATCAATAAGATAGAGAAAAATTATTTTTCAAAGAAAAAATATTTTCCTCTTTTTAGTTGTTTCAATTTATATGATTTTATTTCATATATGCTAAATAAAAACATGTATCATGTTTAAAACCGAAAGGTGAGATTTATTACAACAAAGATCAATAAGGCACTTTTATTATGGTAAAAATCAATAATCCATAAATCGCAAGATTCATCATGCATAATTTCAAAATTTATTAAGCATGATCATTGTACATGACACTAAAACATGGTTTCAAAATGTTTAATATTTTCATTACACAATTTCATCATTATGCATCATCATATTTTTCAAATTCGAACATTCACAATTTTAAAATTATACCTTTCATTTTTCATGCATGATACAAATAACTCAATCATCACTATGGACATATCATACATGATATTCAAGCATTCATAATATATCATTTTGGCAACATAATCATAGCTATTCAAATGATGATATCTAAATGTCAAAATTCATTACATCCTATCATGTATGATCATTAACTTCTCATTTGTATTTCATGCATTATTTTATTTCATCACATTCAAAATATCAAGAGAATTTTGGTGATGAAATAAATATTTCATGAATATAAGTAATTGCATAAAAATCATATCATGAAAAGATAATACCAAAAGACACGTTTTCTTTTGAAAAATCTCTTCTTAAATAATTAAAGGAAAATCTTGGGAGATTATGATATAGATAAAATTCATTCAATCTTGTAGGAGAATAAAATATTAATTCAAGCATATAAAATTTCTCAATTCATTATGAATCATAATAAGAATTGTGGTTCCGAAAAATCATGATTTATTTAGGAAAATTTTTTCTTTATTGCACAATAAGAAGAAATATAGCAATGATACCAATCATGATTCATTTGGATAGTAGATGCTAAAAACAAACATTGAGGATAAAATATCTTGATTTTTATAGAGTAAATCTCAAGTTATAAATCTCAAAAAATCAAGATAAAGCTCGTTCAAATTCAAATCATCAAATCAAAATCATTTTCAAGAAAAATACTTTTATTTATTTAGTTGTTTCATATAAGCATGCCTTTGTCCTTTTTGTGCCAAAAAAAAATATATATCATCAATCGTTTAAGATCGAAAAATAAGTTTCATCAAAAAAACCATCAAGATCAATAAAACACAAAAAATCATCATGTATAACTTTTAAAATCTCATACATAAAATCGTCAAACCATGATATCAAAATTTTAATATTTTCATTACAACTTTATTGCATTGGTTTCATTGAACATAATTTTGAATGATTCTTATAGATAACTAAAACTTCTTTAATTTTAATTTATATGATTGACTTTATATTAGCATGCTCAAATTTTGTTCTTATGTCAAAACCATACATCATATTTGAAAACCAAATACAAGGTTCATAAAAAATCATCAAGCCTTCCATTCAAAAGTAATGCATTGTCATTGAAAATCAATATGGAAATCATCAAAATACATATTCTTGCTTCTCAAGCACATACATAAGATTAATCTTACTAGTTGTACAACCATTAGATTTATATCTAACATTTTATTGCATTAACATAGAACATGCAATTTTCATTATCATTTTCAAGATTACGAGCATGATCATATTTTTGCATTTTCATTTTTGAACATTTAATTTTTTAAAAAAAATTGATTCAAATCTAAATTACAAAAAGAAGTCGATTATGAAAAGCATTATGTAATTTCAAAGTAAATTAGGGAGATTTCGATTATCTCATCATTGAAAGTGGTTAAGGCATAGTTTGCCACCTCGCCTTTCTTGATTTTCTCCTCATCTTCGGAGGAACTCGATTCATCCTAATTCTTGTTCCTTTTCTTGCATTCAAAGCAAGTAGTTCCATTTTTTTTGCTTTTTAATTTTTGTTTCATTTGTAGTTTAAGTTCACTATCACTTGAGCTTATGCTCGAGTGGTCTTCAAATGTTCTATGTCCCAAATCCTTCATGTCCTTTGGAAGGTGTTTCTCAAGTTCTTCATGTGAATTACACGTTATTTTGTAGGTAATTAGAGACCCAATAAGTTCCTTAAGAGGAAATGTTTTAAGGTCCTTGGCCTCCTGAATGGTCGTAACTTTTGGATCCCAACTCTTTGGAAGAGATCTTAAAATTTTAGTTACTAGTTCAAAGTTAGAAAAATATTTACCTAGAGCTTTTAGTCCATTAATAACATCCGTGAAATGGGTGTACATGTCTCCGATGGACTCACTTGGTTTCATCCAGAAAAGATTGTAAGAATGAACAAAAATATTGATTTTGGACTCTTTCACTCGGCTAGTGCCTTTATGAGTGACCTTAAGAGTTCTCCAAATATCAAAAGCCGAATCACAATTCGAAACGCGATTAAATTCATTTTTATCAAGTGCACAATATAAGACATTTATAGCCTTTGCATTTAGAGAAAACATCTTCTTCTCCAAATCATTCCAATGATTCATTGGAAGAGAAGACATTTCAAATCCATTTTCGACTATATGCTATAAATTCAAATCCAAAGAAAGTAAGAAAACTCTCATTCGAGTTTTCCAACAAGTGTAGTCCATCCCATTGAAAAAGAGATGATGAATGAGAGAGTAACCCTCTTGAAGGCCGAAAAGAGTCATTCCTATTTGGGTGTTAAACCAAAGTAGAAAACTGTGGCTCTGATACCAATTGTTAGGATCAGAGTGGCACTAAGAGGGGGGGGGGGGAGTGAATTAGTGCAACGGATTAAAACTTGTAAGTTTAAAACCGAATTCGTAAATACTGTTAGGATCGAGAGCACTAAGAGGGGGGGGGGGTGAATTAGTGCAGCGGAAATCTTTCAGCGATTAAAAAACGAAAGCTGCGTTCGTCCGATAAAAACAATTTCGATGTAAAAGCCGATTCACAGTTTGTATCTAAGTGTAGTTTACGCAGTTTGCGTCTAAATGCAGTTTGCGTCTAAATGCAGATTGCGTCTAAGCGCAGTTTGTATTTAAGCGCAGTTTGTGTCTAAGCGTAGTTTGCGTCTAAACACAATTTGCGTATAAACACAGTTTGCGTCTAAGCGCAGTTTGCGTCTAAGCACAGTTTGCGTCTAAACACAGTTTGCGTCTAAGCGCAGTTTGCGTCTAAACACAGTTTGCATCTAAACACAGTTTGCGTTTGACCGCAGTTTGCGTCTAAACGCAATTTTACGTCTAAGTGCAGTTTTACGTCTAAACTCAGTTTTGCGTCTAAACGCAGTTTTACGTCTAAATGCAGTTTTACGTCTAAACGCAGTTTTGCGTCTAAACGTAGTTTTACGTCTAAACGCAGTTTTACGTCTAAACGCAGTTTTGCGTCTAAACGCAGTTTTACGTCTAAACGCAGTTTTGCGTCTAAACGCAGTTTACGTCTAAACGCAGTTTTTACGTCAAAGCGTAATTTTACGTCTAAATGCAGTTTTGAACTTTGAAAAGCGTTTTATGAATACGCAGAAAGCAATTTGCAGTTATAAATGGAATCAAAACGTAAGCGTAAACTGCAGTGTAAAAGATCGTCTAAAAAAACCGATTTACGCCCGAATGCAGATTCGAAAAGATCAGAACTTAGAGACTCATTCGTAAACGCGCAGAGGGCAGTAGCAATGTAGGAGGTTTGCAGTAATGATAAAGTGCTCAAAGTAAAAGCAAACCAGAGATTTAGAGTGGTTCGGTCAGTCTTGACCTACTCCACTTTTGGCTTCCTCCTCTGACGAGGTCACCGACGTCAACTAGCTGCCTTCTGCCCTTTTACAGTTTCACTCCTTTTGACGGGCTCAGGAGACAACCCTTACAGATCCTTTCTCTCCTCTCTTTACAACTCAAGACTTGAAGAACAGAAAGAGGAGAACTTTTGGACTTTACACAAATTTGAGCTCTTAGAATCATAGAAAAGATCAAGAATTCGGTGTAGATCTGTATCTTTTTTCAGTCTTGAATGGGTGGGTATTTATAGGCCCCAACCCAGTTCAAATTTGGAGCTCAAAAGCGATCAAATCCGGAATTCCGGGATCGGTGGTTTACCCTCCTGACCGAGAGGTTGCACCGCCGGCGAGCTCGGAGATCGAGCCCCAGGCGGTTGCACCTCTTTGTCGGGGCGGTTGCACCGCCTGAAGTCTGTCGGAGATCGAGCCCCTGGCGATGCCACCTCCTCGACCGAGGCGGTTTGCACCTCTCTGCCGGCTCGAAGACCGAGCTTCGGCGGTGCTACTCTCATCGAGGGAGGTGCACCACCCGTCTAGCTCGAAGATCGAGCTCTGGCGGTTGCACCTCTCGCTGGGCGGTTGCACCGCCGGTCTCGGCCAGGAGACATAGCCCAAGCGGTTGCACCTCCTGGCCTAGGCGGTTGCACGCGCCGTGCAATTGGGGTCCAATGGTTAGCTCCATTCGCCCGATTTCAATCTTTTTTCAAATTTAATTGCCCCAAGATTAAGCTAATGGGATCACCTCCCATTTTCCAACTTAATCAGCGTACTAACTACGATTAAATCTAAGACAATTTCTGCAGCTTTTGCTCCGATCGTCAATCGCTTCTTCCGCGAAGTTTCCGCGAACTTCAAATTCGATCATCCGATGAACCCTCGGTGATTCTTCTGCGGACTTCGGCAAAACTCACTGGACTTTTACTGACGATCCACTTGGCGAGTTCCGACGAAGCTTCGGCAGCAAGCTTACGGACTTCTTGGATCTGTTCTCCCCGAACCTCCGGCGACCGCGAACTTCCGTCGAACTCTCGAACTCCCAACGTGATCATGATCTTGACTCGGCAACTCCTGCTGCTTTTCTAACTTTCATCGTAGTTAATCCTGCACACTTATCTCAACACATAGATTAGACAACAAATGACAATTGACTTCATCATCAAAATCCGAGATTCAACAATCTCCCCCTTTTTGATGATGACAATCAATTGATAATGGAGTTATCCTTAACTCCCCCTATCTATATGCCATAGTTGAGATAAGTCAACCTTGAATTCAAGACCTAAGAATTCAAGTGACGTATTGATAAGTTAGATCAGTTAAACTTATCAATACTCCCATCATGATACCCATCATGATGTATCTCTTCAAGAATGATGTCAAGGCTTGACATACATCATCAAGTTTGTATGATTGTGTTTGTAACTATTCATCATGTAATCATATAAAGCTGTGAAGGACTATTACATGATGCACACATTTGAGATTTTCTAGCAAGTTTGCATTTACTTCACAAGATAGGATATCAACTCAAGACAATGCAAACTATAGCACATGTTCATATATCTCTTGGTGATGCAAGGATGGCATAACCATAACATTATTTATAGCATAACTCAAGTATTTGCAACTATGACATAGACATGATTATGGCAGTTCAACTATGACATAGACATAATTATGGCAGTGTTTATCAATTCATATGTTTCTCCCCCTTTGTCATCAACAAAAAGCATGATAGCATTATCAAAAAGCATGGTAGATGTGATTCCAGCAGGTTATCACGCATATAAAGGAAGACATTACACATATAATACTTTGAATATCTCTTTTCCTTGTTATAGTTCATTGCTTGAAGGAGGAAAGTCATTTTTCAAAAAGTTTTCATAAGAGTGTACAGGAAAATCCCATTTTTAGCATTCAAACCGAAAAATGAACTTCTTATATGCATTCGGTTATGAGTAAGCTACTGATTATTAAAAACATTTGTCACATAATTTCCAACATGTTATTTGATCAAGTGATGCCAAGGCATGTAATAGTAATAACGTCCAAAAAAATAATTTTAACTAGTTTAAGTATTCGGACACATCAACATTCCTAATTCTCTTCTTATGAAATCAAATTGTTCTTCACTTAGGGGTTTTGTAAAGATATCACTAGTTGATGTTTCAGTATCAATGAATTCTATGATTACATCATGATTCGTAACATGATCTCGTATAAAGTGATGTCTGATGTCAATATGTTTTGTTCTTGAATGTTGTATAGGGTTTTTTGTTAGGCATATTGCACTTGTGTTATCACATTTAATGGGAATATTTTTAAGATGAACTTTATAATCTTCTAAGGTATTTTTCATCCAAACAACTTGTGCACAGCATGCACTTGCTGCAATATATTCAGCTTCGGTTGTTGATAGTGCAACCGAGTTTTGTTTCTTGGATGACCAGGAAACAAGGGCATGTCCTAAGAATTGACATGTTCCTGATGTGCTTTTTCTATCTAATCTACAGCCAGCGAAGTCCGCATCAGCATAAACAGTTAACTCAAGCTCCTATGATTTTGGGTACCATAATCCTAGATTTATGGTACCATTAAGATATCTGAGTATTCTTTTAACTACTTTGAGATGAGATATCTTAGGGTTTGATTGAAATCTAGCACAAAGTCCTACACTAAACATTATGTCCGGTCTAGTTGCAAAGGAGGTAAAGTAAACTTCCTATCATACCCCTATAGGTTTTTTTGATCAAGCTTTCTCCATTTTCATCAATTTCTAACTTAGTGGAGGTGCTCATAGGAGAGTTAATAGCTTTTGAGTTATTCATATTGAACTTCTTTAGCAAACTCATAGCATATTTGGTTTGACTAATAAAGATGCCATTGCTTAGTTGTTTGATTTGTAGACCTAAGAAGAATGTTAACTCTCCTATTAGACTCATTTCGAATTCACGACTCATAGTTTTCGCAAAGGATTCACAAAGAGATTCATTCGTAGAACCAAAGATAATATCATCAACATAAATTTGAACAATGAGAAAATTATTTTTAAAGTTCTTGATGAATAATGTAGTATCAACCTTGCCTTTTATGAAATTATTTTCAATAAGAAAAGAACTAAGTCTCTCATACCAAGCCCTTGGAGCTTGTTTTAAACCATAGAGAGCTTTAGTTAATCTAAACACATGATTAGGGAGACTATTATTTTCAAATCCAGGAGATTGTTCAACATAGACTTCTTCGGAAATAAAGCCATTAAGAAAAGCACTTTTAACATCCATTTGAAACAACTTAAAATTATTATTGCTAAGCGTGGGCAAGGAGCATCCTTATGGCTTCCAATCGAGCCCACAGGGAGGCGAAGGTTTCTTCGTGTCGATACCTTCTTCTTGGTTGAAACCTTTGGCCACTAATCTAGCCTTGTTTCTAACCACGATACCATTTTCATTTTGCTTGTTTTCGAAGACCCATTTAGTACCAATAACTAAATGGTCATTTGGCCTAGGAACAAGCTTCCACACTTCATTTCTCTCAAATTGATTTAATTCATCTTGCATTGCGATAATCCATGAATCATCTTTCATGGCTTCATCAATGCATTTGGGTTCAATTTGGGAGAGAAAAGGCGACATTTGCACAAAAGGTTTTAAGAGAAGATCGTGTTTGAACCCCCCTTTGATCGTCTCTAATATTAGCTCCTTAGGATGAGCATCTACATACTTCCAATCCTTGGGTAAGAAAATCTGAGAAGTGGATGCATCCAAGTTGCTAGTTGGAGACGGGGTTTCGTTTAAATTCAAAGAATCAAAATTAACATCATCACAAGATCATTTTTTTGTGATTTCAAAATCTCATTGAAAACAACATGAATGGATTCTTCAATAGTTAGAGTTCTTTTTATTAAAGATACAAAAGACTTTAGAAACTGTAGAATAACCAAGAAAGATTCCTTCATCGGATTTAGCATCGAATTTTCCCTAAGTTGTCTTTTTCATTCAAGATAAAACACTTACACCCAAAGACTTTAAAATATGAAACGTTGGGTTTTTTTTTTATTGTTCCATAACTCATAGGGAGTTTTGGTTAGTAGAGGTCTCACTAGAACTCTATTTAGGATGTAGCATGCAGTTTATTTATTTACGCCCCAAAAATTTTGGGTAGGTTGTGTTCATTCAACATGGTTCTTGCCATTTCTTGTAAATTTCGATTTTTTCTTTCTACAACTCCATTTTGTTGAGGGTTTCTAGGAGTAGAGAAATTATGGTTGTATCCATTGAGTTCACAAAATTTCTGGAAATCATGGTTTTGAAATTCACCACCATGATCACTTCTAATTGACGAAATCATAGAACCTTTCTCATTCTGAACAAGTTTGCAAAACTTGGTAAAAGATCTAAGACATTCACTTTTCTGTTTTAAGAAGTAAGTCCATGTGTATCTGCTATAGTCATCCACGATGACGAAAGCATATTTGCTACCTCCTAGGCTTGATGTGGAGATGGGTCCGAACAAGTCCATATGGATCAATTGTAAGGGCCTAGAGGTGCTTATTTGATTTTTAGATTTGAAGCTACTCTTTGGATGATATTTGAGTGATTAGCTTCATGCTAGCATGACCTAATCTTCTGTGCCATATCCAAGCATTTTCATTTAAAGCAGAAAAACATGTTTCATTACATAAATCATTGATGTCAATAGTGTATACGTTATTTTGTTTTAATGCAATCATAGATATGTTTTTGTGTGGTTTTTCAATGATGCAAGCATTAGATTCAAATCTGATAATATATCCTTTATCACACAATTGACTAATGCTCAGGAGGTTATGTTTTAGACCATCAACTAGCAAAACATCTTCAATAGAAAAGTTGGATTTGTTACCTATGGTTCCTTTGCCAATGATTTTACCCTTGTTGTTGTCTCCGAAGGTGACATATCCTTCGTCTATGCTAGTGAGCTTAGAGAATTGGGATGGATCTCCGGTCATATGCCTTGAGCATCCACTATCAAGGTACCATCTCTTGCTCCTAGCTTGCGATGGTTTAGTTTTCTACAAGAAAGGATGATGTTTAGGTACCCATTTGCTTTTGGGTTCCTCACAAATAGATCTACATTTTCTATCATGTTGCATAGAATTTGTCATGGTTCCCTTAGGAACCCAAATCAATTTGTTTGGACTAAGTTTCCTGAATGGACAATAATGCGTCCTATGTCCGAACTTGCAACAAAAGTTACATTTGCTTTGATGTCTAACATGTAAGATGGGGCCTTTTACGAAGGTAGTTAGATTTTGGTGAGGACTCTTTACAAATCCAATCCCACTTCTTTTGGGAACATGACCCTTGTTTGTAAGGATCATGTTTAATGACTTGCTACTAACCTCGAATTTCTTCAAGATGTCCTTAAGTAGCAAGTTTTCTTTTTGAAAAGTTTCTAGATCATGACATTTGATACATGAATTTAAACTATCATGATATTCAATTTTTAACTTATTAAAATCACAAGTAAGACTATCATGCTCCTTTTTTAGCAATTTGTATTTTCTATTGATAATCTTGCATTCATCAAATAAGTCATGGAAGGCATTTAATAATTCATCGAAAGATAAATCAGCATCTAATAAATTCGTTACCTCCTCTCCGATGGCCATTAAGGCGTAATGAGCAACTTGCTCGGTGTTGGACTCCTCTTCTTCATATCGCTCGAGTCATCCCATGTTGCTTGAAGAGCCTTCTTCTTTGATGTTCTTCTTTTGACACAGGGACAATCACTCTTGTAGTGTCCCGGCTTTTACATTCATAGCAGATCACTTGGTCCTTCTTGGGTTCAAGTTTATTTTTAGCATCATTCTTAAACTTGTTTCTTTTGAAGAATTTCTTAAACTTTCTTGTTAAAAGTGCCAAGTCATCATCACAGTCCTCATCACTTGAGTTTTCTCTCAAGTGGCATTCAGAAAGTTTTAAGTGCCATATCCTTCCCTGTTCTTTGGAAGGATGTCTTCTTACTCTTCATGAGCTTTGCAAGTCATCTCATAGGTCATTAATGACCCGATTAGTTCTTCAAGAGGGAAGTTGCGCAGAATCTTTTGCCTCTTGAATAGCAGTGACTTTAGGATCCCAACTTTTAGGAAGGGATCTTAGTATCTTATTTACTGAGTTCAAAATCCAAAAACTTTTTTTCCAGTCCTTTTAGACCGTTAACGACATCCGGTGAAACGGGTAAACATGTCGCCAATGGTTTCACTTTCGGTTTCATTAGAAAAAGTTCAAAAGAATGCAACAATAGATTGATTTTGACTCTTTCACTCTACTTGTGCCCTCGTGGGTCACTTCAAGTGTGTGCCAAATATCAAATGCAATTTCGCAAGTTGAAACACGATTAAACTCGTTTTTATCAAGTGCGCAAAATAAGGCATTCATAGCCTTTGCATTAAGAGCGAAAGCCTTCTTTTCCAATTCATTCCAATCGATCATTGGAAGAGAAGACTTTGAAAATCCGTTTTCAACAAGGTTCCACAGTTCAAAATCCATAGAAATAAGAAAGATCCTCATCCGGGTCTTCCATTAGGTGTAGTCCGTTCCACTGAACATGGGTGGACGTGTAATAGAATGCCCCTCTTGGTTTCCGGCGTATGCCACCTCTCTTGGGTTTTAATCCGTTAGAGAGTTAACCTTGCTCTGATACCAATTGTTAGGATCGAGAGCACTAAGAGGGGGGGGGGGGGTGAATTAGTGCAGTGGAAATCTTTCAGCGATTAAAAAACGAAAGCTGGGTTCGTCCGATAAAAACGATTTCGATGTAAAAGCCGATTCACAGTTTGTATCTAAGTGTAGTTTATGCAGTTTGCGTCTAAATGCAGTTTGCGTCTAAATGCAGATTGCGTCTAAGCGTAGTTTCTATTTAAGCGCAGTTTGCGTCTAAGCGCAGTTTGCGTCTAAACACAGTTTGCGTCTAAGCGCAGTTTGCGTCTAAGCACAATTTGCGTCTAAACACAGTTTGCGTCTAAGCGCAGTTTGCGTCTAAACACAGTTTGTGTCTAAACACAGTTTGCGTTTGAGCGTAGTTTGCGTCTAAACGCAGTTTTACGTCTAAGTGCAGTTTTACGTCTAAACTCAGTTTTGCGTCTAAATGCAGTTTTACGTCTAAACGTAGTTTTACGTCTAAACGCAGTTTTGCGTCTAAACACAGTTTTACGTCTAAACGCAGTTTTACGTCTAAACGCAGTTTTGCGTCTAAACGCAGTTTTATGTCTAAACGCAGTTTTACGTCTAAACGCAGTTTTGCGTCTAAACGCAGTTTATGTCTAAACACAGTTTTTACGTCAAAGCGTAATTTTACGTCTAAACACAGTTTTGAACTTTGAAAAGCGTTTTATGAATACGCAGAAAGCAATTTGCAGTTATAAATGGAATCAAAACGTAAGCGTAAACTGCAGTGTAAAGATCGTCATTTAAAACACCGATTTACGTCTGAATGCAGATTCGGAAAGATCAGAACTTAGAGACTTGTTCAGAACGCCAGCAGAGGGCAGTAGCAATGTAGGAGGTTTGCAGTAATGATAAAGTGCTCAAAGTAAAAGCAAACCAGAGATTTAGAGTGGTTCGGTCAGTCTTGACCTACTCCACTTTTGGCTTCCTCCTCCGACGAGGTCACCGACGTCAACTAGCTGCCTTCCTTCAATGGGCGAAGGCCAACTGCCCTTTTACAGTTTCACTCCTTTTGACGGGCTCAGGAGAAAACCCTTACAGATCCTTTCTCTCCTCTCTTTACAACTCAAGACTTGAAGAACAAAAGAGGAGAACTTTAGGACTTTACACAAATTTGAGCTCTTAGAATCACTGAAAAGATCAAGAATTCGGTGTGGATCTGTATCTCTTCAGTGCTGAATGGGTGGGGTATTTATAGGCCCCAACCCAGTTCAAATTTGGAGCTCAAAACGATCAAATCCCGGAATTCGGGATCGGCCCGTTGAACCTCCTTGGAGAGGTTGCACCGCCGGGTGAGCTTCGAGACCGAGCCCAGGCGTTGCACCTCTCTGTCCGAGGCGGTTTGCACCACCGAGTCTGCTTTCGAGAGATCGAGCCCCAGGCGGTGCCACCTCGACTAAGGCGGTTGCACCTCTGCCTGAGCTCAAGACCGCTCGGCGGTGCTACCTCTCTCTCGGGGGAGGTTGCACCGCCTGCCTAGCTCGAAGATCGAGCTCAAGGGCGGTTGCACCTCCCTAGCTGGGGCGGTTGCACCACCCAGTCTCGCTGGGAGACATAGCCCGGCGGTTGCACCTCTCTGGCCTAGGCGGTTGCACCGCTGGTGCAATCGGTCCCAATGGTTAGCTCCATTCGGCCCGATTTCAATCTTTTTTCAAAGGCCCAATTGCCCCAAGATTAAGCTAATGGGATCACCTCCCATTTTCCAACTTAATCAACGTACTAATTACGATTAAATCTAGGACAATTTCTGCAGCTTTGCTCCGATCGTCGGTCGCTTCTTCTTCCCGCGAAGTTTCCGGCCGAACTTCCGTCGATCATCCGATGAACCCTCGGTGATTCTTCTGCGGACATCCGGCAAACTCCTGGACTTTCGACGATCCACTTGGCGAAGTTCCGACGAAGCCAAACAACAAAGCTTCTGGACTTCTCGATCTGTTCTCGCAGAACCTCCGACGACCGTCCGAACTTCCGTCGAACTCTCGAACTCCCAACGTGATCATGATCTTGACTCCGGCGCAACTCCTACTGCTTGTCTAACTTTCATCGTAGTTAATCCTGCACACTTATCTCAACACATAGATTAGACAACAAATGACAATTGACTTCATCATCAAAATCCGAGATTCAACAAATACGAGGAGATTTCATTTCAATAGTAAGTTGAGTAGATCAAAACCGAAAGATAGCAGTAGTGTAAATAACAATTTCAGGAAAGTAAGAACTCATACATTCAAGGAACACACCAATTTAAAGTGGTTCGGCCAAAATGACCTACATCCACTTACGAAGCCTTCTTCGAAGAGGCTCCCAACTTCCACTAGTAAATCACTTTGAAGAGGAAAGACAAATACCCCTCTTACAATCTTTTACAAGTGGTTCACACTCTTACAGATTTTTAAAGAGAAAGAGGGAGGTGAACACTTAAGCTATTGAAAACAAGACTTGCTAAAGACTTTGCTAAGGCTTTATCTCAATCTCTAACTTCTCAAAGATTATATTCTCTACTGAGAATTGAGGGGTATTTATAGACCCCAAGAGGATTCAAATTTGGGCTCCAAATTTTGAATTCTCTTGGATTCCCGAAACTGGCTGTCATGGACAAATTTCTAAACGGGATGTTTGATGTAATGCTTATATATGTCTGTGTCTTTTGGTATGTTCATGCTCTGCACAGCATGTAGTGGGACGGCCGAAGGCTTAATAGTCTCATTTTAGTTAGGTTGGTGGCTGCTTTAGGCTTGTAAATAAATGTTGTGTCATGTGGACACGTGCAAGAGATTTTCGGTCTGTAATGGACCATTTTACTCTTTATTGTATAACTGTTTAGAGCTTGTAAAGTTTGTTTGTAATTTACATTGTCTATGAAGTGTTTTCGGAGATGTTTGCTTGTGGATCCCGAGTGAGGCATTTTCTCTATCTCGTTCTCTCTTTTGTAGGTCCTAAGGGACCATGGGAGGCTGACCTTTGTGGACGAACACGTAAGGGTACCACACGACTTAGACAAAACTAGCTAAGTCCGTGACAGATGGTATCAGAGCGGGACAAGCACTCATAGAAATACTTAGCATGCAAACGTAGGGGACCTAGCAGGGCTGCGTTGAGGGCAGTCAGCACACGCGCGACCGTTTGGGGGAAAACGGGCATGGAGATGTAGGGAAAAGGAGTCGCTCGGAGGAGCGGGCATCTGAGATTGGCATTCAGAGGAATGGCCAACCCTTCGCGTAAGAGGCACCACGAGAATAGACAAGCTTGGAAGAATGCGGAGCGCACAAAGGTTAGGATGGCTGAGTTTGAGCTACGGCTCAACGTTGACAACTATACTTGATGGTGCTCAAGGCAAGCGAGGTGCTTGGTAAAGGATGAGACCATGAAATATGGAATGAGTTGCTCAACGACCGAAAGAGTTATGCAAAGCTCACAGAGGTGAGGGGAATTGCTAGCTCGAAGAATTTGGTACTCATGCATGGGCTTGTATGCGGATGATAGAATGTTCATGGCCATCCCAAGGCGATCGAAACTCGGCATCATAGAGAATTAAAACTTTCTCTTTGGCATGTGAAGGATACGTCCGTAGGAGACTGAAGTGTGCAATGAGTTCAACATGTTGCTAGGCCTTGAGTGGTGCAGCGGGGGCTGTATTGATGTGGAGTCACAATCTAGCAAGTGCGTTTGCATGAGGCAGAACAATGCACAGTTTATTCAGCAGATCGGAGTAATCTAAGGGGATGGTGGTTTCCGAAACGAAGAGATTGTTCCAACAAGATAGTTATCAAGGAGGGATAATGTTGAATCTCGGATTTTGATGATGAAGTCAATTGTCATTTGTTGTCTAATCTATGTGTTGAGATAAGTGTGCAGGATTAACTACGATGAAAGTTAGACAAGCAGCAGGAGTTGCGCCGGAGTCAAGTCAATGATCACGTTGGGAGTCCGAGAGTTCGACGGAAGTTCGGACAGTAGTTGGAGGTTCTGCGGGAACAGATCCGAGAAGTCCAGAAGCTTGCCAAGCGAAGCTCGTCGAAAACTCGCCAAGTGGATCATCGCAAGTCCAGGAGTTTGCCGAAAGTCCACAGGAGCATCACCGAGGGTTCATCGGATGATCGACGGAAGTTCGCCGAAAACTCGCCGAAAGAAGCGATTGACGCACCGAAGCAAAGCTACAGGAATTGTCTTAGAATTAATCATAGTTAGCACATTGGTTAAGTTGGAAATGGGAGGTGATCCCATTAGCTTAATCTTGGGGCAATTGGGCCCTTGAAAAACCGAAATTGGGCCGAATGAAGCTACCCATTCGGACCACGATTGCTTTTGGGAGGTGCAACCGCCCAAGCCGAGGGTAGCACCGCCTGGCTAAGTCTCCCCAGGAGACTGGGCGGTCTGCAACCACCAGCCAGAGGTGGCACCGCCTGGGCTTAGTCTCCGGCGAGAATGGGCGGTGCAACCTCCCCTCGAGAGAGGTAACACCGCTTTGAGCTCGGTCTTCGAGCTCTGGCGGCGATGCAACCCGCCTCGGTCGAGGAGGTGGCACCGCCTGGGGCTCGATCTCGAGCCGAACTCAGGTGGTGGTGTCGCCCACCCCAGAGAGAGGTGCAACAACCTTTGGCGCTCGATCTTGAGCTTCGCCAAGCGGTGCAACCGCTCCAGTCGAGGTGCAATTTGCGATCCCGAATTCGGGATTTGATCGTTTTGAGCTCCAAATTTGAACTGGGTTGGGGCCTATAAATACCCCACCCATTCAGCACCAAAGAGACACGATAAACACTTTCGAAATCTTGATCTCTTTCGTGATTCTTAGAGCTCAAAATTGTTGTATAGGCCAAAAAGTCTCCTCCCTCCTGTTCTTCAAGTTTTGAGTTGTAAAGAGGGAGAAAAAGTTCTATAAGGGTTGTCTCCTGAGCCCGTCAAAAGGAGTGAAACTGTAAAAGGGCAGTTGGCCTTCGCCTATTGAAGGAAGGCCTTTAGTTGACGTCGGTGACCTCGTCGGTGGAGGAAGCCAAAAGTGGAGTAGGTCAAGGCTGACCAAACCACTCTAAATCTCGGTTTTCATTTACTTTGAGCACTTTGTCATTTCTGCAAACCTCCTAAATAGCTACTGCCTTCTGCGCTTTTACGAATGAGTTTCTAAGTTCAGATCTTTCCGAATCAGCATTTAGACGTAAATCAGCGTTTTCGTACGATCATTACATTGCAGTTTACGTTTACGTTTTAACTCCAATTATAACTGCAAACTGCCTTCTGTGCATTTACAAAACATATCTCAAAGTTCAGTATCTTCAAAGTTGACATTTAGACGTAAACCAGTTTTATCGTACGAACATCGCATTTCAGTTTGCGCTTGCATTCCGATTTTTATCATAAACTGCAAACTGCCTTTGTAGATTTACTCTAACATCATCTCACTTAATCTTAAGCTAAAGGAGTCTAAGAATATGGTTTTACATCGAAATCATCTTTGTCGCAGCTTTCGATTTTAATCGCCAAAAGTTTTCCGCTGCACTAATTCACCCCGCCCTCTTAGTGCTCTTGATCCTAACAATTGGTATCAGAGCGGGGTTAACTCTCTAACGGATTAAAACCCAAGAGAGATGGCATACGCTGGAAACCAAGAGGGGCATTCTATAACACGTCCACCCATGTTCAGTGGGACGGACTACACCTACTGGAAGTCCCGAATGAGGATCTTCCTTATTTCTATGGATTTTGAACTATGGGATCTTGTCGAAAATGGATTTTCGAAGTCTTCTCTTCCAATGATCGATTGTAATGAATTGGAGAAGAAGGCTTTCGCTCTTAATGCAAAGGCTATGAATGCCTTATTTTGTGCACTTGATAAAAACGAGTTTAACCGTGTTTCAACTTGTGAAACCACATTTGATATTTGGCATACACTCGAAGTGACTCACGAAGGCACAAGTAGAGTGAAAGAGTCAAAAATCAATCTGCTGTTACATTCTTTCGAACTTTTCCGGATGAAACCGAGTGAAACCATTGGCGACATGTTTACCCGTTTCACGGATGTCGTCAACGGTCTAAAAGGACTCGGAAAAAGCTTTTCGGATTTTGAGCTCGTAAATAAGATACTAAGATCCCTTCCTAAGAGTTGGGATCCTAAAGTTACTGCTATTCAAGAGGCAAAAGATCTGCGCAACTTCCCTCTTGAAGAACTAATCGGGTCATTAATGACCTACGAAATGACTTGTAAAGCTCATGAAGAGCAAGAAGACATCCTTCCAAAGAACAGGAAGGATATGACACTTAAAACTTTAGAATGCCACTTGAGAGAAAACTCAAGTGATGAGGACTGTGATGATGACTTTGCACTTCTAACAAGAAAATTTAAAAAATTCTTTAAAAGAAACAAGTTTAAGAATAACGCAAAAAAATAAACTTGAACCCAAGAAGGACCAAGTTATTTGCTATGAATGCAAAAAGCCGGGACACTACAAGAGTGATTGTCCCCAAGTCAAAAGAAGAACATCAAAGAAGAAGGTGCTTCAAGCAACATGGGATGACTCGAGCGCATCCGAAGAAGAGGAGTCCAACACCGAGCAAGTTGCTCATTACGCCTTAATGGCCATCGGAGATGAGGTAACAAATTTAATAGATGCAGATTTATCATTTGATGAATTATTAAATGCTTTCCATGAATTATTTGATTAATATAAGACTATTAGTAGAAAGTACAAATTGCTAAAAAAGGAGCATGATTGTCTTATTTGTAATTTCGATAAGTTAGAAGCTAAACATCATGATAGTTTAAGCTCATGCATAAAATGCCATGATCTAGAAACTCTCTAAAAGGAAAACTTGCTACTTAAGGACACCTTGAAGAAATTCGAGGTTGGTAGCAAGTCATTAAACATGATCCTTACAAATAAGGGTCACGTTCCCAAAAGAAGTGGAATTGGATTTGTGAGAAGTCCTCACCAAAATCCAACCACCTTCATAAAAGGCCCCATCTTACATGTTCGACATCAAAACAAATGCAACTTTTGTTGCAAAGTTGGACACAAGACGCATTATTGTCCATTCAAGAAAATTAGTCCAAACAAATTGATTTGGGTTCCTAAAGGAACCATGATAAATTCTATGTAACATGATAGACAATGTAGATCTATTTGTGAGGCACCCAAAAGCAAATGGGTACCTAAAAATCATCCTTTCTTGTAGAAAACTAAATCATCGCAAGCTAGGAGCAAGAGATGGTACCTTGATAGTGGATGCTCAAGGCATATGACCGGAGATCCATCTCAATTCTCTAAGCTCACTAGCATAGATGAAGGCTATGTCACCTTCGGAGACAACAACAAGGGTAAAATCATTGGCAAAGGAACCATAGGTAACAAATCCAACTTCTTTATTGAAGATGTTTTGTTAGTTGATGGTTTAAAACGTAACCTCTTGAGCATTAGTCAATTATGTGATAAAGGATATATTGTCAGATTTGAATCTAATGCTTGCATCATTGAAAAACCACACAAAAACATATCTATGATTGCATTGAAACAAAAGAATATATACACTATTGACATCAATGATTTGTGTAATGAAATGTGTTTTTCTGTTTTGAATGAGGATGCTTGGATATGGCATAGAAGATTAGGTCATGCTAGCATGAAACTAATCACTCAAATATCATCTAAAGAACTTGTAAGAGGAATTCCTCATATCAAGTTCATCAAAGATAATGTATGTGATGCTTGCCGATTAGGTAAATAAATTAAGAGTAGTTTCAAATCTAAGAATCAAATAAGCATCTCTAGGCCCTTACAATTGATTCATATGGACTTGTTCGGACCAATCTCCACATCAAGCCTAGGAGGTAGCAAATACGCCTTCGTCATCGTGGATGACTATAGCAGATACACATGGACATACTTCTTAAAACAGAAAAGTGAATGCCTTAGATATTTTACCAAGTTTTGTAAACTTGTTCAGAATGAGAAAGGTTCTATGATTTCGTCAATTAGAAGTGATCATGGTGGTGAATTTCAAAACCATGATTTCCAGGAATTTTGTGAACTCAATGGATACAACCATAATTTCTCTACTCCTAGAAATCCTCAATAAAATGTAGTAGAAAGAAAAAATCAAAATTTACAAGAAATGGCAAGAACCATGTTGAATGAACACAACCTACCTAAATATTTTTGGGCCGAAGCCGTAAATACTGCATGCTACATTTTGAATAGAGTTCTAGTAAGACCCCTACTAACCAAAACTCCCTATGAGTTATGGAACAACAAAAAACCCAATGTTTCATATTTTAAAGTCTTTGGGTATAAGTGTTTTATCTTGAATGAAAAGGATAACTTAGGAAAATTTGATACTAAATCCGATGAAGGAATCTTTCTTGGTTATTCTTCAGTTTCTAAAGCCTTTCGTATCTTCAATAAAAGAACTCTAATTATCGAAGAATCCATTCATGTTGTTTTCAATGAGATTTCCGAAATCAGGAAAAATGATTTTGATGATGAGGTTAATTTTGATTCCTTGAATTTAAATGAAACCCCTTCTCCAACTAGCAACTTGGATGCATCCACTTCCGAAACATCCTTACCCAAGGATTGGAAGTATGTAGATGCTCATCCCAAGGAGCTAATCTTAGGAGACACGTCAAAGGGGGTTCAAACACGATCTTCTCTTAAAAAGTTTTGTGCGAACGCCGCCTTTCTCTCCCAAATTGAACCCAAATGTGTTGACGAAGCCATGAAAGATGATTCATGGATTATCGCAATGCAAGATGAATTGAATCAATTTGAGAGAAATGAGGTGTGGAAGCTTGTTCCTAGGCCAAATGACCATTTAGTTATTGGTACTAAATGGGTCTTTAGAAACAAGCAAGATGAAAATGGTATCGTGGTTAGAAACAAGGCTAGATTAGTGGCCAAAGGTTTCAACCAAGAAGAATGTATCGATTACGAAGAAACCTTCGCTCCTATGGCTCGATTGGAAGCCATAAGGATGCTCCTTGCCTACGCTAGTAGTAATAATTTGAAGTTGTTTCAAATAAATGTTAAAAGCGCTTTTCTAAATGGCTTTATTTCCGAAGAAGTTTATGTTGAACAACCTCCTGGATTTGAAAATGATAGCCTCCCTAATCATGTGTTTAGATTAACTAAAGCTCTCTATGGTTTAAAACAAGCCACAAGGGCTTGGTATGAGAGACTTAGTTCTTTTCTTATCGAAAATAATTTCACAAAAGGCAAGGTTGATACTACATTGTTCATCAAGAATTTTGAAAATAATTTTCTCATTGTTCAGATTTATGTTGATGACATTATCTTTGGCTCTACAAATGAATCTCTTTGTGAATCTTTTGCTAAAACTATGAGTCTTGAATTCGAAATGAGCTTAATGGGAGAATTAACATTCTTCTTAGGCTTACAAATCAAACAACTAAGCAATGACATCTTTATTAGTCAAACTAAATATGCTATGAATTTATTAAAAAAATTTAATATGAACAACTCAAAGGCTATTAACACTCCTATGAGCACCTCCGCTAAGTTAGAAATTGATGAAAGTGGAGAAAGCTTCAATCAAAAAACTTATAGGGGTATGATAGGAAGTTTACTTTACCTCACTACAACCAGACCAGACATCATGTTCGATGTAGGACTTTGTGCTAGATTTCAATCAAATCCTAAGATATCTCATCTCAAAGTAGTTAAAAGAATACTTAGATATCTTAATGGTACCACAAATCTAGGATTATGGTACCCAAAATCAGATAATTTTGAGTTAATTGCTTATGCTGATGCAGACTTTGCTGGCTGTAGACTAGATAGAAAAAGCACATCAGGATCATGTCAATTTTTAGGAAATGCCCTTGTTTCCTAGTCATCCAAGAAACAAAACTCGGTTGCACTATCAACAATCGAAGCTGAATATATTGCAGCAAGTGCATGCTGTGCACAAGTTGTATGGATGAAAAACACCTTAGAAGATTACAAAGTTAATCTTAAAAATATTCCTATTAAATGTGATAACACAAGTGCAATATGCTTAACTAAGAATCCTATATAACACTCAAGAACAAAACATATTAATATTAGACATCACTTTATACGAGATCATGTTACTAATCATGACGTAACCATAGAGTTCATTGATACTAAACATCAACTAGCTGATATTTTTACAAAACCACTAAGTGAAGAACAATTTGATTTCATAAGAAGAGAATTAGGAATGTTGATGTGTCCGAATAAACAAACTAGTTAAAGTTATTTTTCGGGTTTTATTGAATGATCAAATCACTTGATTGTCATTACATAACATGTGTTGAAATGTTTTGTCTTCATGATTGTATTTGAATATCAGTAGCATAATCTTGTCCGAATGCATCTCATTGCCCGAATACTATAAATCAGATTTTCTCGTACACTCTTATGAAAAACATTTTTCTAAAATAGATTTGATGAAATGATTCCTACGTATGAATTCCATCTTGAAATATGGATGATAATATCTTTACTTGCACAAAGGGTTATAACAAAAAAGGAAGAAGTATTCAAAGCAATCTATGTATAATGCCTTCCTCTATATGCTTGCTTATATTATTTTCCTGGTATCACAACTACCATGCTTTTTGTTGATGACAAAGGGGGAGAAATATATTAATTGATGCTATAAATGATTATGCCATGCTTGCATCACCGAGAAATATATGAATTGATGCTATGATTATGCCATCTTTGCATCACCAAGAGATATATGAATAGATGCTATAATTTGCATTATGCCCTGAGTTGATATCTCACCATGTGAAGAAATGCAACACTTGCTAAGATATTTGCAATATGTACATCATGTAATGATATCAAAATCTTACTTCACAACTTTACATGTTGATATCTTACAATATAATGAATTGTTACAATTATCATCATTCAAACTTGAAAACTGAAAATGGATGTCAAGCCTTGACATCATCTTCAGAGAGATACATCATGATGGGTATCATGATGGGAGTATTGATAAGTTCAATTGATTTAACTTATCAATAGGTCTTATCTCAAGTATGGCATATAGACAGGGAGAGTTAAGGTTAACTCCATTATCAATTGATTGTCATTATAAAAAAGGGAGAGATTGTTGAATCTCGGATTTTGATGATGAAGTCAATTGTCATTTGTTGTCTAATCTATGTGTTGAGATAAGTGTGCAGGATTAACTACGATGAAAGTTAGACAAGCAGCAAGAGTTGCGCCGGAGTCAAGTCAATGATCACGTTGGGAGTCCGAATGTTCGACGGAAGTTCGGACAGTCGTCGGAGGTTCTACGGGAACAGATCTGAGAAGTCCATAAGCTTGCCAAGCGAAGCTCGTTGGAAACTCGCCAAGTGGATTGTCGCAAGTCCAGGAGTTTGCCGGAAGTCCGCCGGATCATCACCGAGGGTTCATCAGATGATCGACGGAAGTTCACCGGAAACTCGCCGGAAGAAGCGATTGACGCACCGAAGCAAAGCTACATGAATTGTCTTAGAATTAATCGTAGTTAGCACATTGGTTAAGTTAGAAATGGGAGGTGATCCCATTAGCTTAATCTTGGGGCAATTGGGCCCCTGAAAAATCGAAATTGGGCCGAATGGAGCTACCCATTCGGACCCTGATTGCTATGGGAGGTGCAACCGCCCAAGCCAGGAGGTAGCACCGCCTGGGCTAAGTCTCCCAGGGAGACTGGGCGGTGCAACCGCCCCAGCTAGGAGGTGGCACCGCCTGGGCTCAGTCTCCGAGCGAGACTGGGCGGTGCAACCTCCCCTGACAGAGAGGTAGCACCGCCTGAGCTCGGTCATCGAGCTCTGGCAGGCGGTGCAACCGCCTCAGTCAGGAGGTGGCACCGCTTGGGGCTCAGTCTCTGAGCCAGACTCAGGCGGTGCAATCGCCCCTGACAGAGAGGTGCAACCGCCTGGGCTCAGTCTTCGAGCTCTGCCAGGCGGTGCAACCGCTCCAGTCAGGAGGTGCAACTGCCTGATCCCGGAATTCCGGGATTTGATCTTTTTGAGCTCCAAATTTGAACTGGGTTGGGGCCTATAAATACCCCACCCATTCAGCACTGAAGAGTCACAGATAAACACTCGAAATCTTGATCTCTTTCTGTGATTCTTAGAGCTCAAAATTGTTGTATAGGCCAAAAGTTCTCCTCCCTCTGTTCTTCAAGTTTTGTGTTGTAAAGAGAGGAGAGAAAAGTTCTGTAAGAGTTGTCTCCTGAGCCCATCAAAAGGAGTGAAACTGTAAAAGGGCAGTTGGCCTTCGCCTATTGAAGGAAGGCCTCTAGTTGACGTCGGTGACCTCGTCGGTGGAGGAAGCCAAAAGTGGAGTAGGTCAAGGCTGACCGAACCACTCTAAATCTTGGTTTGCATTTACTTTGAGCACTTTATCATTTCTGCAAACCTCCTAAATAGCTACTGCCTTCTGCGCTTTTACGAACGAGTTTCTAAGTTCAGATCTTTCTGAATCAACATTTAGATGTAAATCGATGTTTTCGTACGATCATTACATTGCAGTTTACGTTTACATTTTAGCTCCAATTATAACTGCAAACTGCCTTCTGTGCATTTACAAAACATATCTCAAAGTTCAGTATCTTCAAAGTTGACGTTTAGACGTAAACCGGTTTTATCGTACGAACATCGCATTTCAGTTTGCGCTTGCATTCTGATTTTTATCATAAACTGCAAACTGCCTTTGTAGATTTACTCTAACATCATCTCACTTAATCTTAAGCTAAAGGAGTCTAAGAATCTGGTTTTACATCGAAATCATCTTTGTCGCAGCTTTCGATTTTAATCGTCGAAAGTTTTCTGCTGCACTAATTCACCCCCTCTTAGTGCTCTTGATCCTAACAGATAAGTCCCGACTCTCCAGAGGGAGAATCATGTGGGACGTACCTCACATGTTGAGGAGGAGTACCTCAACAAACAACAACTCCACGAAGCTCAATGGACTGAGTAAGCGGCGAGGAGTCGTCGTATGATCTCGCTCGAGAGAATGCATTGGTAGATGCATTGCGAGATCAAGTGGGGAAGCGACCCAAAGCAACACAAATGAAGGCACACTTGGAGTCGATATGGAGATTGGACTCAAGGGAGAGCTGACCTGTGGAATGGTGGGCACGAGGGCCACCATCAACTCAATGTAAAAACAAGGAGCGGAGCAACTTTGGTGTAACTTGGCGAAGTACCCAAGCCGCATGAAGGGAGCTAGCATAGAAGATGGAACATGGAGCGGAGGCATAGTGCTTTCCTTGGACAGAGGTTAAGGATATGAACTCTTGCAGAGGCAAGAGCAGGATCATATTGTTCCATGGGTCATTCATTCTGACGGAGCAGACTCATCTTGCATGGTGCCAAAGACGAAGGGAGCTTCTGGGCACATGCACCTTATCTCGGAGGAGCATTTGATGGAGGAACTAAGGCAACTCAATTTACGGAAGCGAAGTTGGGTTCAGAAGGCCTTAGCACGGGGCAAGAGGATGCAAAGGCGGGCACTCTTGAAGAATATGTCATAGTGTTTCCATTCAAGTTGCTATGAAGGAAGCAGTGCGCAGCGAAGATTATGCTGGTAGGGGTAGAGGCCTAGGATCCAAACAATGGTGCACTAATTGCAGCGAAGTTGGGGGACTTCGGGAGCTACTAGGTGACGAACTATCCTAGAGTGGTGCTTCATCTAGGAGTGACCGAAGAGTGGGTGGATGAAGGTCGATTGTCAAAGGAGCGAACAAAATCGAAGGTGGAAGAGACCCTGTGATGTATTGGCAGAGGCCACATATGAAGGGTTCACAATTCGAGTTCATCCCACAAGGATCAGAATGCAATAGAGATGTCACTAGGAGGTGACATGGTGCAGCGGATTGTGGTGGAACAGGTCATGGCAATGCGATACACACAACCTAGTCCTATGAGGGACTAGATCATACGGAGGTATGATCGGGAGCTACTGGAAGCTCCACTTCGGTGAATAACACGACGACAAGAAGGACTATCGATTCAAGGAGTGAAGGCCATGGTATCGCAGAGGTAGGTCTGTTGGGAAATCCTTGGGGGCGACATCATATGCACAGCGGAAGAACAAGAAAAACAAAATCGCCGATTCCCAAAGAGATGTTCGTCGTCGTGCGAAGATTGGTACGCAAAAATCCACGAAACATGAAACTACGTATAGAGTATATTGTGTTACCTAGGGAGATCGTATATCCCTGTTTCCTTGCAGATCCTTAGGAGAGGGTGAAGGAGGTCAAGCATCCTCCTCTCTAACGGTGATCCACACAGCAGGGTTGCGACGGCGCTCCTTAAAACTCCAGACCTACTCTGAGGTGGAGATGGAGAGGAGAATAGGAAAAGGCAAAATAAAGGCTCTCTAGCCCATGGGGCTCTGAATCCCTCCCATTTATAGAGGTCCCCTGTCAAACCTTAATGGGTCCTTCCCTAGTGGGTATTGGATCTGCATCCAATAAGACAAGGGCTCCGTCGGATATCTCATATCCGAACCTCTATTCATCGCAATGCCTATCATATGTGTGTGACCCTCTAGGCCCAATATCGAGCTGGCCGTGAGTCATACCTGTCAGAACTCCTTCTAACTCAATGAATTATTATCTCTGTAATAATTCACTCAACTCATCGACTATGGACGTACTAGGCCACTACGCCGTAGTCCCCAGAAGATACAGGGGAATCCAATCCATTGGACCTGTCTATCCTCAATTACCATGTACCTATAGTCCCTCATTCATCTAATATACCAAAGACCGTATATCGAGCATGGTGTTGTCAGACCAACACGGTTTCTTCTCGAGTCTCGCTCTAATCGGATTCTCCTAGAGAACTCTTTTTCTCTCAACCCGAATGACCCTGGCTAGGGATTTGTCAGAGCAAGAACACATGGGATATTCCTCTCATGACGCCGAGAGTGGCTGATCCTCTATCGACACTCAATAGCCCTCGTAAGATCGACTACCACTCCCAATGACCAGCTGTACTAGATCTGGGACAACCAAACCTATAAGTCTGGTATCAAAGAGTGGAGCACTCATACAGGACATCCTTGGTGTCTCAAGTCTAAGGACCAGATACACCACTAGGACTCTGAATCATTTGTCTGCGATAATAAGGCATCATCAACCATCCAAATTCCGTGGCGGATCAATTAGTGAACTCATTCTCCAATGAGCACTTGTACTGTATCCCTAGTGTCCCTACACAAGCAGCTATGAGACCAGCTGGATCCATTATATGGATGGGTATACAGCACACTAGTCTGTCCGATTATCACGATATCCCTCTCGAGTAACCTATGACCGAGATTATTTAGGATATGTGTTTAAAGGTGAATCGATCTCACTATCGTGATCTCATCACGATCCGATTCTCATTGCACAAATCCAAGGACATCACAATATATGTATGCATTTATGCAATAGTTATAAAGTGATATATGCCAAAATATAATAAGCAAAAAGATTCTATATTAAGTCACACGTGCCATCACTCACGTAATTGGCTTGTTGGGCACTTATGACTAGCAATCTCCCACTTGACCTAAAACCAATCACCTATGTGTCCGATCCCCATCGGACCCCTATGACAACTCAAAACAAATGCGAGACAACGGCTTTGTTAGTGGATCTGCAATGTTATCTTGGGATGGAACTCTTTCCACTACTACATCTCCTCGGGTCACGATCTCTCGATAAGGTGGAACCTTCTCCGAAACATGCTTAGATTTACGATGAGACCTAGGTTCCTTTGGCGAGCAATCGCCTCGTTGTTGTCATAATATAGGGAGATCGGCTCTTAAGCTACCCACACGACTCCCAAATCTGTAATGAACTTCTTCACCCAAACTCCTTCCTTTTGCTGCATCCGATGCAGCAATGTACTCCGCCTATATGTGGTCAGTCGGTGGTGGTATCTTGCTTGGAACTCTTCCGACACCTTGCTTCTCCATTCAAGGTGTAAACATACCCTGAATTGACTTGCTTTCATCGACATCGGTTTGAAAACTTGAGTCGTTGTAGCCTTCAACCTTAAGGCTATTACCTCCATATACTAGTAAAAGATCTTTAGTACTTCTCAAGTACATAAGGATACACTTTCTTGCTTTCCAATGCTCCAAGCACGGATCCTTTGATACACCTTTCGTGACACTTTCGAGCATGCGCTATATCAGGCCTAGTACATAGCATGGCATACATGATAGACCCTATTGCTAAGGCATAAGGTATCATATCCATGTTCGCCCTTTCTTCTGTAGTCTTTGGGGACATACTCGTAGAAAGTGATATCCCATGTCTCATCAGTATGAGACCTCTCTTGGAATTTTTCATGCCAAACCTTTTGACAATGGTTTCTATGTACCTAGACTGGGACAAGCCAAGCATCCTCTTGGATCTATCTCTATAGATTCTAATCCCCAAAATATAGGATGTTTCCCTTAAGTCCTTCATGGAGAAGTGTCTAGATAACCAAGCCTTTACTGTAGATAGCATTCCTACGTCATTCCCAATGATCAGGATGTCATCCACATATAACACCAAAAAGGTGATAGCGCTCCCACTTACCTTTCTATATACACAAGGCTCATCTTCGTTCTTAATGAAGTCATAAGATCTAATTGCCTCATCAAATCTTATGTTCCAACTTCGGGAAGCTTGCATTAATCCATAAATGGATCTAAGCAACCTACACACCTTATCTGGACAGTTCTTGGACACGTATCCCTCATGTTGTATCATATACACCTCCTCCTCGAGGTTCCCATTGAGGAATGCAGTTTTCACATCCATCTGCCAGATCTCATAATCATAGTGTGCTGCAATAGCCAATAGAATTCTGATGGATTTTAGCATTGCTTCTGGTGAGAAAGGTTTAGTCATAGTCAACACCTTGCCTTTGGCGATACCCCTTAGCCACTAGCCTTGCTTTATAGGTCTCTACCTTTCCATCTACTCGATCTTTTTCTTAAAGATCCACTTGCAACCGATGGGTACAATACCTTGGGCATCAACTAGGTTCCAAACCTTGTTGGAGTACATAGAATCCATCTCGAATTCATGGCTTCTTGCCACTTCCCGGAGTCTATACCCATAATAGCCTCCTCGTATGTGTGAGGATTAATATCCTCTCTGCATCCTCTCCTCTAATATGTCCCACATATCTCTCGGGAGAATGGGATACTCTATCAGACCCTACGAAAGTTGAAACTTGTGTATTAGGTACCGAACGGACTTCTGGTATTGTGGAGTGGTGCTTGAGCTTGGTTCTCCAACCTCGCTCAATTCTATCATTCTCCCACTATCTCCGCCAAGAATGTGTTCCTTCTCAAGGAACACTGCTCTCTTAGCTACAAAAGACCTTTTGGTCCTCGAGATGATAGAAATAATACCCACAAGTTTCCTTGGGGTATCCCACAAATTTGCATCGCTCATCCCTTGATTCTAACTTATGGGGTTGTGTGTTTTTTAACATGTGTAGGGCAGCCCCAAATCTTAACAACCTTAAGATCAGGCTTCTTCCCTTTCCATATCTCATATGGTGTAGACACTACCGACTTAGTTGGAACTCTATTCAGAAGGTAAGCTGCGATTTTTAGGGCATATCCCCAGAATGAGATGGGTAGGTCAGCGAAACTCATCATGGACCACACCATATCTAATAATGTACGATTTCTCCTTTCAGAGACACCATTGAGCTGAGGTGTATGAGGAGGTGTCCATTGGGATAATATCCCATGGTCCTTGAGGAACTGAGTGAACTCTGTACTTAAGTACTCACCTCCTCGATCTGATCGAAGAGTTTTGATACTCTTTCCAGTCTGGTTCTCCACCTCATTCTTATACTCTCTGAATTTCTCAAAGGCCTCGGACTTGTACTTCATTAAGTACACATATCCATACCTTGAGAAATATTAGTAAATGTAATGAAGTAGGAGTAACCTCCAATGGCATGAGTTGACATGGGTCCACATACATCACTATGTATGAGTTCCAACAAATCAGTGACTCTCTCTCCAGTTCCACTAAATGGAGAGTTGGTCAGTTTTCCACGAATGCAAGGCTCACAAGTTGCATATAACACATAGTCGAATGGATCTAGATATCCATCATTTAGCAACTTTTGAATCCTTCTTTCATGGATGTGACCTAGCCTACAATGCCACAGGTATGCACTGTTCAACTCATCTCGTTTCCTTTTGGACACATTTACATTCATGATATGTGGAGTGGTGTCTAATATAAATAAACCATTATGCAATGTTCCTTTCATGATAATCTTATCATCTAATAATATCGAACAACAATTGTTCTCAAAAATAAATTTATATCCACTAACTGTTAAACATGAAATGGAGATAATGTTTTTGATAATAGAAGGAACAAAATAACATGCATCTAATGCAATAAAAGCTCCACTAGGGCAGATGTAGGGGCGACCTGTCAATAACAGCTACTACAACAACTTTTGCTCCATTACCCATCTTGAGGTCCATCTCGCCTCTCTCTCTAGTCTCCCTAGGCCTTGCCCAACCTGCAACGAATTGCATATATGATAAGCACTACTGGTATCCAATACCCATATGTTATCATAAGAGTCCACAAATGGAGACCGGTCATGAATGTACCTGAAGCTTCATCAAGCTTTTGTTTTGGCCCTTTCTGCAAGGTACTCTTTGCGTTTTTTTCTTCCAAAGCCCATCTTTACCACGGTGGAAGCACCGGCCTTTTGTCCTTTGCTGGGTCTTTCTTAGCAATCTTTGCTTTACCTAGTTTGACCTTGCCCTTTCCCTTCTTAAGGGATCTTTCTACTTTCCTTTTCCTTTTGGTCTCACTAGTGTAGAGAACTGGCTTCTCTTTCTTGATAGTACTCTCTGCCTCCCTCAACATATTGAGAAGCTCTGGGAGAGTCACTTCAAGCTTGTTCATATTAAAATTTATTATGAACTGTGAAAAGGAATCTGGTAGGGACTGAAGCACAATGTCCATACACAAGTTATCCTCTAGGACCATTCCTAGACACAGAGTTTCTCTATCCACTCAATCATCTTTAGGACATGGTTTTGAACCGATGTCCCCTCAGTCATCCTAGCGGAAGAGGCTCTTAGATATCTTATATCGTTTGAGTCCTTCCCTGTTCCTCAAACAATTTTGGACATGTGGAGAATGGATCTGGCATCCATCTTTTCATGTTGTCTCTGTAACTCGAGTCATAGAGCCCAACATATAGCCTTCCAGCAAGAGTGGAGTCATCAATGTACTTCCGTGTAGCGGCGATCTCATCCTCGTTTGCCCTTCTTGAAACACAGGCATCACTGTATCAGGGCGTTACCATTTTTTCTCTCCTGTGAGAACAATTCTCAAATTACTGGAGCCAATCCATTATAATTTGGACCAGTGAGGCGGTTGACATCAAGTATGCCACGTAAAGGGATTTGAAAGCGATATTTTAAAAATAAAGATGCAGTAAAAATGAATAACATGCAGATTTTGCAAGAAATAAACTATCAATATATGGACTTCTATCTTAATATGCTCCCCACTATTTTACTAACGAGTCACGCGACACCCTCGGCCCGTTAAAAACGAGTCTTGGCAGACTTCTGGTGGGGATCGAGGATCAATCGGCGTCTTTAGTGTAACCTCGAGGGACTCAACCAATCACACTAAGCCTAAAAAAGGTAGGCAACTCTTGTCGATCACAACTCCTTGTGATTCCCGTCCTGTTAAACTCCGAATCACCATGGCCTCGAGGGACTCGACCAACCATGATGCTCGGTTAAGTCAACACCTTCGTTACAAGATGAGTCTGATTTGATGATATACCCTCAAGGGACTCGACCAAGTATACCATGCCCTCAGGTCACCGGTGACATCTCTATGTCATAAGCAAGATAGCGAATCACGATATAGGTGAGTCTCGAGAGACTCGACCAACTCAACCTACACCGGGAATCGGTTCCTACTTATAACGATGGAAGGCCACGTGGGTCAATCTAATTGCCTCACGTTTACAGACTTAATATTATCGAGAGATGTTTCTATGATTTGGTCTCCTAATATGACATGTCACACATATACATATTTATTATATATCTACATCGCATGCAAATATATATACATATCTAGTATGTGTATAAGCAATTACACCAGATGATCATGGACCACAACCTAATATGATTAGGCCCGAGCCAGGCCCCTAATCACTCACATCAAGATCTATGTGTGTGCAGCGGTGCATCTCCATGCCCGTGATCGTTCATTTAGTCCTTGTTTGGTTCCGTCGACATCTTGATGCATCTTCATGCATCCGCGATCGTCCGGTATCTCATGGGTCCCCTTATTGTATCCACGCTCCCGCCGTGTACCTCTTCATGTGATTACAACATAATCATAGGCACGTGGGCCCGACAATAAACGAAATATAATGGAGATTTTGGACCTCAATAATAATAATCACAAGTACACACATCATCCTGCGGTCCATGATCATCCGTCCACATCATACATCACATATATAAATAATAATCATCATGTAGGACTACTAGATAATAATAATAAATAATAATAATCAACTAAACCTTTTAATTAATTAATATTTTTTTGAAATCGAGGGGGACATTATAGGAATTTCTGAATTCATAGGGGGTATTTTTTCGTAATTTGGACAAAAGACGCAAAACTAAATTTCTCAAATTTCGAGGGGTAAAACTGTCTTTTTGCCCAGAAAACCCTAATGACCTTTCCCCTTTTCCTGCTGCCGCCGCTGCCACCTGCCGGCGGGTTGGCACGGGCGACGGGCGAGAACCTTCCCCTCTCCTGGCGACGATACCTACCGTGGCGATCTTGCTGCCACCGGAGTGCCCTTCGGTAGCGCCGCCGATCTCATGGCGGTGCTGTCCCGCCGGGCGACCGCCCCTGGAGGGTTTCGCCGGGCGGCACAGCGGCCGGCGACGCGTCCCCCCGCCCTGCGCTCGCGACGGCGCGTCGTCGCCCTCGCGCCTTCGCGACAACGGGGCGAGGGGGCGAACCGCCCTATGGTGCGGGCCACGCCCGCTGGCAGCGCTGCCCGCTCTTGATGGGCGCCCCTTTGGGCGTCGCCCTCGCCTCATGCGGTCTTTCCCGTCAGGGCGACCCCTCATTGGGGTTTATTGCGTGGTAGGCCTAAGCTGGCGCCTCTACCCATGGGCTGCCAGCCTCGCCGGCAACAAGCCTACTTGCAGCAAACGCAGCCCCTGTGCTGCCCGCCTTCGGGTGCACTGCACGTAGATCGAGGGCAGCAACAGTTGCTACCCTTCCTTATTTTTGCGTCAACAATTTTGACGTCAAAATTCTTCCTAAACACAACACACGCAGTTCAAAACCAATCATTAGCACGAGCAACCTAGCTCTGATACCACTGTTGGGAAATCCTTGGGGGCGACATCATATGCGGAGCGGAAGAACAAGAAAAACAAAATCCCTGATTCCCAAAGAGATGTTCGTCGTCGTGCGAAGATTGGTACGCAAAAATTCACGAAACATGAAACTGCGTATAGAGTAGATTGTGTTACCTAGGGAGATCGTATATCCCTGTTTCCTTGCAGATCCTTAGGAGAGGGTGAAGGAGGTCAAGCGTCCTCCTGTTTCCTTGCAGATCCTTAGGAGAGGGTGAAGGAGGTCAAGCGTCCTCCTCTCTAGCGATGATCCACACAGCAGGGTTGCGACGACGCTCCTCAAAACTCCAGATCTACTCTGAGGTGAAGATGGAGAGGAGAATAGGAAAAGGCAAAACAAATGCTCTCTAGCCTATGGGGCTCTGAATCCCTCCTATTTATAGAGGTCCCCTATCAAACCCTAATAGGTCCTCCCCTAGTGGGTATTGGATCTGCATCCAATAAGATAAGGGCTCTGTCGGATATCTCATATCCGAACCTATATTCATCGCAATGCCTACCATATGTGTGTGACCCTCTAGGCCCAATATCGAGCTGGCCGTGAGTCATACCTGTCAGAACTCCTTCTAACTTCGGTGAATTATTATCTGCGTAATAATTCACTTTCGACTCATCGACTTCTGGACATACTAGGCGCTACACCAGTAGTCCCCAAAACGATCTGAGGGGAATCAATCCATTGGACACGTCTGTCCTCGATTCACCGTGTACCTATAGTCCCTCATCCATCTAATATACCGGAGACCGTATATCGAGCATGGTGTTGTCCGGACCCACCGTTTCTTCTCGAGTCTCGCTCTAATCCAGTTCTCCCGAGAACTCTTTCTCCCTCAACCCGAATGACCTTGGCCCAGGGGATTTGTCTAAGCAAGAACACATGGGATATTCCTCTCATGGCCTTGAGATGATCCTCTATCGACACTCAATAGCCCTCGTAAAGTCGACTACCACTCCTAATGACCAACTGTACTAGATGCGGGACAGCCAAACCTATAAGTCTGGTATCGAAGAGTGGAGCACTCATCTGGGACATCCTTGGTGTCTCAAGTCTAAGGACCGGATATACCACCACTACGGGACTTCGGAATTCTTTGTCCGACAATAAGGCATCATCAACCATCCAGCATTCCGTGGCGGATCAATCGATGAACTCATTCTCCAATGAGCACTTGTACAAATATCCCTAGTGTCCCTACACAGCAACTATGAGACCCGGTTGCATCCATCATATGGACGGGTATCTGACACACCCGTCATCCGGTTATCACGATATCCCTCTCGAGTAACCTATGACCAGGATTATTTAGGATATGTGTTTAAAGGTGAATCGATCTCACTATCGTGATCTCATCACGATCCGATTCCCATTGCACAAATCCAAGGACATCACAATATATGTATGCATTTATGCAATAGTTATAAAGTGATATATGCCAAAATATAATAAGCAAAAAGATTCTATATTAAGTCACACGTGCCATCACTCATGTGATTGGCTTGCTGGGCACTTATGACTAGTAGGGTCTTCCATGCATGCATCGAATTTTACATCGGATGAAAGCCTTGGTCATCAGCATATGGGGGCTGTGTTCCACCAAGGGAAAAGTTTGAATGCAAGTACTAGTAAATCCCATGGGAGGGACTTGATCATACATGTAATATCCCATTAGTCCCACATCGGAAGTGGGGAATGTGTGTGATTAGCTTATAAGGGCCTGATGAGTGTACTACGTTACGTCCCGCTTAAGCATTTTGGTCCGTGGTTGCAAGGACCAAAATGGAGTTATTGGCCAGTTAGCTCATCAGACCCGGGTCGTGACATTTGGTATCAGAGCCGACCTAGAATTTGGGCAGGGGTGAGAAGGCTCGGTAGGAAAAGGGCTACCCGTGGATGGAGTCGAAGAACTCATCATCGGCGTGGAGCCACCAGCGAGTTAAACCTCACATGCACTTTGTGCTAGGGTTCGATCTGGGTTATGTCCGGCCTTGGCGAGGGCGTCAAGCTAATTGAGTTGGGGATAATGTAACATCCCATTAGTCCCACATCGGAAGTGGGGAATGTGTATGATTAGCTTATAAGGGCACGATGAGTGTACTACGTTACCTCCAGCTTAAGCATTTTGGTCCCGATTTGCAGGACCAAAATGGAGTTAATGGACGATTAGCTCATCGGACGGTCGTGACATTTGGTATCGAGCCGACCTAGCATTTGGGCAGGGGTGAGAGGGCTCGAGTAGGAAAAGGGCTACCCGTGGATGGAGTCGAGAACTCATCACGGCGTGGAGCCACCAGCGAGTTAAACCTCACATGCACTATGCTAGGGTTCGATCGGGTTATATACAGCCTTGGCGAGGGCGTCAAGCTAATTGAGTTGGGGATAATGTAATATCCCATTAGTCCCACATCGGAAGTGGGGAATGTGTGTGATTAGCTTATAAGGGCTTTGATGAGTGTACTACGTTCGTCCCGCTTAAGCATTTTGGTCCGTGGTTGCAAGGACCAAAATGGAGTTATTGGCCGATTAAGCTCATCGGGCCGGAATTAATGACATTTGGTATTAGAAACCGACCTAGAATTTGGGGTGGTGAGAAAGGCTCGAGTAGGAAAGGGCTACCCGTGGATGGAGTCGAAGAACTCATCACGGTGGAGCCACCACTGAGTTAAACCTCACATGCACCGCGTGCTGGGGTTGATCTAGGTTATGTCGGCCTTGACGGGACGTCAAGCTAATTGAGTTGGGGATAATGTAACATCCCATTAGTCCCACATCGGAAGTGGGGAATGTGTATGATTAGCTTATAAGGGCCTGATGAGTGTACTACGTTACCTCCCGCTTAAGCATTTTGGTCCGCGGTTGCAAGGACCAAAATGGAGTTATTGGACAGTTAGCTCATCAGACCCGGGTCGTGACAATACAGAGGTATGATTGAAGTAGTTGGAGAGTTGGACTGCTCCAGAGCTCATATTCGCTTAATGGAGCTTGGCAAGTCAGAAGATAAGGTCGAGTAAGCGAACATTGCTACCAAGGAAGCTATGGAGAACAGAATCGGTGCAATTCCTATAATGTGATGGCAGAGGCCATGCATGGGAGTTGCAGTTTGTCTTTCCATCGACCAAAGAGAGCTACTTGGAGAACACAAAGGTATTGAAGCAGGGGGTTGAAAGGGGCGAGGAAGCGATGACGAGTCCAGAGGGACTTAGCTACCCAAAATCAAGCATCAGTTAAAATGGAGGTGGACTCAGAGGAGTGCCACAAAGACATATCTACTGATCATGAAGAAAAGGGATGCAGATGCGAGGCCACGGATAGTAGTGCCATGGTACCGTAGAGGCGGGAGTTCCGCGAAAGTCATTGATCCCTTGCTCTCATGGAGGGAGAGCGCTTGGTCGTGAAAGGGGCCGAGGAGGCGGAGCATGCAGAGGGAAACTCCAAGTACCGAGACAAGGCTGAAGGGTAGAGGCCAAGGAATTTTGTAAGACCGGTGTCAATGAGTTTCTCATCAAGATAGTCGAAAGTGAAGGACTTCGGGTCATGCAAGAGTGCACGACCAAGGAAAGCGAGCGGTATCTCTGGTGTTGTACCTTCGCTACTTTCGGAGGTGGTGGCGGGGGTTGATGGAGAAGACGGTACAATCCTAGAGGCGACCAAATCTATTAGAGAATTACTCTAAGTTAGGGTGAAAACTTCCTGCATTCCATAAGTTTGATGGCATTGAGAAGGTGAATCACAGTAGCTAACTCAATGCAAGGAGTGCAAATACTTCAAGTGCTTCAAAAGTGTGAGCAAAGAATAGGTGAAGGCCAGTAACCAGCTCGATGCATGGAGTACAACCTCGAGGAGGTGGGTGAAGTCAAGTAACCTATGCCTTCTCAACTCTTAAGAGAATGGGCGAAACCGAGTACCCTAATTCTCTTATCTATCTAGTAGAGGAGTTCTGCATATGTTCAAAGACCCTTCGAAGATAATGGAAGACAATAGTTGTCAAATCCTCACCAACAGTGATCAGTGTTACTAAGAGTAGATTCTCTTATCTATCTAGTAGAGGAGTTCTGCATATGTTCAAAGACCCTTCGAAGATAATGGAAGACAATAGTTGTCAAATCCTCACCAACAGTGATCAGTGTTACTAAGAGTAGATTGTCCGTTTCATTTCCTAATGAAATGCCAATCGAAAGCGAAAGTGATGCGAACCTACTTGGATGTGACAACTAAGTGAAAGAAGAGTCAATGACCAAATTTTGTGGAGGAAGGACCCAAAACTTCAGAAGTTTGCGAGGCGATGCTCGTTAAAGCTCCAACAAGCATCCACCCAGTTCAAGCAGCATGAGGCATTTGAGAGACTAGAGTAGTAAAGATGGTCTTTTCCTTCATCTGGAGGATCCGTAGGAACCAACAGGGATCAACACAACTCAGCCAACCCCACACTAGAGTTAAAGTCATTGGCGAGTTGAAGCAGCTTGGCGGATCAAAGGTTCGACTACTCAAAAATAGCAGCGGAGAGCAGCTGGGAGCCAAGAGGCGCATTGTAGCTGGAGCAGAAGATTGAAGACTCAGCAAAGGTGAGAAGTTGTAGTGTCGACAAAGGCTTCAACGAGGACGTCGAAGGAATAAGTGGGGGAGAATGTCATGGACAAACTCCTAAACAAGATGTTTGATGTAATGCTTATGTATGCCCGTGTCTTTTGATATGTTCATTCTCTACACAGCATGTAGAGGCATGATCGAAGGCTTAATAGTCCCATTTTAGTTAGGTTGGTGGCCGCTTTAGGCTTGTAAATAAAGGTTGTGTCATGTGGACACGTGCGAGAGATTTTTGGTCTGTAATGGACCATTTTACCCTTTATTGTGCAACTGTTCAGAGCTTATAAAGTATGTTTGTAATTTGCATTGTCTATGAAGTGTTTTCGGAGATGTTTACTTATGGATCCTGAATGAGGCGTTTTCTCTATCCCGTTCTCTCTTTTGTGGGTCCTAAGGGACCATGGGAGGCTTGGGGAGGCTGACCTTTGCGGACGGACACGCAAGGGTGCCGTACGACTTAGGCAAAACCAGTTAAGTCCGTAACATGGCGGTGCCACCGCCTGACCTTTCGAGTGTTGGGCGATGCTACCGTCGGACCTCTTGGGTGTTGGGCGGTGCCACCACCTAGTCCGGTAGTACCATTGCCCGATCCTCGGGTTCTGGGCGGTGCCATCGCCCAGTCCGACGGTTCCACCGCCCGGTCCTACGGGTAACTAGATGGGCTTCAAATCTGGCCCAAACTAGGTAATATCGGGCCCAGTTGGCTCCTAACCAGGATATAGGATTATCCCTTAATCCTAACCCTAATTATATGCAAACAACGCAACTGAAAACATAGTCCTAAGCAAGTTTTCAATCGGCAAATGTCGAGTCTCCTTTCGATGAGCTTTCCGGCGGACTTCCGATACACCCTCGGATTTCTTCTGGCAGACTCCTAGTAGTCTCCCGATCTTGTGGCGAGTTTAGCGAGTAGCCGAGCCTTCTTAGTGATCTTCACGAATCTCGGACGATCTCTTCGGTGGACTTCCGAAAACTCCGACAAGTCCCCGATTTCTTCTCGATTGGTTCCGGCAGCATCTTCGATGAATCTTCGGACTCTCGAACACCCATCGAACTTGACTCCGGTGGACTTGCTTTATGTCTTCAAACTATCGTAGTTAATCCTGCACATGTAAAATAAAAGTTTGATCTAGACAATTACTCCTAAGCAATTAATCAAGTTGTCCGGCATGTCATTAGTGCCTTGACGCTTCGTTCGATTCTTCGGCGCATCGTCCTCTCTTACGGCCTATTGCCCAATCGGCCAGTTGACTCCGCAACTTCGATATCCTTGGCGCAATACCCGCTCTTCTTGGCCTGATGCCCGAATCCATGGCCCGAATCCTTCTATCGATACATTGACCGATCCACCAGCCTAACGTCCAATCTTCTGACATATTCCTTCGGCACAACATGATTTTTCTGCTTTAATTGTCTCATCCTGAACAAAGCATTCTACGTCACTCAAAAAGCAAATTAAATCATAAACACATATCAAGTGGTTTCATCATCAAAATACGAGATTCAACAAAATCCCTATGAAGGAAAGTTGTCTTCACATCTAACTGCTCAACCTCCAAGTCCTGGCTAGCAGTAATACTAAGAGCAACACGAATAGAAGACATTTTAACAACAGGAGAAAAAAATCTCTTTAAAGTCAATACCTTTCTTTTGACCAAAGCCTTTCACAACCAATCTAGCTTTGTACTTTGATTAAGAACAATATTCTTGAGTCTTCAACCTGAAAACCCACTTGTTCTTCAAGGCCTTCATTCCATTTAGTAATAGCACTAAATCATAAGTGTGGTTCTTCTGAAGAGCATATATCTCTTCTTGCATAGCAACTAACCACTTCTCTTTCTACTCACTTTCAACTGCTTCCTGGTAACTCTCTGGTTCACCTACATCAGTAAGCATCACATACTCATCTGTAGAGTACATTCTGGAAGGTTGACGTTGTCTAGAAGATCTTCTCAATTGAGGTTCTGTGGGAAGTTACTCTCCAACTTCTTTTTACTCAACATGTCCTGCAGGTAGATTAACATTAAGCTCTACACTATCTTCCTGCACATCTCCTCCATCACCCTGATATACTGGAGGAGTAATTGGGTAACAATCTACTAATCCTTCTACAAAAGTATTGGCTGGTGCCTTCTTATTTAAATCTTTAAAAGTTTGATCCTCAAATAAGACTACGTCTCTACTTCTAAACACCTATTGCTTTTCTGGATCCCAAAGTCTGTAACCAAAATGATCATATGAGTAGTCAAGAAAAATACATTCTTTAGTCTTACTATCCAGCTTGGACCTCTCATTGTCTGAAATATGTGTAAATGCACGACAACCAAACACTCTCAAATGCCTGTAGGAAATATCTTTCCCTGACCATACATGCTCTGCAACATCATCATCTAGGGTTGTACATGATAAGTTGATCATATCAACTGCAGTCCTCAAAGTCTCATCCTAAAACCTTTTGGGTAGCTTGGCCTGTGAAAGCATATATCTGATCTTTTCCATGATGGTGCAGTTCATCCTCTCTACAATTGCATTATGCTAAGGTGTACCAGGAACTGTCATATCATGTTGGATCCCATGTGACCTACAATAATCATTAAATAATCTTGTATACTCACCACCATTATATGATCTTATGCATTTCAATTGCCTTTCTGTCTCCCTTTCAACCCTGGCATGAAACTCTTTGAAGACATTAATAACCTGATCTTTGGTCTTCAAAGCATAGGCCTAAACTTTCCTGGAAAAATCATCTATAAAAGTGACAAAATAAAGTGCACCACTTATACCAAGAACATCAACAGATCCACCAAGAGTTTTTGTCCTCAAAGGACCACATACATCTGTATAAACACGGTCTAAGGCATACATTTTTCTAGACAAAGCAGGACTAGCAAATGAAATTCTATGTTGTTTACCAGCAAAACAACTAATACAAGGGTTCAGATATATACCTCTGAGATCTAGCAATACCTCTCTCTTGGAAAGAGCTTGCAGCCCCTTCTCGCTCATGAGTCTCAGTCGCCTATGCCACAACTCCATGCTAAAGTCTTTTTCTGTAGCATTTAACTACTCATCATAAGCTTTAGCCAGCAACCTGTATAAAGTATGACATTTCTTTCCATTAGCTATAAAAACTCTTACTGAGCTTCCATTACCCTCTGTAAAATCTGCTATCATAGTTTTCATCATCTAGCCTTCCAACTGAAATTAAATTCAGCCTCAAGTCAACCACATGCCTCACATCCTTAAGCATCAACTTGCAGTCAAGGTTGGTCTTTAAATGGATATCACTCATGCCTATGATGTCTGTCGTGTCATAGGTGCCTATCTTGACGACACCAAAATCTTCAGACCTATATATAGCAAAAAAATCCCTCCGTGGTGTAGCATGATAAGAAGTACCTATGTCAATCACCTACTCAAGATCCTGATACACACAAGAAAAAATATCATCAGAATGAGACAAAATCAAATAATCACTACCCTGCACTATAGTTGTGATATTAGCTTTTGACTCTGTAGACTCTACTTCTTTTTCCTTTTTCTTGCTCTTCTTAGGTTGCTTACATTGGTTCTTGTAATGTCATTTCTCATCACAATTATAGCAAACAATATCTTTTCTTGATCTTGACTTGCTTCTACTCATGTGTGAACTATTTCTAGACTTTGACCTTCCTTTGTTCTCTGAGATAAGTGCATGTGAATCATTCTAAGATGTTGCTGAACTCTTTCTTCTCAACTCCTCATTCAATAAACTGCTTGTTACTTGACTCATAGTGACAACACCATCTAGCGCAGAATTACTGAGGGAAACCACCAGTGTCTCCCAACTTTCTGGTAAAGAACCGAGAAGTAACAATGCTTGCAACTCATCATCAAGAGACATTTTCATAGAGGATAACTGATTAGCAATACTTTGCATTTCATTCAAATGCTCAGCAATAGAAGCACCCTCTTTATATTTTAGGTTCACAAGTTTTCTGATCAAAAAAGCTTTATTACTAGTTGTGTTTCTTTCATAGAGACTTTCCAACTTTTTCCAAAAAGAATATGTAGAAATTTCAGTAGAAACATGGTGAAAGACACTATCATCAAGCCACTGTCGAATAAACCCAATTATTTTTTCGATCTAATCTCTTCTACTCATCATTAGTCATAGTTGTGGGTTTTGCACTATCCCCCTTCAAAGGTTCATACAAATTTTTATAATACAAGAGATCTTTCATTCTTGGTTTCCATATCATCCAATTGTTTCCATTTAAACTAATCATGCAAGAAACATTACTGGCCTCCATGTTCAAATACAAAAATTAAATCACCAAAACCCTTGCTCTGATACCAGTTGATGGGATATAAAGTGAAATAACCTTTGTATATGAACAAATACTAGTAGGTCATTATATACAGCGGAATTAAATGAAATTACAATCAAATAGAACACCAAGATATACATGGAAAACCCTTCTAATATGAAAGGTAAAAATCACGGGGCAAACTAGAGATAATCCACTATGAGAATAATGAATATACAAATCTCAATCTTTTGCCCTAAACCCTAGCAACAATCACAAGAGAATAACTGGGATACGAGGATTACGTCACTGTCCATAATATCTAAAACCTCCCCAAGTAATCACAGCAAGAGTCTACTATATATTTGATCTAACTTGAGATGAGAATACTGCTAGATGATTAAGAACAATGCGTTGTCCTTGTCTTCTTCCCTTTCTTTCTCTTATTTTTCTATCTTTTTTCTTCTCATCTTTACTGTTGCCCTCGTTGTTGCCCTCTTATAGTCTTTTTCTGCATCTAAAATATAGTCACCCATACCCCTCTAATATTAATTAAGGTTAGATTAAGAGGAAGTGAGATGTGAGCTGAATATGGGTTGTTAGCCCACCAGGTCAACAGCCCAACAGGTCCTTGAAACCTATTTGGTGAAGGGAAGGACAACAAAACAGCTTCTTATTCTCAAGAAGAATGGACGAAGAATTTGATGTGTTTATCAACCGAAATTTTTTGGCCGAACAACATGCCTGCCAGATTAACGATGAGCGTATCTTCATCTTCCTCCCGAAGCAGTTCATACTGAGGACCGAAGTCCCCGTAGACGCGGAGTGGGAGGGTCGACCTCTGTTTTGTTCCCATAAGAGGCTGTTTACGTTTGTGCTGTGTTAGGGATCGAACGCCTGCAGTGAGAGCGATGGATGGGACGAAGATGATGGCAAGGACAAGCTATACATATATACTTGTGCAATATAAGGAATCTTTGTGTTAGAATAGACCACTGGCACATTGTTCCTTGTGGTTTAGTAGTTGTAAAGGCTGCGGAATCCCACCTACTTCGGTAACCACATAGCATGGGGAAGCGGGTTCCTTGTTTGTCTCCACTCTTCTACTTCTCTAGCTTGAATTGATGGATATGCTTCTTGGATCCATAAGTTTGGTTCTTTGGACGAGGTTGATGTTTGCTTCTATCGAGTAGGACATACTGATGAGAATATCCCCACCTTTCTAGCTTTTTTAAGGTGCAACACGGCAACATCACGTGCTTTGAATGAGAATTAACTTCTTACCTGAAAAGAAATCAATAATAAAATATAAATCTAAAATATTCGGTGTAATATATATATATATATATATATATATATATATATATATACATATATATATATATATATATATATATATATCAATATTTTTTGAATGCGTCCATAAAAAATTCAAATATTTCATCAAATACAAATAAATTATAACTTTTCTTGAATCAAGAGAAATTGAAGTACAAGTCCCCTCACTTGTTTCCCTCACCCCTCTCGATTTATTTGAGAGAATGTTTTACGAACACTAAAAAAGAGTATCAATATGTATGCTCTTTCTACAAGGACCAAGAGATAAATATAGGGAAATTTGTTCTACTCGGTGCTGTCCTCCTTTGGTTAGTCCATCATTTTTGGGTCCCAAATGGAGGAAGAACTCGATGATGCGTGTGTCGGATGCTGTGAAGGCGATGGGGATTCTGCTAACCTACTTCCAGCCACGGTATTCTGGTTCACAGGGACGGCGCTGTCAGTGACCATAGGGGGATGCGGCAGCGGAGCGGGTGGAGACGGCGGCGGTGCGCTGGTGAGCCTATGCACCAACCAGCGGAAGTCTCGGGGTTCCACATGGTAAACTCGCGGCAGAGGCCGCTGGGGCCGCCTCCACGGCCTCGCCAAGGGCTGGCGGATGATGCGGATCGGCGGCGGCGGCCGCTCCGGTGGCGAATGGGCTCGGTCGTCTCCGGTGTTCTCCATTCGCAGCGGCGGAGATTGCTTCGACTCCAAGGAAGCGGCCGGTAATACCGTTGTGGGTAGGAGGGGCAGAGGGGAGCTCGAACTATGTAGGCATCGCTTCGGTGTCCGCTGGCGTCAGCGCGGCGGCTTAGATTACGCGCGTGAAACGTGGCCCTACTGGTAATAAAAGCGGTGCGAGTCCACGCTAGTGGTTAGATGATTGGATCAGACATATGGACCCCACAAGTGGTCCCACTTGGCCACCAATGGTGAGTGCATTGCGTAAGATGTAAGTCTCATTTGATACCGATGGCCGCGCCGTGCATGCCGTCGAAGGAAGAGAGCGTGTCGGCATCCAACATCGACCAATCGACCGTATTGATCGACTCCTTTCGCTTGACTAGCAGGCGGGCGGTTGACTTTTCCTCCCGGCAATGCCTCCCTAGGCGTGTGGTCGGAGGTCGAACGGCTGCGAAAACTCCAAATTGTATTTGATGTCTTTTGGTCCCAATACATGCATGCATGCATGTATGTCGACGGTTGCTTTCTGGTAAGAGAATTTTTTAATTATCTTTTTCTTTCAAAATTATTTGGCAAAATTTTGAATTTTTTTTTTGCTTTTTTGGAGAAGTACTTCCAGTTTTAGAATTATTTTTATCTAATACCTGAAATTTTCGTAATCACCTACATATTTTTTTCTCTCTTTTCATATGGACAATCCATATTGCGAACAACTCTGGTTATAATATTTTTATACTATGTTATGACATTTTTAATAATATTATGAAAATATTGTAATGCAATAGTACTATGATATTAGTGGTTTCTTGGTATTGTTGAAAACTTTATAGTGTAACGTAAAAACAAACATATTATTTTAATAAAATTTATATAAAAAGTATTTTATAATATTTTTGTACTATGTTATAAATTTTTTTTATATTACTAAAAATATCATAACATAATATAAAAATATTATAATTTGATCAATTCACCTTATGGATTAGTCCAGAGAACAAGGGAGAAAAAAACAAAAAAAAGGGTCTGTGGTTGGCTATCAAATCATGAGTTTTCATCCTTCCTCTTATTCTTTGTTTCTTGTCTATTTTAGCACCGAATTAATAGTTGTTTAGATAGGATAAAATGGATATAGGTTTATCATGAATAGAGTGATATTTTAATTGTTTTGTTTGATGAATAGACTGATATTTAAATCCTCTTTCCTTGTTTATTTCTTTGTGAAATCCAAAAGTTGTTATAACTAATTTTATCGTTATATTGGTTTGGTTTATGTATTGTGAAGTTATATGTTTTCTTTTATGATCTCACTGTATGAATAATCCCTTTGTCGATAAAGTAATTTTTATTCTTGATGATATTGATAGTCACACATTAGGTGAGATATCATTTTTGGTCGAAAGTTAATTGGCAAATAGCTCAGATTTTGCACTCGTCCTATAAATTTAAATAACCCATTTTATTGTGATAAAAATAATGATAGTAATGACATCTTTGAAAATAAATTGGCTAAAAAAAAATACAAGAAGAGGTTGAAAGTGATGTTAATCATAATGTTTATGATATATTATATATTGTTAGTTAACGAGTTATTTTAAGCGATGACATATATAGAACAAGTGCTTGCTGAAAACAATTATAGTTAAGATGATAGTATGTTGTTCCTAACATTGAAGATGATGATTATTCATATAAGGATTTTTTTTGTTAGTCTTGTATAGTATTTGAATGATATTAAAATTATTTTATTATATTTTTTAATATATTATTTTTAATCCAAATAATGTTTTTGTAAATAGAAGTTATAAAGACATTATTTGATAAAGACTTTAAGGTCAAACGTGTTACAACTACAAGTCATAAGATGAAAGTAAAACATAGAGTTTTTGGTTGCCAATGGATGATAATAACTTGTGGTGGAATTGATAGTTTCAGCATGAATGCAATTTGATAAGATCAAATAAGGATCATAAGAAATGTAATAGTTCTTTTATTACGTATCAAATCAAAAATCAAGTTATGATAAATATTGATTATACTTCAAAAATAATTATTATTATTATTATTTAAAAAAGATTTATAGTTATCATATCATACAAGAAGGCTAATCTTGCATGGAATATTACACTTAATTAGCTTCACGGTGACTTTCGACCAGTCAAACACTAAAATAATTTTATTTCTAAGGAAGTTAAAACTATATAACTATGAGACTCGTGTTCAAATAATAATTTAATCTATTAATCATTTTTAAAGAATATTTTAGATTTTCAGAGCTTGCCTTACAAGTTTCATATTATATATATGATATGTTTTGAATATTTATACGATCTCGGTGCCTTGATGATGGCATCAACTATAGATGATTATACTATAGTATTTTCATTTGAATTTGTTGTGATAGATATTGAGTGTAGGGATTCATGCTGAGTTATTCTCACATTAATTAAGAATATGTATTATGAAATATACAAATTTGACTACTATTAATGACCAAAATCTAAGAATTGATCTTCTGGAAAGTATATCATGATTCATCTTAAAAAAAAAATCTTGTAATCGATATATGATATAGAGATATTGCAAAGCTACTTTCGATTCCGACTATAGATAAGTTTAATGAATGCAAACAAAAAATGAGGAAAATTTATAAAGAAAGTTTCATATAAATATGTGAAGTTAAGAAGGAGAAATGGGATACTATATTTTTTTCACTAATCGTCGTTATATAATGCTCACAACAAATACATTAGAAAGCATGAATTCATTACTTAAGGATGTTCATAACAAACCTATTACCTTTATGACTGAAATAGTGAGGAGGAAGGTTACTGAATAATTTTACATCTGTCATGAAGTAGCCAACAATTTAAAATCAACTTTAGCAAGTATCGTTGAGGATCAACTTGCTAATGCTAATGCTACTATGTCTTTCCTTATAACTATTACAAGCGCATACATCCTCTACGACATTTATGATAGATTTGGAGAACAAATATTGTTCATGTCGATGTTTTGATATTTTAAAAATTTTATGTTCTCATGCGATGATTGTTATTAGGTATAGAAATAGTCATTCATATTTGTTTTGTGAATATTATTATAGAGCTGACACCTACAAAGGAACCTACACTGATAAAATATTTTCTATGAGATCTAAATTATATTAGATATGATGAGAATACAATCGTATCATATTACCTCTAATAAGCGTGGTGCATGCTAATAGAAGAAACAAAGCAAGAATTGAATCAACACAGTGGCTAGAAGAATAATAATAGTTCAAAGTGCTAACAATTTGGATATAATCATCAATAATATAAATTCTCACATGTATAGTTCTGTATAATGGTAATTAGATTGGATTTTTGGTTGTCCAGAGTATTTTTGAGGTAGCTTAGCGATAGTGTATTTTCAGTCACTTATAGAATTATAATATATGAATATACAAATGGTTTTTGGGATGAAAATGTTAAATGTCAGATTTTGATAATGAAACTAATTAATAGTATTTATGATTTGATCTGTGTTTTGAGTAACGCAGGAAGCTTCGATCAGGGATGGACAATTAAAGCAGGAAGAATCATGTTGGGTCGAAAAAAAATATGTCAAAAAATTGGACGTTATGTCGAAAAATTGATCGACATATCGACAAAAGGCTTCGGGCCATGAGTTCGGGCATCGGGCCAAGAAGAACGGATATTGTGCCAAGAAAATCAAAGTTGCGGAGGTGAACTAACTAATTAGATAATAGAACGCAAGAGAGGACAATGCGTCGAAGAATCAGACAAAGCGTCGATGAACCAATGACATACCGGACAATATTCGATTAGCTTACTAATAATTATCTAGATCGAAGTGGGTTTTAAGTGTGTAGGATTAACTATAATAGCAAGATATAAAGCAAAATGAAGTCCCGGAGTCAAGAACATGATTTCATTGGGAGTTTGAGAGTTCGTCAGAAGTTCTACTGGAATTGACCAAGAAGTTCAGGAGCTTGCCAAAGAATCTCGTCGGAACTCACCAAGAAGATCGTCGTGAAGTCTAGGAGCTTGATGGGAGTCCATTGGAATATTACTAAGAGATCGTCGAAAGTTCATCGAAAGATCGCCGGAAGCTAGCCGGAAGAAACATAGACTTAAGGACTTGTTTAGCTTAGTAAATGTCTTAAATTTCATAGTTAGCACACAATTGAAATTGGGCCAACCCAACTAGGGGCTAGTTGGGCCCATGTATGGACTGTGTTTGGTCAAGTGAAAGGCCCAAACAGTGACCCAATAGGTGGCATCGTCGTGGCACAGTCTCCGAGACTGTGTCAGGCGATGGGACCACCCAAACATAATCTCCGAGAGACTATTAGGTGGTGGTACTTCCCAATGTTAGTGTAAGACTTACACTAGCGATGGTACCGCCAGTACCCCAAAGACCTAGGATGAGATATTTTTAGGGTCTAAGTTTGAATCAACTTGAGGCCTATATATACCCCTCTCATACCTTGGTTAACCTACATAAGAATTGAGAGTGAAAAAGAAAGAAACGCGGTGCGAACTCTTCTCCTTCTTCTAAGTGTTAGAATAGTTTAAGAGAAGAGTAAGTGGGGGTGTAAGGGTTATCTCCTAAACCTAGTAAAAGGAGAAAGAGCTGTAAAAGGTGGTTGGTCTTCGCTTATTGAAGGAAGACTGATAGTGGATGCCGGTGGCCTTGAGAAAAGAGGAATCGATGGAGTGGATGTAGGTCACGACGATCGAACCACTATAAACTTGGTTTGCATTTTTATTTGTGTAATTTATCTTTACTGTAAACTTACTTGCTTTCCATCCACTATACTTTTCTCGTTTTCAATTTTAAGTATCTTTTTGAAATTGATTTTAATCGAACAAGAGATTTCGAACCGACGTAATTTTATCGCTGCACTAATTCACCCTCCTCTGTCCGACTCGTTCCTAACAGAAAGTTGAAGCAAATTCTGATAATATAATATGTCATTATATGTTATAACTATTTGTATCATAAATTAGATTAAATTAAAAAAATTAGGTTGAGAAAACCTAAATTAGATTAACTGGATGTATAAGTTTCAGTAGATTCTCCATTTTACATGTAGAGAAAACCAAAAAATGTCAAAAGAAATGTCTAGAATACAAAAAGTTTGATATATGTTAATATGAGTAAAATTAAACGGTGTCATGAAAATTTCAATAGATTTGACAAGGATTTGAACTTCTTATACTATTTTTTATTTGACTCCAAAATAGTGTATCGTATAGGTTTTAAATTTTTTGGGCTAATTTTTTACCATAGGTTATTCCACCTATTTAAAAGGTCAAATATTAAAAAAATATTACATGGATTCATCTTATTTTGGTAAAAATAAAAATAAGAAAATAAGAAAAAAAGACTATTCAGATGCTGAATAAATAAAAAAATTAAAAAATATATATATAAATTAGAAAAAAGTGTACTAGATGTCTATTTGTGTGCAATGTAAAGCTTTCATGAAAATTTTAAATAATTTGGAATAGTTCTTTTATGCAATATACTATTTTGATTTGACCTCAGTATACTGTATAGTAGGACTTGAGTTTTCTGGATCAATTTTTTATCATAGGTTGGCTACCTATTTAAAAGCTCAAATATTAAAAAATATTATAAGGATCCATCTTATTTTGGTGAAACTAAAAAAATAAATAAATAAGAAAAGGATAAACTGCTCAAGAGCTGAATAAATAAAAAAATAACGAACAAATTCTGTAAATTAAAAAAAAGGATAGATGTCCATCTAGATGTAATGCAAACCTTATATTAAAATTTTAAATGATTTAGACCAGTCCTTGTATGTGATATATTAATTTTGATTTGACCTCAAAAATAATATATCATATAACAGGACTTAAGTTTTTTGGACTAATTTTTTACCATTAGTTGTCTACCTATTTAAAAGATTAAATGTTAAGAAATATTGCAAGGATTCATCCTATTTATATAAAAATAAAAAAAATGAAGAAAATAGGAAAATGATAAACTACTCAAGTGCTGAATAAATCAGAAAAAATATCAAATAAATTCTTTAAATTATAAAAAAGGATAGATATAGATATGGGTGTAATGTAAAGCTTTCCTAAAAAATTTAAATGATTTGGACTAGTTCTTATATGTGAAACATTATTTTGTTGATTTAACACAAAATTAGTGTATTATATAAGGCTAAATGTTACAAAACATTGCATAAATCCATTCTATTTTAGTGGAAATTAAAAAATATGGAGAAAATAAGAAAAATAATAAATTATTTAAATTCTGAATAAATCAAAAATATCAAAAAATTTAAATTAGAAAAAGTAAGCTATATGTTCATCTAGATGCAATATAAAGCTTTCATAAAAATTTTAAATGATTTGGACTAGTCCTTTTATGTGATATATTATTTTTTTTAATTTTAACTCAAAAATAGTATATCGTATATCAGGATTAGAGTTTATTGACCAAAATTTTGCCATAGATTGTCCACCTATTTAGAAGCTCAAATGATAAAATATATTTCAAGGATCCATCCTATTTTGGAAGAAACAGAAAAAAATTAAAAAAATGATAAATTGTTCAGATGCCAAATAAATAAAAAAAATACTCTAAATTAAAAAAGTGTTTTAGATATCTATGTGGGTGCAATGCAAAGCTTTCATAAAATTTTTAGAGCATTTTGACCAATTTTTATATGTGATATTTTATTTTTTTATTTGACACAAAAAATAGTTATCGTATAGCAAGACTTGAGTTTTCTAGATGAATATTTTATCATAGGTTGTCCAATTATTTAAAAGATCAAATATCAAAAAACATTATGTGGATCCATTCTATTTTAGTAAAAATAAAATAAAAATAATAATAAACTATTCAAATGCTGAATAAAAAAATATATCAAAAAAATTCTCTATATTAGAAAAAGTATGCTAGATGTTCATTTGGGTGCAATGCAAAGCTTTCATAAAAATTTCTAATGATTTGGATCAATCTTTCTTATGTGATATATTATTTTATATTTGATTCAAAAATAATATATTGTATACAAAGACTTGAGATTTTTGGACCAAATTTTTACTATAGGTTGTCCACCTATTTAGAAGGTCAAATGTCAAAAAATATTATATGGACTCATCCTATTTTGGTGAAAATAGAAAAAACATGGAGAAAATTAGAAAATGACAAACTGTTCATGTGTTGAATAAATCAGAAAAACATCAAAAATTCTCTAAATTAGGAAAAGTATTCATGAAAATTCTAAATGATACCATGTGGGTGCAATGCAAAGCTTTCATGAAAAGTCTAAATGATTTGGACCAATCCTTGTATACGATAGTTTTTTTCCTTTACCTTAAAAATAATGTATCGTATGTTAGGACTTAAGTTTTCTGAACCAATTTTTAATCGTAGAAGCTTAAATGTTAAAAATTATTATATGGATCCATCCTACTTTGATGGAAATGAAAAAATATGAGAAAAAAAAGAAAATAACAAACTATTTAGATGTTGAATAAATCTTTTAAAAAAATCGAATAAATTCTCTAAACTTGAAAAAAGTGTGATAGATGTCCATTTGAGCACAATGTAAAGCTTTCAAGAAAATTTTGGAGCATTTTAGCCCATCCTTATATGTGATATATTATTTTTTATTTAACCGCAAAAATATTATATCATATATCAAGACCTGTCTTTTGTAGATCAAATTTTTGCCGTAGTTTTCTCACCTATTTAGAAGCACAACTATAAAAAAAATTACATGAATCCATCATATTTCGGCGGAAATAAAAAATACTTTGAGAAATTAAAAAAATGCCCTATTTTTCACGACAAAGTGTAATAGAGAAAGGGATTCATATTGGAGAACTGCTTTGTAACTTAGAAAAAATGTTCTATTTTGTAGAAATTATAAAATGCATGGTACAGATTGTTCATGTATACAATACAACATATGCTCTTCTTTACCTGTATAAAATTGTTCTCATTTGTACAACATTTATAATAAATTAATAGTGTTTTATTTGTACAATTTCAGAGTTCACAAACTCTGTATAAAGGACATGTATACAAACTAACAATCATATTTTTCATAAAATTTTGAATCTTACAATCCATAATGCCTCATGTGCTTCTAGGAGAATGACAAAGTAATACAAAATGCAAATGTTTGATAAACTTTAAAGGAATATAGCACAATCATTCTTGGAACATATAAAGGTTATTAATTATATAATTGATCAATGAGGAAATATATATGGTATTTCATAGTATTTCGATTGTTAAATCTCATATTTTGATGATGAAATTAATTGATGAATTTATAATATAATGAGCATTTAAGTGACGTAGGACTAACTTCGATCATGGAAAGATAAATTAATTGAAGAAGGAGAATCAAACGTTGGGTCGAAAAGCATTATGTTAGAGATTGGGCATCGAGCCGGAGGATTGGTCGACGTGTCGAAAGATGGACTTCATACCATGAGTTCAAGCATCAGGCTAGAAGGATCGGGTATTATGCCAAGAAGATCGAATGTTGCAAGAGGTCAACATGCCAAAGGATCAAGCAATACATTGAAGGAGAGTACAATACGCCGAAGGTTCGTATGAAGTGCCAGATGAACCAATGACATGTCGGACAATTTAATATTCATGTTTGTAATTGTTTGTATCTTGATTAAAAAGTAGTTTAGGTTTTAATTGACTTAATTTTGGGTGTAATCATACCAACTTAATTACGGATCCATTGAGCTTGAATTAGGATTAAATTGGGCCTATTAGAAGGCTACTTCAGTGATTTGAAGTTAGGCCAAGTAGTAGCACTGCCAAACTAAGCGGTGGAACCACTTGTAAGTTGGAAAGTATAAAATATATTTTTTCGAAAAACCCGATTGTGGCACCACCAAGGTTAGCGGTAGTACTACCCAGTGTCAGGCAACGGTACCACCCAAACTGATAGTAGTGCTACTAGGACATAGTCTCTTAAACTATGTCAGATTGTGGTATTGCCTAATGTAGGTGGTGGTACCGTCAATACCCCAAAAACTTAGAGTGGTATTGCTTAATGTAGGTGGTGGTACCGTCAATACCCCAAAAACTTAGAGATTTAAATTTTTGACTCTATTTTTTAAGTTATTTAGGATCTATAAATATTTCACTCATTCTTTCTTGGGATGACAAGAAAATAAGTAAAAAAAAAGAAAGAATTTTTAAGGATAGTTGATCATTAGGGAGTGGACGTAGATCGAAATGACCAAACCATTATAAATTGATTTATATTTTCTGTTGTATTTGTATTTCTATTACTAACTGATATACTTACTCACTATTCTTATTCACATTTTAAGTTAAACATAGTTTCGATATGGGTTTTATCAAATAAAAGTTTTCAAATCGAAGTTTTTCGAAAGCACTAATTCACCCCCCCCCCCCCCCCCTCTTAGTGCCTTTACGATCCTAATAATTGGTATTAGAGCCGAGTTCTATCATTTGGTTTTAACACCCAAGAGAGATTAAATGACTTTTTTTTACAATAGGATCACTCTATCACTCGTCCTCCTATGTTCAATGGGATGAACTACACGTATTGAAAAACATCAATGTAGATTTTCTTGCTTTTTATGGATTTGATCTATAGAACGTTATTGAGTTTGGTTTTCAAAAACTCTCTAAACCAATGAATAAATAGAATGATTTTGAGAAAAAAATGTTTTCCTTAAATGCTAAAGCTATGAATACTTTGTTTTATACTTTAGATAAAATGAGTTTAATCGTATTTCTATATGTGAAACTACACATGATATTTGGCACATACTTGAAGTTACCCATGAAGGCACAAGTAGAGTTAAAAAATCTAAGATTAATCTCTTAGTGCATAATTATGAATTATTTAGAATGAAGCCAAATGAAGTTATTGGTGATATGTACACCTATTTTACGGATGTTGTCAATGTTGAATCTCGTATTTTGATGATGAAACCACTTGATATGTGTTTAAAATTTAAACTACATTTTGAGTGATGCAGGTCTACTCGATCAGGATTAGACAGTTAACGTAGGAGGAATTGACGTTGCGCCAGAGGAGATCACGTTAGGATATTGGATGGCAGAAGGCTTCGGACGTCCGGCATCGGGCCAAGGAGAGCGAAATTGCGCCAAGGATATCGGGGTTGCGGAGGTCAACCGTCGATTGGGCAACAAGCCACAAGAGAGGACGATGCGCTAAAGAATCGGACAAAGCGCTAACCAATAACGTCTTAGACAAATGAATGTCAATTCGCGTTGTAATAATTGTCTAGATCGGAGTAGAGTTTTGGCTTATGTGTGCGGGGATTAACTTCGATAATGATGAAGACATAAAGCCAAAAACAAAGTGCCTCGGAGTCAGCCTTGAAGATTCATTGGGAGTTCGAGAGTTCGTTCGACGGAAGTCCGAAGGTTAAAATGGAATCTTTGTCCGAACTAATGGAAATGAGTAGGGAGCTTCTTAGAAGGGTTTTTTGAAGCTCACCGAAAGGTTCGTGGGAAGTTCACACAAGCTCGTTGAGAGAGATCTGAGCTTGCGAAGAAGCTCGTTGGAACTTCATAAAATCAAATCGTGAAGTTTAAGAGCTTGTTGGGAGTCCATGAAATGGTTTAGAGTTTATCTAAAGACCTGCCGAAAGTTCAGCCGGAAGCTTCGTCGGAAGAAGTCTTGACTTATGGACTTTGTAATAGCTTATAAAATATCTTTAAATTTGTAGTTAGCATGTTAATTAGGGTTAGGATTAGGTATTAATCCTATAACCCAAATAAGGGCCAATTGGGCCCGGAGTTCAGACTAGTTTGGGCCAAGATTGAAGCCCAACTAGTGGGTCGAAAACATTGTGAAGGGTGGCACCGCTGGGTTTTGGCGGCACTTGCCCACCGAGAGTTAGGCCCGTAACAGCACCGCGCACAGGCTAAGCGATGGCACCGCCCAAGACCTTGTCGGTCGAATCGGCGGTGTTACCTATGCCATGACAAGCGGTTAACACCGCCAAAGATCGAACTCAAGAGAATTCAAATTTTGGAGCCCAAATTTGAATCCTCTTGAGGCCTATAAATACCCCTTAAATCTCGGTGAGATAACAACTTTTTTTTTAATGACAATTGTTTGAGAGAAAGGCCCTAGAAAAGTCTTAGATAGTCTTATTTTCAATTTGCTAGTGTTCACCTCCTTCTTTCTTCTTTGAAAATCAGAAGAGAGAACCAACTTGTAAAAAATTGTAAGAGGGGTATTCACCCTTCCCTTTCAAGAGATTTACTAGTGGAAGGTGGGAGCCTCATCGAAGAGGGGCCTCGCAAGTGGATGTAGGTCACTTGACCGAACCACTTTAAAAACGACGTAATCTCTGGTTTGCATTTCATTACTGCTATTTACATTAATGCAAACCTTCTTACTTGCTTTATTTCATCATTACCTTTGCTGCACAACTTTGTGAATACGTTTTCAAGTTAAGCACTTCCGACTCCGATTTTTATCGCACGAAAGATTTGTCAAAATCAACGTTTTAATCCGCTGCACTAATTCATCCCCCCCCTCTTAGTGCCGCTCCGATCCTAACAGTCAATGGTTTGAAAGTCCTTAGTAAAAGTTTTACTAATCTTAAACTTGTTAATAAAATTCTAAGATCTCTTCCAAAAAGTTGGAATCTAAAGGAAATTATAATTCAAGAATCAAACGACTTGAACAATTTTCCTCTTGAAGAACTCATGGGATCATTAATGACCTATGAGATAACTTGTAAGACATATGATGAACATGAGGACAATCTTCCAAAGAACAGAAAGGATATTACACTTAGAACCAAAGAAGATCACTCAAGCCAAAGCTTAAGTGATGATGATGACATAGAACTTTTAATAAGAAATTTTAAAAAGTTTATAAAAAAGAATATGATTAATTCTATAAAAATAAGAATCTAAAAATGAACTTAAAAAGGATACAATCATTCGTTATGAATGTAAGAAGCCGAGATACATCAAAAATGAGTGTCCACAATTGAAGAAGAAATTACTTGTACAAAAGAAGAAAGCACTCAGGACGACTTGGGACGAATTAAGTGCATCAAAAGACAAAGAGCAAACTATTGAAGACGAAGTGACGAACTACACATTGATGGCTTTCAACAATGAGGTATATGACTCAACTGAAACTTCTTTGCTTTACAATAAATTACTTGATGCATTTCATGACTTATATAATGAACTTAAAATAGTTGGTAATAAATATAAATTGTTAAAAAAAGATCATGTATCTCTCTCTCATAAATTTGATAAATTAAAAAATGAGTATGATAAATGCTTATTAACATCTTGCACTAAATGTGAAGAGTTAGATTCATACAAAAAGGAAAATATGTTATCACAACAAATATTATAAAAAATTAAAATTAAAATAAATAATTAAATATGATTCTTACTAATAAAGGTCATATACGTGAAAAAGGAAGGAATGAGGGGTTCTTGCTAATAAAAATAATTAAGGAATTGGGGATTCTTGCTAATAAAATCTTTTTTAGATTTTTAGATTATTTAAATTTGAATCAATTATCTCGATTTACTAAAGAGAATATCTTTTTCAGAATTCATGACTTAAGATTTTCCTATTTGATCTTATAAGATTTCTTTCTCCTTTTTTTAAAAGGGAGATCCAAATGAATCATGTCTTTAATTTGATCCAATTCAATCTCATAATTATTTAATCTGAAATAATTAAATATGATTCGAATAATCTAAAATTTTATTCAAATTTAAATCATCAAAATCACTTTCATAGTTCATGGGATTCATAAAAAATAACACAAATCGATTCATTAATCTCTTTTTAAAAAATTGATAAGATAAAGAATTTTTTAAGAAAATTATATTCCTTATTTATTTCATACAAGCATGTCTTTATCTTTTATGTCAAATAAAAATATGCATCATCATTTAAAACCGAAAAAGCAAAGTTCATCACGACAAAGATCAATAGTATAACACAAAAAAAATCATCATTGCTTCAAATCATCATACATTATTAAATCATCAAGCATGATTTCATTAAATATAAAATATTTTCAATCAAAATTATTTTATTTAGTTTATTATAATAATATATTTTTTTCTTTTTTTAAGTGAATCTAATCTTCATACTTAGTGCTAGGAGTTAACATGTAATTGTCATACTCAATTTTTTAAATTTTTTAAATCACTAGAAAGAAAAGCATGATCCCCTTATTTATTTATTTTTATATTTTATATACTAATTTAAAATAACTCAAGAAATGCATCAAATAATTTTATAGTAAAGTAAAGGGGTTTTGGTCAAGTCACTTACCTCGTTGTCGAAAGCCACCAAGGCGTAGTTCGCCACCTCTTCTTTATCGGTTTTTTCCTCGTCTTCGAATGTACTCAATTCATCTCATGTCGCCTTGAATGCCTTCTTCTTTTGTTGCGGACATTTGCTTTTGACGTGTCCTAGCCGATTGCATTGATAGCAAGTTATTGTGTTCCTTTTGAGCTCATTTTTGTTCTTAGTTTCTTGTTTTATGAATTTTTTGAATTTTCTCATCAAAATTTTTATGTCATCATCATCATCACTTGAGTTATCACTCAAGTGGTATTCTTTAATTCTTAGTATCATATTTTTCTTGTTCTTTGAAAGGTTATTCTCATGTTCATCTTGTGTCATATAACTTATTTCATAAGTCATTAAAGACCTGATAAGTTTTTTAAGTGAAAAATTATTTAGGTCCTTTGCTTCTTGAATGACAATTATTTTTGAATCCTAGTTTTTAGGAAGATAACGTAAAATTTTATTCACAAGTTCAAGATTCGAAAAACTTTTACCAAGTACTTTTAAACCATTGAAAACATCCGTAAAAAGGGTGTATATGTCTCTAATAGTTTCACTTGGTTTCATACGAAACAATTCAAAATCATATATCAAAAAATTAACTTCAGAATCTTTAGCCCTACTTGTACCTTTGTGTGTGACTTCAAGAGTGTGTCAAATGTCATGTGTAGTTTCATAAGTCGAAATATAATTAAACTCGTTTTTATCCAAAACATAAAATAAAACATTCATAGCTTTCGTATTTATATAAAATGATTTTTTTTCAAAGTCATTCTATCCATTCATAGCTTTAGAGGGGGTTTGAAAACTAAGTTCAATGATATTTCATAAATCAAAGTTCAAAGAAAGCAAGAAAACTCTCATCCGAGTTTTCCAATAACTATAGTCTGTCCTATTGAATATAGGAGGACAAGTAATAGAAAGACCCTCTTGAAAGCCAAAAAATTAGTGCTCTAATACCAACTGTTAGGACCATATCGGCACTAAGAGGGTGGGGGGTGAATTAATGCTTACGAAAAATTATGTCGGTTTGAAAACTCATTCGATGAAATCCAATAATGAAAGTATGCTTGACTTAGAATAAGTGAACTAAGTAATTAACTTAGAAAGCAATGGCAATGATAATGAAAAGCAAAAAGGAAATTACACATTGAGTTTATAGTGGTTCGGTCGTCGTGACCTATATCTACTCTCGATTCCTCTTCACTCGAGGCCACCAACTTTCACTACCTGATTTTGTTTCAATGGGCGAATATCAACTACCCTTTTATACCCATTTTCTCCTTTTCACGGGTTTAAGATATAACCCTTATAACCACTCACCCATCTCTTAAACTTCACCCAACACTTGGAGCTTGAGAGGAGTTCTCACAATATTACAACAACATTTTTCTTCTATTTTGCTCTCAATTGATGTTTTCACCGAGTAGAGATGAGTGGGGTTTTTATAGGCCCCAAATGAATTCAAATTTGGAGTCAAAACGATCTCATCTTGGGTTTTCGAGGTACTAGCGGTACCATCGCCTGTCAATCTAATACTGGACGATACTATCGCTCAGTCTAGTAGTACCATCACCTGACACACTAACACTGTGCGGTACCACTGCCCAGTCTGGGGATACCACCGTTTAACACAATCTTGAATATTGTGTTTAGGTGGTACCAACGTCAGACCCTACTACAGGATACTGAATGGGCCAAACAACATACTCAATTCAACCCTGATTCAAGCCCAATTAGCCCCTAATTGAGTTGGCATTGTTTCACCCTAATACCGACTTAATTATATCTAGAATAACTTAATCTAAATAAATTATTACAAAGCATAAATCATATATTATTCGGCATGTCATTGGTTCTTTCGGTGCTTCGTCCAATCCTTCGGTGCATCGTCCTCTCCTTCAGTGTATTGCCCAATTGGCATGTTGACTCCCACAACTTTCGATCTCCTTAGCATAATGTCCGATCCTTCAGCTCGATACTCCAACTCACGGCACGAAGTCCTTCTGCCAACATGTCGATCGATCCTCCGGCTCGACGTCGAATCTCCTTACATATTCAACTCCGACCCAACATCAGATTCTTCCTACTTTAATCAATTTGTCTCTCCTTGATCAAAGCTAGTCCTGTGTTACTCAAAACGCAGATTAGATCACAAACTCATCAATTGATTTCATCAACATAGTCTGAAATTCAATAATGTTCACTTCGGCCCAACGTCTAATTTGTTAGGATCAAGAGCACTAAGAGGGGGGGGGTGAATTAGTGCAACGGAAAACTTTCTGCGATTAAAATCGAAAGCTGCGTTCGAACAACAAAAACGATTTCGATATAAAATCCGATTCTAAGACTACTTTAGCTTAAGATTAAGCGAGACGACGTTAAAGTAAATCTACAAAGGTAGTTTGCAATTTATGATAAAAATCAAAATTCAAGCGCAAACTGAAATGCGACGTTCGTACGATAAAACTGGTTTACGTCTAAATGTCAACTTTGAAGATACTAAACTTTGAGATATGTTTTGTAAATGCGTAGAAGGCAGTTTGTAGTTATAATTGGAGTCAAAACGTAAACGTAAACTGAAATGTAATGATCGTCTGCAACCGATTTACGTCTAAATATTAGGATAAAGTTCTTCAACTTAGAAACTTCGTTAAATTAAAAGCGCGAAAGCGAGTAGCTATTTAGGAGGTTTGTAGTAATGATAAAATACTCAAAGTAAATGCAAACCAAGATTTAGAGTGGTTCTACAATATTGACCTACTCCACTTTTGGCTTCCTCCACCGACGAGGTCACCGACGTCAACTAGAGGCCTTCCTTCAATAGGCCGAAGGCCAACTGCCCTTTATAGTTTCACTCCTTTTGGCCGGGCTTAGGAGACAACCCTTACAGAAATTTTTCTCTCCTCTTTACAACTCGAACTTGGAAGAAAAGAGGAGAAGAACTTTTGGACTTTACAACAATTTTGAGCTCTAAGAATCACGAAAAAAAAGATCAAGATTTGGGTGTATGTCTATATCTCTTCAAAGGTCATGGGTGGGGTATTTATAGGCCCCAACACAGTTCAAATTTGGAGCTCAAAACTATCAAATCCCGGAATTCCGGGATCAGCGGTTACACCTCATGACTAGAGCGGTTGTCTGCCTGTGAGAGCTTCAAGACCGAGCCCAGGCGACCACCTCTCTCGGGGGCGGTTGCACCGCCTCGGGTCGCTCTGGAGACTAAGCCCGGACGGTTGCACCTCTGGACCGAGGTGGTTGCACTGCTGCCGAGCTTCGAAAGACCGAGCTCGGGCGGTGCTACCTCTTTGTCGGGGAGGTTGCACCGCCCGATCTCCTTTCGGAGGCGAGCCCAGATGCCCCACCTCCCTAGGCTGGGCGGTTTGCATACGATCTCCCCGAGACTTAGCCCCCCCTTACCTCTGGCTTGGGCGGTTGCACCTCCCACAAGAATCGGGTCCGAATGGGTAGCTCCATTCGCCCCAATTCCGGTTTTTTGAGGCCCAATTGCCCCAAGATTAAGCTAATGGGATCACCTCCCATTTCCAACTTAATCAATGTGCTAACTTCACGATAAATCCTAAGACAATCTCTGCGCTTTGCTTGCTCGGGTGTGTCAATCGCTTTCTTCCGTGAAGTTTCCGTGAACTTCCGTCGATCATCCGATGAACCCTGGGTGATGCTCCTGCGGACTTCCTAAGCAAACTCACGACTTGCAACGATCCACTTGGCGAGTTCCGACGAAGCTTAAACAAGCTCTGGACTTCTCGGATCTGTTCCCGAAAACCTCAAACAATCGTCCAGAACTTCCGTCGAACTCTCGAACTCCCAACGTGATCATTGACTTGACTCTAGCGTAACTCCCCACGCTTGTCTAACATTCATCGTAGTTAATCACGCACACTTAAAACAAAACTTCATCGAGACAATTAATCCTAAGCAATTAACCAAGTTGTCCCAGGCATATCATTGGTCCCTCGACGCTTGTCGATTCTTCGGCGCGATCGTCCTCTCCTGCCGACCTATTGCCCAATCGGCCGGTTGGCTCGCAAACTCCGATATCCTTGACACAATACCCGCTCTTCTTGGCCCGATGCTGCGATTCCATGGCTCGAAGCCTTCGTCGATCACGTCGATCGATCCACCCGACGGACGTCCAATCTTCCGACATGTTCCTTTTCAAGATAACATGATTTTTCTCGCTTTAATTGTCTCATCCTAATCGAAGCATCTGCGTCACTCAAAACGCAGATTAAATCATAAACATATATCAAGTAGTTTCATCATCAAAATAATGATTCAACAATCTCCTCTTTTTTTATGATGACAACCATTGATGACGGAGTTAAACTTAACTCCAAAGTTTAAACAAACTCCCCTATCAATATGTCATATTGATAAAACCTTTGAATTCAAACTGAATTCAAATCATTCAATATTCATCATGAATACCGCAACAACACATCATCATGCACTTATGCATAAACTTATGCATAACATCATACTTCTCCCCTTTGTCATCAACAAAAGGAGAAGTACCACAATCAAGCGTTTGTGATATTGGTTCAACTTATTGCATGAAAAACATAATATCAAGTTTTATCATCATGCAAGTTTTGAAGCTAGAAAATTTAGCAAGTGTTACATAATGCTTAGAACATTCAAGCTATCAAGTTTTAGATATACAAGTTTTATAGCATACAAGATAGCACTTTTGGTAATGTTCAAGATAGCAAGTTCTACATCGTGCAAGCTAGCAATATTTAGATGTTCAAGAAAGCAACTCTTGCTTCTTGAGATATGCAAATTTGTCAAGTTTTGCTAGATGTGCAAGTTAGCATTTTTGCCTCTTGAGATAGGCAAGACAGCACATTTGCTTCTTTTGAGATAGCAAGTTTTTGCTTCTCTTTAGACTACAAACTAGCAATTTTTACGATATACAAGTTTCACAATATATAAGCTAGCAATAATTTCGAAAGCAAATGCAAGATAGCTTTCTTATGTAAGCTCTTGCTTCCTATTGCAATGTGCAAATTGCATGTTTTGCTTCTTAAGAAACTCAAGATAGTGATGTTCAAGAAGTCAATTTTTGCTTCTTTGCTACTTAAGATAGGCAAGCTAGCAATCAAGTTTTTGCATCTTCTTGACTTGTGCAAGCTAGCTATCTCCCCCTTTGTCATTGTCAAAAAGAAAGGAAGAATACAATTTTGTAGTTCTTTTTCCTTTTACAATGATTTCAAAATCATGACAAAGGATGAATAATCAAGTCATGAATGTCAAGACAATTTTTCATCATGAATATTTTATCATTGCATGCATCGTTATCATAGGTTGAAGTATTACATGCATAATTTCATATCACCATTCATAATTACATTAATGTTTCAATACAGTAATTTCTTCTCAAAATGTGTAACTTAGCACTCATAGCATTGTAAATCATGATTTACATCATATACAATACATCACATCATAATTAGAAAGCGCAAGTATTGCATGCATAATTACACATCATAAATGTTTCATATCATGATGGTATCAATTTTATCAAATTATATCCTACCATGCATGATCAAAACTTCTCCCCATTTTATCATTGAAAACAAAAAGAAAGTAGGGGGAAGAGCATAAAAGTGTTAAATATTTCAATCATTTCAAGGCATTTATATCATAGATCAAGTCATGATTCATGATTCATCATAAAGCAAGTTAGTTTTCAATGATCACATAAGACATTTAAGGAATTTTTGAAACATAGAAGAATGATTAATTTAAGCATTCAATGTTTCAATCCAATTCAAGTCATGAAAATCAATGCTTTCATATTGTGAGTATCAATTCATGAATACCAGATATTATTTGTGACTTCAATTTTGCAAGATCAAGATTATGATTTAGATAAAACTTATTCAAATCAAATCATTAACTTGAAATTCATAATCAAGTCATTAAAATTAATTTCGAGATTCACAAAATATCATGAAATCATTAATCTCGATCAGATGGAAAAAATATTTTTTTAAGAGATTTTTTTTCATCTAAGCATTCCTTAGTCTTTATATGCCAAATTAAGATAAGCATGAAAGTTCAAGACATAAGGCAAAATCTTATAAAACAACTCATCAAGCATGATTCCATGATAACATCCTTTTAATATTCATCATCAAGTATGATTTCAAAAAGTATCTTAAAGAGAAATCATTAAGACCAAATGCATGATACACTCATTTATTTTCAAAATATTAATCATGTTTATTTTCATGAGATTCACAAGATTGGTAAAATAAATTTATTAATCTCAATAGGATAGAAAATTATTTCCATTTCATACAATTGATTTCATGTTAGCAATGCTTTTTCATTTATGTTAAATAAAAACATGCATCAATGTTTAGGATCGAAAAATGAATTTCGTCATAAAACCACAAGATCAATAGATTCTCAAAAATGAATTGTTAGGATCACGAAAATCCGAAAATGAGATTTAACACTTTTATATATTCAGACATGTTTTTTGCTATAGATTTTGAAATTAAATCATGAAGATCAAACAAGCTCATGATCATGGATAACTTAAAATCTCATGCATAAAATTGTTAATCATTGTATCATAACCATTTAATATTACATCATTATACATTACTTTAAATCAAACGTGATTTCATTCAACAATGTTAATCAAACATGATACACATTATTACTTCTTAACCATGATTTCATATCTTCAATCAAAATCATTTTGTTTGTTTATCATGCAATATTATCATTTTCGAAATTACTAGCATGATCATAATTTTTATATTTTTATTTTTAAACATGTAATTTTTAAGAAAATTAATTCTAAACTAAAAAAGAAAATACATCATGAAAGCATCAAGTAATTTCAAAATAAACCAAAGGCATTTTAATTACCTCAACGTCGTAGGCTGTTAAGGCGTAGTTTGCAGCATCGCTTTTGTTGACTTTCTCGTCTTCGGAGGAGCTTGATTCATCCCAATTTTTGTTCTTCTTCTTGTGTTTAAAGCAAGTAGTTCCATTCTTTTTGCTTTTTAATTTTCGTTTCATTTGTAGTTTAAGTTCACCATCACTTGAGCTTATGCTCGAGTGGTCTTCAAATGTTCTATGTCCCAAATCCTTCCTGTTCTTTGGAAGGTTGTTTTGTTCATCATTGTCCTCATCACTTGAGTCATCGCTCAAGTGGCATTCATTTGTCCAGAGTTCCAAATCTTTCCTGTTCTTTGGAAGGTGATTGTGTTCAACATGTTCATCATGTGCATTGTGCACCATTTCATATGTCATCAACAAACCAATTAGTTCTTCAAGTGGTAAGTTGTTTAGGTTTTTAGCTTCTTGTATTGTAGTTACTTTTGAATCCCATTTCTTAGAAAGAGAACGCAAAATCTTGTTTATGAGTTCAAAATCCGAAAAACATTTTCCAAGAGCTCTTAAACTATTGACGACATCCGTGAAAGCGGGTGTACATGTCGCTATATAGTCTCGCTTGGTTGCATTCAAAAAGCTCAAAATCATGCAATAAAAGTTAACTTTCGAAGTCTTTAACTCTACTAGTTCCCTCGTGTGTGATTTCAAGTGTTAAGCCAAATGTCAAAAGTCGTTTAAGCACGTAGAAATCGATTGAACTCATTTTTTGTCCAAAGCGAAAATAAGGCATTCATAGCCTTTGCGTTTAAAGAAAAATACTTCTCCAAATCCGACCATTCGTTCATCGGTTTAGAGGGAAGTTGAAAACCGTTCTCAATGATATTCCATAAATCTAAATTCGTAGAAATCAAGAAAACTCTCATTCGAGTTTTCCAATAAATGTAGTCCAATCCGTTAAACAACGGTGGACGAAAGATCGAAAAGCCCTCTTGAAAGCCATGAAGAGCCATTTCTCTCGGATATAAATCCGAAATGAGAAAAACCGGGCTCTGATACCAATTGTTAGGATCAAGAGCACTAAGAGGGGGGGGTGAATTAGTGCAACGGAAAACTTTCTACGATTAAAATCGAAAGCTGCGTTCGAACGACAAAAATGATTTCGATATAAAATCCGATTCTAAGACTACTTTAGCTTAAGATTAAGCGAGACGACGTTAAAGTAAATCTACAAAGGCAGTTTGCAGTTTATGATAAAAATCGAATTCAAGCGGCCCGAAATCGAAATGCGACGTTCAGACGATAAAACCGATTTACGTCTAAATGTCAACTTTGAAGATACCGAACTTTGAGATATGTTTTGTAAATACGCTGAAGGGTTTGCGGTTATAATTGAGTCAAAACGTAAACGTAAACGAAATGTAATGATCGTCGTAAAACGTCGATTTACATCTAAACGATATTCGGAAAGTTACGAACTTAGAAACTTCGTTAAATAAAAGCGCAGAAAGGCGATGAGCTATTTAGGAGGTTTGCGATAATGATAAAATGCTCAAAGTAAATGCAAACCGAGATTTAGAGTGGTTCGGTCAATCTTGACCTACCCCACTTTTGGCTTCCTCCACCGAGCGAGGTCATCGATGTCAACAAGAGGTCTTCCTTCAATAGGCGAAGGCCAACCGCCCTTTACAATTTCACTCCTTTTGACGGGCTTAGGAGACAACCCTTACAAAATTTTCTCTCCTCTCTTTACAACTCGAACTTGGAAGAAAAGAGGGAGAAGAACTTTTGGACTTTACAACAATTTTGAGCTCTAAGAATCACGAAAAAAGATCAAGATTTGGGTGTATGTGCAGATATCTCTTGATCTTTGAATGGGTGGGGTATTTATAGGCCCCAACCCGGTTCAAATTGGAGCTCAAAACTATCAAATCACGGAATTCCAGATCGGTGGTTGCATCTCTCGACTGAGCGGGTTACCTTTTTTGGCGAGCTTCGAAGATCGAGCCCAAGCGGTTGCACCTCTCTCGTTAGGGGCGGTTTACACACCTTCTCGGCTTTGGAGATCGAGCCCAGGCGGTTTGCACCTCCTCGGCCGAGGCGATTGACAGCTTGCCCGAGCTTCTCGACCAGAGCTCGGCGATGCTACCTCTCTCGGGGGAGCTTGCACCGCCCGATCTAATTTCGAGATCGAGCCCAGCGGTGCCACCTCCCTCGGCTGGGCGGTTACCTTGCCCGATCTCCACAGGAGACTTAGCCCAAGCGGTGCTACCTCGGCGGCAGGCGGTTGCACCTCCCACGGAATCGGTCGAAATGGGTAGCTTCATTCGGCCAATTTTGGTTTTTCAGGGGTCCAATTGCCCCAAGATTAAGCTAATAGGATCACCTCCCATTTTCAACTTAATCAATGTGCTAACTTCGATAAATCCTAAGACAATCTCTGCGGCTTGCTTCGGTCGTCGAATCGCTTCTTCCAAATGAGTTTCCACCAACTTCCGTCGATCATCATCCGATGAACCCTCGGTGATGCTCCTGCGGACTTCCGAATAAACTCACGGACTTGCGACGATCCACTTGGCGAGTTCAGAAGCCAGCTTGGCAAGCTCACGGACTTCTGGATCTGTTCCCGGAGACCTCAAACACCGTGTCCAACTTCCGTCGAACTCTCGAACTCCCAACGTGATCATTGACTTGACTCGGCGCAACTCCGTTTGCTTGTCTAACTTTCATCGTAGTTAATCCCGCACACTTAAAAACAAAACTTCAATCGAGACAATTAATCCTAAGCAATTAACCAAGTTGTCCCAAGGCATGTCATTGGTCCCTCGGCGCTTCGTGCGATTCTTGGCGATCGTCCTCTCCTACAACCTATTGCCCGAATGGGCGGTTTGACTTCATGACTCTCAGATATCCTTGGCACAATACGGCTCTTCTTGGCGATGCGATTCCATGGCCCAAAAGCCTTCGTCGATCGTCGGATTCAGGTTCACCGACCGACATCCAATCTTCTGACAAGTTCCTTCGGCATAACATGATTTTCCTGCTTTAATTGTCTCATCCTGATCGAAACATCCTGCGTCACTCAAAACGCAGATTAAATCATAAACATATATCAAGTAGTTTCATTATCAAAATACGAGATTCAACAATCTCTCCTTTTTTGATGATGACAACCACTTGATGACGGAGTTAAACTTAACTCCCGGAGTTTAAACAAACTCCCCTATCAATATGCTATATTGATAAAACCTTGAATTCAAACTGAATTCAAATCATTGCAATATTCATCATGAATACTTGCAACACGTCATCATACACTTATGCATAAACTTATGCATAACATCATACTTCTCCCCCTTTGTCATCAACAAAAAAGAGAAGTACCACAATCAAGCGTTTGTGATATTGGTTCAACTTATTGCATGAAAAACATAATATCAAGTTTTATCATCATGCAAGTTTTGAAGCTAGAAAATTTAGCAAGTGTTACATAATGCTTAGAACATTCAAGCTATCAAGTTTTAGATATGCAAGTTTTATAGCATAGCACTTTTGATAATGTTCAAGATAACAAGTTCTACATCGTGCAAGCTAGCAATATTAAGATGTTCAAGAAAGCAACTCTTGCTTCTTGAGATATGCTTAGTACCTACATATCCTCCATCCCCGACGATTTCGTATAGCCTTTATATTCCAACTTAACACCCATATTTGCCGAAATAATCCTGAACTTTAGTCTGATACCATCCATCATCTCCTGAACTTGCTCATTTTCAGGGTCCAACAGTGGATACTTCCTTAGCAGATCTCCTAGTTGTTGGACACTCTTCTGGAGCCTAGATGAGAATGCTCCTGAGTCAACTTGGATCACTGAGTTCCACACATCAACGCAGCCCTGATAAAAGCCCAGCTCTTCCGCAACTTGGAAACCCATCTTCAACCCCACTTCTTTCCCCTCCTCCTTGCCAGAAACCAAACCATCCTTGTACCCATCCTCGAAACCCTCTTGGCGCAGGGATTCATCCAGATACACCACCGAATCGAAGATGTCCGAAACATCTGCAAGTGTTTGCTCCATGGTTGTGATAGTGACACAGTCTGGGTTGTGATGAAGCACCTGAGGATAAGCTCAGCAAATTCACTTTAAAATCTGTCTTTTTTAACTTCTACTGTGAAGTAAAAAGAAGCCATCAACGACAACAACAACAACAACAACACAATCTTGCAGCAAGAAGAAACAAACACATCAAAAAAGTCTTTTCTTTTCCATAAAATTTCAGATTTTTCCCATTTGCTTGTCGTCACTCTTATCTTCAATCATCTGATTACTGAAGTTGTATATGTATTCATTCCCCTCAAGCAACATTGTAAAATGATAAGAAGGTCGAATAGGTTAATTTATGCAGGAAGGGGAAACAGGAGCTAAATTATACTATAGAAGAAGATTAAACCTAAGACTACTGCAATTCTATGGTAAATGGTTTTGTTTCTGGCACATCCATCCACAGAGAGAAGGGAACGACGTTTCCGTTCCAAACTAATTAGCAGATCAAAAAGAAGAACGCCAAGCAAATGTGATATATAGGTCGAAGAAATCAAAGAGGAGAACGGAACAAGAACCATAGTTTGGGGCAAAGTTCGGGAAGAAGAAAAGAACGCACCTTTTTCGTTCTCCCGAAGATGGGAGTAACAATGACTTGCTTCGACGATCGCCTGAGGTGGATCCGAGGCGAGAGGAACCAAGCTAGGGCTCCTGTTAGGGCTACAAGATAGAATGATCGAATCCGGTTAATTGGGTCGGTTCAATTCTTGGACCGGGACGTGGAGGCCCATCAAATTGGTCCCGATTCCAAAATTAGGGCTGGGGAGATTGACGTACCTAACTAGAGAAGACATTTAGCGATGATCAGTACACGAATCGAACACAACGAGAGAAATTTGAAGGAACGCCAACCGATCAAGGGTCGAAGAGACGGGAAAGAATAGCAAAATCATCTTTGATTCACCATCAGCTCAGTGGTGGCGATGACATGCCGAGCTCCGTCCCGGAATCAGCAGTGGGCGGGGCGAGCGAAACGCTGATGGAATCGATCGACGACTGCTTCTTTGTCTCGCTTTCACGCCAGATCAAGAACGGAGGTATAATCCAGCGGGCCAACCGACCACCATATATATGTCACCCGGTTCGATTCGCTTTTTTTGTTTGATTGAACCTAGCGATTTTAACCGGTTCGGTCTATCTGACAAGCAGGTCGAGTCGAACCATCTCAGATAAACTCGGAATGCAAATTAATATATGGAAATCGTATTATATTGATTTTGATAAAACAAATGTATACTTTTCCACTGTAATTCTGAATACAATATATTAAACATTTCATAAACTTAGAATCCAATTTACTGGAAAATAACAAACCAACAGAAATGAGCAAATTAGCGGATTAGATTACACTTCTGCAACTCTATGATTACACAAATTTTCATAGCACAGATTTCAATACTCCTACAATTAATTCCAAAAAAATAAAAATTAATTCCTAGTAAATGAATAATTTCCAACTCAGACTCTACCTCACCAATTCAACTTGAAATGGGAACTGAGAAACATCCAAGAAAGACCACTGAAAAAAGCCTCTTAAAATTATATAAAAATAACAAAAGTTATTTGATCTATAGATATAGAGCACTGCTAAACAGGGAAGAGAGTGAACAAGATCAAGTAAACACCACAATCTGAATCAATTTACCGGAGTCATGCTTATAGAATTACAAGCAACTTATACAACAAAATCCACTTCTCAACACATTTCCCTTGCAAAAGCTACAATTACATTTGCTCTGTTGGCAAAAGCCTCTAGTTGATGAATGAGCAGTAGCCATGGTTATTCAGAAGCTTAAACCTGTTCAGAGCTCAACTCCATGCTGCTGCAGATGTTTTCAGAGCTCTTCTCATGTATGGCAATTCTAGCATCCTTCTAGATCTCTCCACTTCAAATACACCAGCCCTGCGTGGTAATGCGTGTAAGCCCCAGCGACGACCAACACATGGAAGAGCTGGTGACTGTGCCCGGCGATGTCGAATTTTCCGGGCATCCATCGTTCTGGAATCCGCGTGGCATACACCAATGCACCAAGGCCATAGAGCAGACCCATCAAGATTTCATAGCCCGTCGTGTGCAGTGCCTCTGGCCGATGCCAGAAAATAATCAACTTGTGCAACACAGGGATCACCCCGGATACCCCCATTCCAAAAAACAGACTTGCCCTTATAACTCGAAACTCGGGGCTCTGAAACACCGGAAAAAGTGACACCGTGATCATGGCAATCCCAAGAGTGGTGATAAAGCCGAGGTAGATATTGCAGAAGAATGGGTTACACATGAACGAGTAGTACACTGGGGGATAGAACGATGTGGAAATGAGGGCAGCAATCCCAGCATAGTCAATGCGGAGCATGATGTACGCAAGGCGACGGGAGTGGCACGACAGAAGGTGACATGTGCTGCTTGCAAGAAGGCAGAACATTGCGCCACCTAAGAAGGCAAAAAATGGCCACCGTGAAATTGGTCGTACCACCAGTGGAGCTATCATGTTAGCCACATCATCCTTCATAGCTGACTGCATTTTCAACATATCATGTAACTATGGTGAGTATTCGCATAGAAATTTTCTTTTGGATTAGTGCAAGACATTGTTGAAGAGAAAACTACTTATGCATGCATAATTAATGCATGTTGATGATATACCAAAAACTGCTACTAAGACAGGCATGTTGATATCAAGACTAGAGGTTTTGATGTGAGATGAGTGCCTATGGTACAACTGTTATCCTTGCAAAAGAAGCACACTGATGCTCACTATCAATGGTGGCAAGAGGAGAACGCATTCTGTAAGTTTTCTTGTCAATAATAATATTAGGTCCAATACAAACATTATTTCCAGTGGCCTGTGAGCAAATTCAAGATAATGAAGTGAGAATTTACCAGAACTGATACATTACTGTAATTTGCATGCGCATATCTGTGAGGCAGACAATTTGAGAGAAGTTGCAGTATGTGCCGGTGAGATAGAGATGGAAGCATGTCCAGAGAAGCTAAGGATGTCTTCACTTCATTCTTTAATCTTTGTAAATGAGATAGGTGAGGCAGTGAAGGAAGACAGGCTACAAGTTCTGATTGAATCTTTTGCAGATCAGCTTTCTTCAGTACATCTGGCAAATGCTGCAGCGATTGAAGATCTACAACCTTCGGAACTTTCATTGCGGTGTATACGGTCAGAGCAAGAAAAAGAAAGAAGCCAATCAAGTGCCTGAAACATTAATGCATGAGGTGTCAAAACAGAATAGTAAGGAACAGAAGGCAGCGAAATGAATTTAATCAACAGCACAAAGTGATCAAATGTTCATTGTATAGCCAAAACCATATATTGACGACCTCCAGATATATTTAATGGCTTGTATCGTCAAGCTATATTTTGGATTATAGAACCATCAAGATATCAAATCAACCATTTGTTCAGCTATAAAATGAGGCTTTCATAACAATGTAGTTTTTTTCTCTCTCTTTTTCAAGATTAAGAATTCAGATCATTCTTATGGAGGAATTTCTTTGAAATAAAAGTTGACTGAATCTATTACCTTGATTTTCTTGAACGGAAATTGTAAAAAAGGCGCCACCAAAACAAACCTATAATGCCGATGGAGCGTAAAATTACAGTTCATATTGCAAAATCCTTCACCATAAGCGAACAGAAATACAATCCACAAAAAGAATTGCAAAATTCCCTCTTAATGTAGCAACCAGTTGTTCGAAAATAGAGAAATATTTCGATTGGATAATTATCAATCACGAAAGCTTAAGATGCCAGGAAAATGTCCAATTTATATTAAACGCCAACGTCGCTTGATTCACGAAGTTGCCCCCGAAATAGCATCACATCAATTGGGATAAAACCCAAATCGTTAGGCGCTGCTACTTTTCACCAATGTTAATCAATTTCTCTTCGCATGATTTGACCAAACGCAGACAGAATTAATATCGATAAACTCGTTTCTCAAGGAAGTCCAGAATCAATAATGAGAGCTTTAATCTGCTACCGAATAATCAATCAATACGACCTTCATAACTCCAAACTATCTTTTCTTCAAATTACACATCATCTGTGTGAGACAGGATCAGAACGAAGTCGAATTCTATTCCACATTCCATGTTTGTGATCAATGGCACCAAAAATACCTTCAGGCATGAGTGTGTTGTTTCTATACGACCAAAATTGAACGAGAGACGAAGACAGAGAGGAAGAAAAGATCAGATCTTTATGGAATGAATCATCGGGGAAAGTCTTACGTCCAGACATTGAGCGTCTCGTTGTGGATGGTAAAAATGCTGAGGAAGATTTGCTTCAGCGGCCACTCGGCGCGGTAATACCCTAGTATGTACTCATTGTCCTTGAGGTAGCCGGGCAGAGAATGGTACTCCACCAGCTGGTACTTCACTTTCCTCCACAGCGGCCGCCCCTTCCCCTCCTTCCCTCTGGGAATGGACCCGGTCGGCGGCAACTCTCCGCCCTCCGACGCCATTGCCGGAAACCCAGACGCCACGAGGAGGAGGAGGAGAAGGAACAAAGCTCTCGGTTTTGAGGCTTTAAGCCGAGGAACGACAGATCCAGGAGTCTAATTATAGAAGAAACAGACGATGTTGGGAACGATCGCCACGTTGACGTCGCACAAGACACGGACAACGCGACGAGAAAGGATTAAAACGAGAAGATGGTTCTGTTCATTCGAGATCGGGTTTGTACAAAGGAATCGCGAACGATATATTCGCTTTGGATTCGTTGCATCTACTCTTCGATTTTGTATATAAATCCCTTATCTTTTTATATTTTTGAGCGAATTCATTGGATCCTATTTTCTTCTTTTTTTTTCCCAAAAAACGTTCTTATTTATCATAATCTTAAAAATATCTCTAAGAAGACTACTAGAGCAAGTATGTTATCACCATGCTATGCTATGGACCGATCCAGTCCATCATGCATAACACAGTAGTATTAGGATTTATAATATTTTTGACACCTCAACCAAAATACTATTAAGTATATTTGAGAAGACATAAGCAAAAGAGACTCAAAATCTAATAAATATAAATTCATATGCAAAAATAAGATTTTAAATAAAATAACCAAATAGAATAATTTTTTATATAAACTATAAAATTTTTGAATAGGCTTACAGTGTTTTGAATAATATTAAACATATTCAAAAATACTATTATCAAGAAAGTTCACCTATCGATCGATCCATTAGGCTTACAGTTGTCTTTGACAAGAGATATTTCAAGAATTATGATATATATATATATATATATATGGGATGGTCTTTGGAAAATCTAAAGAAGTACATCTCAAGAAAAGCTAAATTCCTATAATTTTTTTAATGCAATTAATATGTAGAAAAATAAATATTCGAGCCAAATTTAAGAAGGAGATTAATCGGATTGCATTATTCCACTAGCAATGTGAAGGGGGGCCCTAATGCAGATAGATGGCTTCCACCAGAAAATAAAGTGCTGAGACAATAAGGTTACTCATCCGTCACACACCGACAACAAAAACAACAACGTAGAACAGTGTTTGTTTCCACAAATGGATTCAGACAAGGATTTTTCTTCTCTCATGTGTGAAGCCTTCATGTTCATCTTCTGTGCACGCATCTCTTCCTCGTAGAAACTTGTAGTAGGCAAACTGCAACATGATCTGTTTGGCATACGTGTTAGGGTTTGCATGCAGAGACGAAGTACGTTGCCGTCCAAGAACTTATAATGAAGCAGGAAGAGAAGGATACAAGTAAGTCCAGAAGAATGCAGACTATGGCATCCAGCAGCCATGGTGCATTAAGTCCCACTTTTTCCCACTCGACACTTCTCACGAGTATGCTGCAACACCAAAGATTTCCATGTGAGAGCTTACTTACCATAGGTTGCTTTGTTTGATGATGATTAAGATTAGAGATAACCTTCCCACGTAGGTTGCATTTGCAGCGAGTGCAAACATGAACATCAGAGGGTTTAATCCCTACCAAAACATGCATCCAAGTGACCACACAAGTTATTCTAACTCCACCTAATTAACATGCTAATTAAGAACAAAGATTGATAACTCTAATTAATTACCTCGACGCTCCCACGCTTCATCTGTTTCACATGCATACATGAACTCCAATCAGCAATCATAACAATAATAATTATTAGTATTACTGTTGAGTGAAATTACTCACATTTAGATATATTTGAGGTAAACGACCTCCCATATAAATGGCGGCCATAATCCAACCTAATAGAAGGCCATAAAAGTTGCCTTCTAATGACTTAACCTCTGAATACTGCAGTATTAAAAAGGAAGAATTAGGATGAATGTTGTAATTATATGCTTTTTGCTGGTATATATACCTGCAACGTTCTTCTTTCAGATGAAATAATGTTCATTTCTCTGAAAGCTTTAGTTTGATATGGTAATCCGATAAAGCCTGCAACAAATGTTCCATAGCTAACCTGCCAAAAGAAGCTCATTCATGCGTGCATTATGCAGTGCTTGATTATATTAGTGTAAAAACAATATAATTAGCAGCTATTTCTTGTTAATGGACTCACTGCTACTTCTTGGAATCTCTTTGACGCCATCACGATCTAAAAGGTTAAGCAAGATGAAAGTAGAAGCAGCACGATAAAAGATGTTGACTACCAGGAAGAGGAGAAGGTAATGGATAAGCAGTTCATCTACTTCATCAATGGAGGTGGAATAATGTTTAACATGTCAAAAGAAATTAAGATTTCAAAGTTGCAGATCCATAAGTTAAAACCTGTTTTTCAATCTTCTCAAGTAGGGTTCTAACTATCGCAATTAGCTCCACTCAGCTGTAGGAATGTTAGCTTATCCTCATATGTGCCTTTCCAAGAGAGAACTAAGGACAGTTGTCGCAAATGACAGAGGCTGGTGTGATCCATGGGACCTCCACGATCAACCCCTTCTTATCCTTATCCAGACAGCAGGAGATCAGCTTCACTTTCCCTATTAACCGGATGAGAACGTTATCCACACACATAAGCACGTAGTACTTACTGAACGTGAGAATGTCGTCTTCTTCCTTGCAGCGGCCCCGTGGTGATGAGCTGGCGAGCCCTCGTCCTCAGAGGAGGAATCATGGAAGGCCAAGCCCTCCGATGGACCACTCCGGACCCCGAGATAAGACGTTCCCCCACACGACGGTGTCCCGCTGCTGGCCAATGACCTCGCTGACCTGTGAATGATTGACGACGACCCGATCAGCTCAGAGAACCATGCATGCATTCATGTTGTGTTGATCGAGAGATACAAGTGCACATACGTGTAGTATACATCGGTGCGTGGTGATGTGTTAACTACGGCAGTGGTGGGTATGGGACGGCTCAGATCCTCTACCTTTGGATTCAGAGGTTGCCCGTTATCTTCCTCCTGAAGAATGAGCTTATACGAAGGTCAGCTGTGCGATAAGAACAGCCACAGTTGAAAGAAGAAGGGCTTGTGATAACTTACTTCTAGGGGTGCATCAAAGCAAATGTTCTTCCACCATCGGAGCCCGTAGTCGTAGTACAGCGTCTGCAGCACCAACACCACGGTAGTGGACGTGTACAGCTGGTCCATTATCATGTAAGGTGTACGCCTAAGTTGCATGAAGTTGATGAGATCAGAGCACTCCACCAGAATGGCTTACCAGAGCCGTGTAGAACTGGGTAGGCAACTGCAACACCATGCACACTACAGTTAGCAAGATAACACCAAGTAAGATGAACGAGCTCTGGCTGGCTGAAACCTAAACAGGCTCACCGTTACTGGTTCGAGAAGGCAACCGACCAAGTTGAAGACGTCACTGCGGAGAGAAAAAGAGGCTTACAGCAATCATTCATCTCAAGTCCGCCAGTAATGAACTCACCTGCTGCACATGAACTCACCCGATGACCCAAGTAAGGAGCAGGGCGAGCGAGACTCCGTGGCCGGACTTGGTTTGGAAGTTGGTGATGAGCTGAGGTATCTCCGCCATTCCCCAGAGGAAGAGACTGATCATGCCCAGCCCAAACGATATCTCGCCGCTCAAGTTGCAGACGCAATCGTCGAAGTACTTGTTGATCCATCCGACGCAGGCCTTCTGCTTCTCGGAGCAAGAAGCCATTGCGAGATACTTCGCCATCTTTCGTGGGGTTGGCGTTGGGTTGAAGGTGGGTGTGGTTGCTAGAGAGAGAGAGAGAGAGAACAGTACTAATAGTATGAATTGTGGAGTGTACGTCTGTGAACGAGTGTGTCTACATATATATATATTTAGGAATTGATCTAGTTTGATCCAAATGCAAAATAAATAAGATACAAAATTGTAACTAAAGATGCATATCATGACAAAAAATAAAGGACCAAAGTTTATGAATGGGTCTCCAGTAACAACACTTGATGTGATGTGTAAGTTACTGGAGGCCTTTTCTAGCCCATGAATAACCCAATAAAGTGCCATGCAAACAAGTCCTTTGATTTCAAGTTATGCAGTGTTGTTAGACAAAAATTCATAATCCATGCTAAATTTATGGGATTTTACGAAGACAGCTATCATCTGTAAAGATTTCGATTGAGGAACCTACGCAAATTAAACATATTTAGTCAACAGATGCAAACTAAAATGTGAATGTTGGTTTAACAGCTTATCCATAGAACTTCAATTTCCCCTCCACCTTTCTAATATAAGAAGAAGAGGGTGATGATGACACTGACTCAAGTTATTAAGAATTTAATGAACATCAGTACAAATGCAACCCAAAAGTCTAAAAATGTTATCCGATTCTATCAATTCTTTTATAGTGTGTTACTATTTTTAGTCCTCCCTCAATCCTCATATCACACGTGAATATGATTTCTTTTAGAAGTCACAACGATGCATTTCAAAACAAATTGACATTGCAAGATTAGGACACTGTGCTACAATTTTTATTGCGTCTGTGGAGAAAAGATCAGACCTACCTCACCTACCAAAATTAAAGATTCCATCCATCGGCAACTTCCAAACTCTTCACAAGGGAAAAGCTCGAAACTTGAAAGAGATTGTTCCCTTGAAATTACCTTTCCTTGTGCCAAAGCTGAATTAAGAGTTGGAGGACAAGAATCATAATACAAGTTACCCTTCCACTGTGGAAAGCTGGAGTTACATCACTGTCTGTCGTTGTCTTAGCATCTTTAAACGACTATTAAGGGCTTTCCTCTACCCTGCTTCAAAGTGCAATGGCATCTCCTAACATATTTATGGAGGACCAACTGACAGATCTGCTCTCCTGAGGTTTGATTTGATTCAATCTCTTCACCTACAAGCTCATGGAATGAGAAGATTTAACAAAGGAACTAAAGCAACCTGAAAAATAAAATTAAATGTGTTTCCTCACTCAATTAGCTCGTTCTACAAGATGTATATTTATGTAGGTGGCTTTTCAAAATCATGGGAACAGAAACGACATGAAGATCGACAAAGATAAGATGATATCTGAAAGATGAGCATCGAACAGCACCATTTCACATTTATGGCAGATGTCTTGTCCAAAGGTTGATGCAACCGACCTTGCTAGTAAGGGCACTCCTGATCCTCCTCGGACTTGATGTGAGACTCAATATATACGGATTAACCAGTGTCTTTATCAACCTAGCCATTGCATGAAAGTTCTGGCTGCACCAACGAACATTCTTCATCTCTCTCTCTCTCTCTCCTTTCTTACCCCCACTATTCCTTTTGTTTCACTTTTCTTACCATAGGCTATGAAAAGGAGAGGGGTGGGGCTGATGAATCCACCAAGCATACCAGGTAGTAGGGGGCCATCTATCAGAAGAATGTTGCTCGACCCTTTGAGGTACTCTGGGAAGAAAGTGACTAACTAGCTAGGAAGGACACTGCTACATGTCAATTTTAGAGTGTAAACCCTAGTGAGATAAAGAAGTTGATGATTAAGACTAGAATTACATATACAGTCTGGAATAAGTAATGTTTACTATTGAGCTTGTAGATCTACCAAATTGGAGACCTCATCTGCATGAGTTCAGAAACTCTCACCTCCTCTCAACTCAGTGATTCATTCATGCAAGTACATTGCATGTGATCTTACCTGTCATGCATCACAGTGCACCTGACTTTCAAGTCACCCAATGATTAGTTAGGTGTTGGTGTCACCACAGCCATTGATGGACCTGCCCTTCTCCTTCTCAAGTGTTGTATGACATCAAGTGCAGTAGACCCATGACAGGAGGGGCAAATGGGCGAGATATGACTTTAGATAAAGTGCTAAAGTTGAAACCACTAATCAATCATGCAGTCCTCAATTTTTGTGGGATGAAAGCTTCTGATTGAGACTTTTATCCATAGAAAACAAGATCGAAACTGTTCATCACCAACACCAATTAGACTAAGATTCACTGAATGAGCTACATATATACATACAGATTCAAAGTCATTTTCCTCTCATATTCTTTGGGCTCACTTTACCAAGTGAAAAAGCTTGGCGGAGGTGATAACTAGTTGTCTTCTATTCTGAAGGTGGCAGATAGATTAGTGGCACGGAAAGGCTTGTGATCATTGGCAGTGCTTTGTCATCCATACTACTACTGTATCACATTAAAAAAAATGGACATAACGCGTGGATGTTTAGCTGCAAGAAGAAGTAAAGATGAAAGATCTTGATTTCTTTGTTAAGACCATAGATAACGTTTAAGCTTTTAGATGGTAAATGTGTAAATCTTTGTAGTTTAATATCGGTAATATTGTTGGAATGTTTCCTAATATATAAGAATCTAAATGATCAAAATGAAAATGAAGATAGATTAATCTTACTAAATGATCTGATGAATGCTTCCAAAAGATATAAAAAGAAGTTTTTGATGTCACCAAGGAAGGCAAGTAGAAAAATTCTCTCTTTGAAATAGATGGCTGACATAGCCTAGAATACATCCCAAGTCTTTCATATGATATGTTTGGCACCTTTGACACTTAACAAATCGCCCAATCTTGACTATTCCATGGATTGGGCATTAAACAACAAGGATGTCTCAATCAATGGTAGGAGAGAGAGTAGGCTGAATCAAGGAGGCGAGGTTTGGTGAGGAGGGAAGTCACAAGCCTTAGGAACCAAGTAAAAACCACATTTTACGTACATCGAGTATACCTCTTGGCGTACTGGAATGTTATGCTTACAAGCAAACAAGCACTTGATTCTAAGTTGTCACACAAGAGCCCTGGTTGCTTACCATAAGAAAGAAGCAAAGAATCTTGGACTGACTCAGTGGACAATTCTGGCCTCACGCAAGAGGAACTACTGAGGGTTTGTGTTAGACTAGTAGAGGAGAAGGGAGATCGTTTTTTATGATGTGAAACACTTGTCGGAGGTGAGTGATATGAGTTCAGAAAAGAGGCAGAGATGCAAAGGGTGGTGTGTGTTCTTATGATTCAAGGTAGGGACAGTGTGAGCTGCCAACAACTGATGAATGGCAAGTAGCTGGTGCTGGTGGTGTTGCCTTTGCCTTCTTGTGAGGCCAAGAAAGTAGTGACAGGCAGTGATGTGTGCGTCTGTAGGCCATGAACGAGACAGCTGAACTAATGGCGATTGCCTTGTTTGTTCCACCTGCATGGTCCCCGGAGGTGCAGCAACCTCACAAGAGATGAAGCAGACGCAGTTCATGTGGCTGCAGACCCCGGCGACAGCGACAACCGGAAGACGATCATGACGGCAGCAGCCGCGGCCATGGTCATTGCCACATGCGAGAGAGAGAGAGAGAGAGAGAGAGAGAGAGCAGAACCTCATCGATTAAATCTTTATTTATAGTTTTTAATATAATTTTATCTCTTTTTATCTATATTTTTACCATTAATTGCCACAATTTCGTTTAATCATAATATCCATTTTTCTTCATTTTATCACTACTTTGAAACATAATTCCTTATTCAATCAATCATATATTACGGTTACACCTCATCTGTTTAAATCAAAATATTATTGCTCCATAAATTAACTTGTGTAGAAATCCATGAAAATAATAATATTTTTTTTATTTTTCTTTGTTAGAATATTAAATTAAAATTTATGATTAGATAGAATTTTTATTTAGGAGACTAAGTCAAGATTGGAGTTCCCTGTCATTGTTAGAGTCAAAGTCTTAAGTCCACCCTTCTATAAATAAAAGACTTATTTAATACTTTTAAGTATACATAATCAGGATGAGAGATAAAGATCTAAAGAAAGTTCAAGATGGAGGAACTGATAGATTATAAGTTTTCATCTTTGATAAGAATTTTTAATTTTTGAAGTTTCTATATTCTCTATTGTTTCTCTTATATAATTTGTTGATGCTCATCATCCTTCCCAAGAGATTTTCTAACATAGTATCAAAGCGGTTTTGATAAGCAAGATAAGTAGGCTCTTGAAGAGACAGATAAAAATGATAATAGAGAGAAAATCCAAGGAGAAAATAACTATGGAGATAAAAATGGAAGAAGTGAGAAAATCTTGTAGTGAGAAGAAATACTCACAACACCCACGAGGAGTCGATCTAACTATGACAATTAATCAAATAAGATAACATACTAAGATTAAGAAAATAATTGATAGATTGTAGTAAAAGAAAGATAATCTATAGAAAAGATCAATGCGATGTTGATTAGTTGATAGAGAAAGATTAATAAATTGATGATGAATTATTTTGGATCTTATTATTATCTAGATTTGATGAAAAAAATTAATGGAGATGAAAAGTTATGATAAAAACTTTTCTCGAGTAGGAGGGCTTAAAAAAAACAATCGATTGTTAGAAACCATAAAGATATTAAGTTTCTCTCTTAAGATGAGAAAAAAGAATTAGTTTTTAACGAAGAAGAAAATAAAAGAGCACTGAAGCTTACCTTTCAATTAATATAAGATGAAAGCATTGTTTCATGAATATCTATAGCTCTATAGCTAGATAAGAAGAGAAGCTTGATCCATCTTAGAAGATTCTTATGAAAAAGGTATATATCCTCCTACATCATCTCATCTCAAAGCAAATAAAAAAAAATCATATAACACAAAACTATAAGAAAGTAAAGATATCTCAATAGAAAAAGAAAAGGAGACGACCTCATTAGATATGGCAGATTTCCCTAATAATATTTTTACTCAGATTGAAGACGTTAAGATCATACAAAAGTAAGAATTAGATTGCCATATAGGTACTATGAAAAGATATTTTATCTTCCTATATAAAAGAAGAATTTACAGAGTCAATAACTAAAGAGTCAGAAGAAAATGTTGCTACTCTAATATGAAGATCATCATTATTTAAGATCTAGAAGCTATAAAGACATACTAACAAATATTCAATGATAAAGAAATTAGATATATGATTATGTTGATTAGATTATTTTGGTGCTTGAAGATTGGTTTAAGAAATCTAACAAAATTGATTTCATAGTACCTATATGGCATATAAATAGATTGTGTGACTAAGAGTTTAGATATTTCAAAAAATACTACACAGAATAAAAGGAGATTGCATCAAGCTTCAAGGTTTTTCATAATATTTTTTTATAAAATTTAATTTAAATAAAAAAATATTAAAATATTAAATTAAAATTTATGATCATATAAGATTTTTATTTATGAGTCTTATTCATGATAGAAATCCTTATCATAGTCGTAGTTGGTGTCTTAAATTCACTCCTCTATAAATAGATAGTTTATATAATGCTTTAAGCATAAAGGAGACTCAAGAACATGAGATATACTAAGTTTCCAGTTAGTTTGTTTTTAAAGTTTCTATAATTTTTTCTCTATTATCTCTCTTATATGATTTGTTGATGATTTCCTAATACCCTCTTCATGTATCTCTCTTCCCATTGCAAAAGTAATCCTTTTGCAACCCTAATTTGTTGAATCATGCATCTACAAGAAAAATAGACGTATGCATCATGTCAGCATCAACTCATCAATGACACAACCTGATTGTAATAAAGTCTTTGCAATTGACCTCAGAAGATTTTGATTTATAGATGACCTCATGAGATTAAAAAAAAATCCGGATATGCATACATTTTTAATGTGATTGTCCCAAAGGATGAGATGTCACCATCTTGACTGGGCTACCGTTGGCATGTCATCCTCCGTAATTGGTCACCCATTTCTAGAATACCAAAAAAGAAAAAAATGAATTGTTGTTCGAAGTAACAATTTTAATGTTGATGGTGGTTTGTCAATCAACAATTAATTGGGCATCCAATTGTTGTTGTTGTTGTGGAGTGTTGGATGGGTGTGATTGGAGATCACATTGTACCTTGACGTAGACCTTTTAAATAAATGCACCTCATATGAGTCCAAAACATTTGGATCCCACCACAAGCTTTACATTGGCAATTCCCCGTTACTCCCTGCCATTGTTCTAAATCACCATCCAAATACCAACAAGCAGTAAAGAGTGGCAAACATCTAATTTGCATAACCCAATTAATTAAATTAATTTTCATAAGATAAGATAAATTAAGGGGGTTAGAGTCAATAAACATCTCGTTTAGATAGCATGTGGCAGGCACCTTTGTAATGACATGTAACTAAAAGGCATGTAATTTAGTTAATGGTGTAATTAAATTGGCTATTTGAGTACACTCCTTTGCTTTGACTTTATAGTACACAATCAGATGGGGTTGCATGAGACTCGATTGCGAAAGATCAGCTTTAAGCAAATATAATTGATTTGTTAGTAATATATATGGTCATTTATAGGTAGCATCTTGCAAGATCACATCTCAGACTCTTCCTCTATTGTGTGAACATGGTTGGTTTTCCAATAAACTTTTTTCTTCTTTTTTTTGTCGATGAAAAAAACATTGCACTTAGACCTTAGCCTAGCTTGGAGGAGATCAGTCACATATCCTAAGATCACACTAAAAACTATGATTCTTTTCTTTTATTATTTTTAGATCTATCTTTTTTCTTAATAAAAAAAATACTTGGACTATAAAATAATCCATATAATCTTACTACTATTCTCCATCACATAGTTTTATAATTAATTGATGAAGGAAAATTTCTTGCAAGAATTAAATGAGAAGATAACAACCCAACAAAAAGGGACGCCGGTAAAGCCAATTACTAGTGATTTTGGTCCCTCCACACAATCATCTCCACTATTGCCACCAGTCAAATTTTAACAGGAGAGGTGAGCCCGGCCGGACAGAGCGAAAAAAAAGAAAAGGGCTTTTGAGGGTCCATAGTAGTGTTCCTTTGGCATGTGATGCTTTAGAGGGAGGATGTGATCATGGTGATGGCGGGGTGGGAAATTGAGGTAGTGCTGTGGTGGTCCTCTTTTGGGTTTAATTGTTGTGTTTAGATTAGGAATACAAATTAATCGTTATACATATAATTTAATCCACGGACATGAACAAATAATACTCGAATCAAGATTTCTCTGATCACAGAGGATCAATTTTTCCGTTGTATCAAAAAGTTAAATCCATCAAAAATGATAAGTACCAAAGAAAGAAAATACAAAAATTGTAGATGAACTTTAATTATGGTGTGAAACACCTGCACAAATTATGGAATGCATCCACATCCAAGCGGTTGGATGTTACCATCTCCCAACTCCCCACCCTCTCACATGCCGGATTAAGGAGGTAACCACGGTTAGGACTCCGATTAAGCTCTTAATATTTGATGTTATGATTGCTTCAAGACATTATTATTATTAATGCTGGCTTCCGATTTGATCTCTGAGATTAATTTCCAAGGGATTAGGCTCGGAACGCATGTTAGTCGCATGCGATTTGGATGCACATGACCCGTTCGACGATTAGGCTGACCGGAGACTTGCAGGTGCACGCTGACACGACCGAGTCGTGATCGATGTAGGAAGACAGGCGTTCGTGACCCGATGCAATGTCCGAATCACCATGGCTTAACATATTTGGTCCCGCGACCGACACACTACTACCTGGCGAGGACCACCTCGATCGGACGGCACCACAGCTTCGATCAAGATCGAGTCGTCTTTTGGGCTCCATGCCAAACCCCCTTTATGGCTGGGACTCACACCACCTTCTCTTGGTGCTCAAATCGCATAACTGCCCTCCCTTCCTCTAATCGACATGGCCACTGCACAATAAATTGAAGAGAAAAGGAGGAAGGAGCGTTCATGGCTGCAGTCACAGCACCATAAAAGAAAGGAGAGGAGAGCAGCAGCCAACCACCTCGGGTGTTCTAATAAAGGAGAGGGCTCATGTGGTCATTTATCGTTTTGGAGGTGGAGTCAAGTGGGAGAAGAAGAAACGAGAAGACCTTTTTTTCGTTTCTAACCCTTTTTCTTATTTCTTATTTCTTCGACTACTGGTGTTTATGTAGGAAGAGGAAAAGATAAGGAACTGTGTATAGAGAAGGAGGAGAACAGCGACCTTCTATCTTGTGTCTATCTGCTGTCTGCCTCCGTTCCATTTCTTTAACCCTCCTTCTCTTTCAGGAGGGAAGGGTGGGGAAGACAGAGAGCTGAAAAAAGAGAGAGGAGGGAGACAGAGATGGAAGAGCTGTGGGAGAAGCTTTCACTCGCAGAGGAAGACACGGATGGCTTTTGTGTCTGAAGCCCTCATCCCCACTCTCCACCCAACGACAAACTGCGGGTAACAAATCTCTGCCTCTACAAGAAGGATGGATGGCAAAGCCTGTCTCTGAATTCCTTCCTTCCTTTCTTCCTTTTCGTGATCTGTGATTGATTCATGAGACAAATTCTCCAAATTTATCCAGATTTGTGTCTGCTATGTGCAGCTGTCGTGAGGTGAATCGAGCTTCCACCATGAAGAAGAAAGAGACACCGGCATGGGGATAACGACGCAGCCATCTCAGCCCGCCTGTGCCTTCCTCTGCCTGCCGAAGTCCGCCTCGAGTGCCCACCCCGGGCATATTTCTCCTCCCACGTCTATGTCCCAAGGGTTCCACCACAGCATCTTCAGCTTCTCCGATGGGTTCGACCGGCCGACGAGCCAACAGCAGCAGCACCACGTCGCCCAGCAAAGCCGGAGGGATAAGCTGAGGGTGCAGGGGTTCGACGCGGCAGGCAACCCGCTCGTCCCCATCGATGGGGCCGGCGAGGAGGCCGGCATCTACGAGCCGCCTGCCGTCGGAGCCAGCAACATGCTGTCGGACATGTTCGGTTTCGGGGCGGCCGGACCTTCGGCCACGGAGCTTCTCGCTAGCCAGATATCCGGCGGCTACCGCCTCCCGCAGAGTGCAGCAGCCATGGGCGGCTTCTCCGGCGAGTGGTACGGAGCCCGTCATGGAGGATTCTTTGGAGCTTCTGGGAGTTTGAGCTCAATTGGCGAGTCGACGTCGAAGCATCACCGGGACGACGCCCAACAACACCCGATGATGGGCTTGAACGACGACTCAGCTGCTGCGATGCAGCTCTTTCTAACGAATCCGCCACAACCGACGCCACCACCTCCGGAGCTGCGTCCTCCGAGGTCTCCATCATCACCTTCACAAGCTCCTCCTCCCACACTCCCCAACCACCATCGTCAAGCCTTCCGATCATTTGGAGAGGCGTCGTTCGGTGGGGGAGTGGTGGAAGGACGAGGTCTATCTTTGTCGCTGTCCTCATCTCTGCAGCAATTCGATATGGCCAAAGCCGATGAGCTACGAGTGAGGGAAGGGGTGTTGTACTTCAACCAGCAGCAGCCGAAGCTGCATCCAGCATTACACTCGCAAGGTCACGGTCACGACGGGCAGGTCCACATGGGCTACGGCGCCATCGACGCGGTCAGCGTGCTGAGGAACTCCAATTACGCGAGGGCGGCGCAGGAGCTCCTGGAGGAGTTCTGCAGCGTGGGGCGGGGACAACTGACGGGGACCAAGCTCGGCCGGAAACGAGGCGGCTCCTCCAACCCCAACGCAAATCCTAGCGGCGGCGGTGGTTCCAGTTCAGCTGCTGCTGCATGTTCTTCATCTCCCAAATTGGACACCACTCCCTTGTCTTCCGCTGATAAGTTTGAGTACCAGAGGAGGAAGGCCAAGCTTATCTCCATGCTTGACGAGGCATGTACTAATCTACTTCTCCGACTCATTATTTCTAGCTCTTGTTTTACTCTTATGAAGCCTTCTCTCTCTAGACCCACCCAGATTCTTTCTGTGCTCGGTAGATCCCACAAAAAAACTACTCTTCACCAGTGGGTAGGGTGTGTTCAATACGGTCATATCTAACGACACTTGCCTATATAGTGTTTGTTGTACTTCAGGTAAAACTCAATTGCCAGGAAGTTGAGTAGATCACTGCTAGGGTTAATGTTTCTAGTTAGAAATATCCCTCTTTACCTGCAGCACACATCACTAGTTTGTGTTGTTGCAAGAGATCAGCCCATCGTAGAAGCACAATATATCCTAATTTGATTCTTGGGAGTTGACCTGTGAGATGAACATTATTCTTCTCAACTCAGCATGCAGTCATTACATTGCTGTGCGAATGCCTTTACCTCTTGCATCGGTGGGTGCACTGTCGTCATGTCCAACCCTACATTTCTTCTGCATCTTTGATCACCAAAGATCTTACTGTTTTGGCAGTCCTGACGTTATATTTATTTCTCCCTCACCTTTCTCACCTTTCCTTCATGGGAAGCATGGAAACTGTTTAGTCCAGTGAGACGACGCCCACATGCAGAAAACATATGATTGATTTCCACTTATGTTGGATCTGATCACCAATCCTGTGCTCTTCTTGCACTCCAGAAGAAAAGGAGCTAGCAGTCTCCTCTCTCTCTCTCTCATCTCCTTTCTCTTGCCCATCTATCTGTATCAACCAAATGACATAAAAGGGAGAATAAATTATTGTACTAGATTTTGGCAGTTGTCATTTTTCAGATCCACCTTTTTTTATCTGTCTATAATCTTCAATGATATAGTTTTCACTTCGGATAAAAGCTACACCGGAGGAGGAAGTCATTGACGAGACATGGTGGTTTCGGCCTTGTAATATGGCAGGTGGACAGAAGATACACTCATTACTGCGACCAGATGCAGGTGGTGGTGAACTCCTTTGATTCCGTCGTGGGCTTCGGAGCTGCGGCGCCGTACACAGCTCTGGCTCAGAAGGCCATGTCACGCCACTTCCGGTGCCTCAAGGACGCGATTGCCGCGCAGCTGAAGCAGACATGCGAAACCCTCGGAGAGAAGGAAGTCGCGAGCAACCCCGGCATCACCAAGGGAGAGACGCCGAGGCTCCGGCTGCTCGACCAGAGCCTGCGGCAGCAGCGCGCGTTCCACCAGATGGGGATGATGGATCAGGAAGCATGGAGGCCACAGCGCGGCTTACCGGAGCGCTCCGTGAACATTTTGAGAGCTTGGCTCTTCGAGCACTTCCTTCACCCGTACGTCCTCCTCCTCCTCTCTCTGCATGCATATTATACAATGATCAACATTTTGCTTTAACCAAATGATTAGGCTCCTCCTCTCTCTGCATGCATATCATACAATGATCAACATTTTGCTTTAACCAAATGATTAGGCTTTACTTTAATCAGTAGTTCTGCACTGCATAACCTTTTACTCTCTACCACGAGAAAAAGCTGATCGAAATCTCGTCTCTTTGTCCCATCCTTTGGATACCACTGCAAGTGTACCCTGTCGACTTTACTGTAGCTTTTAGTAGCTCTTGTGCTTTCTCTTTTTCAAAGAAGAAAAGAAATGAAATTGTTGGTGGTTCATGAGTGATTGACAGTGCTGATCTGTGTGTGTTTTGGTCAGTACTGATGTATTTCCACCATCTTTCTTATGTTCTCAGGTACCCAAGTGATGCAGACAAGCTCTTGTTGTCACGGCAGACAGGTTTATCCAGGAACCAGGTCTGTCTTCCTTCCCCTCCTCGTCCATAAAAGATTCATCAGCTTCCTGGGAATCCATGATCAGTAATGAAGCTTCACTGTTCATGTCTCTCTTGTATGCTAAATTCCAGCTTCCTGTTGATCCATGCCCTCACTGCACACCACCCACATGATACCATTTGATGCGCAACAGAACATAGAGCAAATGGCAACATGGAGATCACGTAATCCACTACGTGATCATGCGTATAATTGGAGGTCATCTATCTAATTACGATATGTATTCCAGGTCTCCAACTGGTTTATCAACGCCCGGGTCAGGCTGTGGAAGCCCATGGTGGAGGAGATGTACCAGCAAGAGTTCGAAGGGGAGGCAGGACGAAGCGTGAAGGGCGAAGCTAGCCATGCACAGTCTTCACAACCGCCACAACAGGAAGGCGGCACCTCCGCGAGTTCATCTTCACACCGCCACTTCGGCACCACACCGGGGATTCCGCCACCGGACGCAGCGGTCAGGCCCCACGGCCAGTCAAGTGGCGCCGGCGGCGGCGAGGGCATCCTCATCCAGCCGGTGAGGCTCGGCGCCACCGGCGACGTGTCGCTCACTCTAGGCCTACAGCAAGCTGGCGGCAACGCATCAGAGAAGACCCGGTTCTCGGTCGAAGACCTCGGTGGCTAACAAGGCTAGCTTCAGAAGACGGTCATCAAGAACAAATCAAGGAAGTAGTAAGCGTCAGAAACCAACAACAAACAAAAGACTCATCATCTCTAACCAGCGTAGCTTTCTTTATTTCTTCACCTTATAATCATGGGGAAACAGCACAGCAAAGGCATAGAAATGTACGATTATAGATTGGTTTTACAGGGAACTAACACAGAGACATAACGGTGCGGGGAAGCATTGATTGATCACAGAGTGCAATTCCTTTGCATCTTTCACTTCTTTTTAGTTTCCTTATGCAAGTATTTATTCTCTTCTGATCATTTTCATTGTTTACTATTGAGTTATTGGAGAGAGAGAGAGAGAGAGAGAGAGAGAGAGAGCTGATGGATCCATTAATATTGGAAGGACAGGACATGATTGCCACGCGCCATGGATCAAATAATGACTGACTCAAGTTGCAGAGGGACCATCCTGCATTACTACTGTGGAGATCACGTAGGCCATCGACACCAGGGAAAAGTTCATTGTCTCTGCCCTACGACCAGATGAAGTACATACACACCAGCAGTGAAGCAATACCTGACCATGTAAAAAGACAAGGAAACAAGCAGTAAACAATGTGCAGGAAAACATTCTTCACTTTACGATGAATCTGATCAATCAATCATTGATTGTTTGCTTGTAAAACCTTGTTGCTGTTGATGGATCAAAAGGAAGAAGGGGCTTATGCCATGCTTTGTGGATTGTTCCTGCTTGCTGCAGCTCAAATGTAATGCAATGGAGGAACTCAGCACCCCCCATCATGATCAAGCGAATAGCCTTTTTCAACCAAGCACTGCACATCATAATCTTAGATATATTATGGTCCAAATATGGATCATATTTTGTTACATCTAAGTATAAAATTGTGGAAATATTAAAGAAAATTCCTTTCGATGATTTTGACACCCTGAAAAAAAAAAACACATAAAAAAGAAAAAGATCAGCCATGCTAACTCAGAGAAGTCACTATCTTCTTGGAGCAATGCAACAACACCTCAGCAAATTTTAGCACAGTTGTTCACTGGAAAGATCGACTCAGTTAAGAAAAGGGGTTTTGTTATCAAGCCAAAAAGTTGATGTAGTTGTCCTACATCATTTAATGCTTTAAAATTCACATGCTATTATTTTCCTTTTTTTCTTCTTTTTCTTATGCTTGTAGTTTTCTTATGCTATATTGAACTGGAGCTAATGAACCGGAAGGTTCTCCCTTCCAGCAGACTACAACAAGGACACGCTATGCTTCCAAACTTAAAATATTCCAAAATTGCCTCAGCTTTTGATGTACCAATTAAATAAACCATTGTGTATGTAGTTGATTATATGGCATCAATTTATTGCATCATATATTTGTTTTTTCTAGTAGAAAGTGGCACTTATTTCCTTAACTGCAACCACTATATTTATGCTAAGAGATAGAAAAATGAAAGTGCTGATATCATATTTATTGTCTGTAAAATTGAATTGATTTATGCATGTGCTTGTGTAGAATCTCCATTTAATGTTTAAAATAATCTGATGGTCAATGCCTATATGTCATAGTAAAGTAATGCTGGTATATGATATCAATAACAATAATTGTTTGAAATATTTTATTGAGAATTCTCTTTTCAATTGTTTTCTTCTGAATTTCGAATTATGCCTGTGAGGACCTTCTTTTCAATTATTTTAAATTAATTCATTTTGTATACTATTTCCTACTAATAATAACATCCATTTTTAGATACAATGAATAATTTCTATGTCAGTAGTTATTAAGAATTTCTATGGCCACAATACCTACATCATTTGCTTTCAGTTTCTCATCAATGATGAATTGTCTCTTTCTGTTGTATTATTTCTCTTACTAAAAAAAATCACCAGTATTTCCATGTTATAAATGAAAAATATAAACAAATCTCAACAGGGAGCATATTATCTCCAAAATTAGTTTTATGCCCATCATGAGCAGAATTGAATCAATTGCCGGGCCTCAGCCAAAATTTTGACCAATTTTGACTTATCATGCCAATTAGCAGGTGCGGAAAGTCTCATGAATGTTTACCCACTCTTCTACTTGCCTTATTATTGGTGGCACGAATTTTAAAGGTGTAATGCATCAGATAGCGTCTCTTGGATTTCGGCGTCGAGACCACGTGGCTTCAAATATCTAATCGAACGGCTGGCCATGGAGAATGGTGCAGTCTGTTGTTGGAATTGTGACGGTGGATCCGAATCTGCCGCTAGGATGCGCACCGACGTCAAAGCTGTCGACGTGTTTCCAGTGGTTGGGTACTCAGCATCGGACGGCTCGGATCTCCCCGTGACTTCCTCCCACCGTCCGTTCCCCTGCATACTGGATTCTTTCGGCCTCGCGCGACTTACCGTCGGATCACGTTTCTAATGGGAGGTGGGCTACGAAGGGAACCAGGGTTTCGGAGGGGGCGGTTCGGCGATTTGGACGGCGGAATCGGTTGATCCTTACGGCAGGTAGGGCTTGAGGGCACTCGATCTCTCTGGTGGCATTGGATCATGGTCTCTCTCCCAAAGCTTCCTGGATCATCCGTGGCGCCCAGGTCTGCAGAGTTGACCTTTAAGATCTTTGGGTATTCCTTCTTTGGTTCCTGATCTATTTTCGCTTTGTTTTTTCCCATGTTGGGGAGTTCCGATGTGGGATTAGGGAAATGAGCTTTTGTATGCCTGACCTCAATGCTGCAAACGTGGATATCTAGTTCTAGTGAGGTCTTTGTAGATTATAGAGAATGTATATGTTTCTTGTGTCCTTATCGTCTTTGGTCTAATTCTGTTGGATTAGCTTGAAACAATGAATTATCTGGTGTTCTCAGTTACTAGTGATTAAAAGTAGGTCAAGATAAAGTGCAATTTGGGCCTGTACTTGTAGGGCCTTAGGGTTACTCCGGCAAGGCCTGATTTGAGGGTTCGTGAAGTGCTCGAAAGATGTCTTTTTGGTTTGAATTGATGCAGAGTTCAGCTTCTTGGTGGTTGTGGGGTTCTACTACAAGATGGAATCTGATAATGGAGTTGAAACGGAGTTTGTAAAGGGCACTCTGGAGAAAGATTCGGTGGATGATGGACTTGGGTCAAATATCGAGAACGAAGTTAGCGACAATTGCGTTGATGCTATACAAGCCAACGATGGTCCTCCAGAAAAACCTGTGGGGGAAGCTATTGATTCTTCTGGTGAGGTCAATTCAGTAGTTGCTACAGATATTGAAGCTCTGATTTATCTTTTGCACCCTCTTTCTCTATAGGGATTATGGAGTATGGTTTGGGTGACACTCTTATGTCTAGAAATCAGGACCTGATGGAGGCATTCCAGTGAAGAAAGCACAGAAAGATCAAGGTGGTCAGAATGGTCAATCAAATGAACTCCAGAAGAAAAGGCCTGTTCTTTCACACGGTCTCTCAGTTCCTTCTAAAGGTAGTAGTCTTGGTGGTGGTTTGAGGAAGAGCACCACGGTTAATAGGCAACCTAAAGATGCATCTACAATTACAAATGATTTGATTTATTTTGTCTCTAATCAATTGTATGAAAACCCACCTCCTTCTTGGCTAAATCTTGTGCTCTTTACAGTCATTCTCCTACTTGGCTAGTGCACCTAGCTCTCAGGAGGTCATTAGTAAGTCTCATTAGTCTTTTGTTTTCTATTTTTTCTATTGTACTGCAGAATTCTTTTAAGTTTAGTGCTTTAGTCAATGCTATGGTATTGTTTATTGACCTTCAAGTTCTTTTTTTCTTTTTTGATACCAACCCATAAAGATTGGCCCAGAGGTGCAGCTGTTAGTGGTATGCTGATGGAACTGGAAAGTAAGCTTTGTGTATTTGTCAAGTTCTGTTGTTTTTTACCTTTCAGCTCGTATATATATACTTACATGATGTCTGCACATACTCATCATAGGACACAGGTAAAGATGGCATGCATTTTATCTGAATATTAACAGTATGAGAACATAGGATTGACGTATTTAATAACAGCAATGCGTCTCCTCACAGTAAGCATAGTACTCAGATGAATTCCTGAAAATGAGAATGCAACATTTTCATTTTGTTTTATCTCTACCAACTTGGCATCAATAATAACTCCATTGTACAGTATTGTGACTGTTTTGATGTCATATATATTCTACAATGTTTGGGTCTTTTTTATCTATCCTGTAGTTGATAGTTTACTGTCAAATCAAACTGGTTTCCTCGGTAGACCATTTTCATTTAGACTGCAAGCATTAACATGTGATAATAAGTCATGCAGTAAGAATGGAACACCCTTGAGGCACATGTTTCCGGTTGGAAATAATTATAAAGCCCATTCCACTATCTTGTGTACACCTTCGGCTTTCTAACTACATGTATAATCTTGGAAGACACTTATTTGCTATATAGTTATGTTTGCATTTATTTTTTTTCCTTTTTCAGTGGTTCTACTCTACATGCAAGAAGAAACACTATTTCTGGGTTTAATTTCAGATCGGAGGAGCATGCTGAGAAACACAAGGAGGTTTGTTGATAGTTTGAGATTTTTCTTTATTCTCCCTTCAAGAGCAATGTCTTACTCAATCTGGAAAATATATAATTTCAATATTTATCTCAGTTTTTCATGAAGCTTGAAGAGAAGAATCATGCAAAGAAAGCAGAAAAGAATAATTTGCTAGCAAAATCTGATGCAACATCAGTAATGTAAGATCTTTCTTCTTTATGAATTAAATATATCTGGAATGTTTTTCCTGTTGAGCTAAGTTCTCTAGCAAGTTATACACTATAGGAGATTCAGGAGGCTGAGATGAGAAAGATGAGGAAGGGTTCTACTTTCAAGGCAACACCAAGGCCGAGCTTTTATCAGGAACCTGGTCTGAACTGAAGAAGGTAGTAATTATTCTGTCTGTATTATGCATGTCTAAAGTGTGCAACCAGCAATTATAGTTTCCAATGTACGTTGATTCTGTGAATGTAGTGATATCATTGATACTTGTGCAAAAATCCATAAGAAGCCTATACTAAATTAACTACCCAGTTCTTAATGGCTAACCATCTAGGAGATTGTGGATACATATTCTTGTCATTCTTATGTTTGCTTAAGTGCTGCTTGAAATTTCAAGAAATATATGCTCTCTCTCTCTCTCTCTCTCTTTCCCTTCTATGTTCTCTTGTTTTTAGAGATTGGGGTTAATTTCCAATTCAATTATGTCAGTTCTCTTTTGCTTCCGTGCATTATAATGGGTGGAAATATATTCAAAATTCCAAGGACATTTGTTCATTGTAAAATAAATTCTTCACTAGCATCTCGAACCGTAAATAATTATGATTTTTTAAAGAAAAAACAACACTATATTAGATTAACCATGGTTAAAAAAAAAAGGAGCAGGAAGCCTGTAGGAATAGCGAAAGCGGGGAACCACTTGCCCTAAAAAAAGAGTGTGGCTGTGAGCAACAAAATTAGGAGATCTATAAAAATGGTTAGAGTAACTTACATTCAACCTATTAGTAATCTACCTAATGTCTAGGACAATAGTTTGAAGAGCTCATTATGACAAAATAGGAGAGTTAATGAGGTTAATGAGTTGTGAGGATTCGAAGAAGACACTGATATGTTGGAGATTGAGGCATTTCTGCTTGAGCCACTCCGGCACAGTGCAGGCTTAGACAATTAGGGTCGACGAAGCATGGCGGTGAAGGCCTCCGTCAAGCACCAAACTGCCATCCTAGCACAAAAAATGGGGTCAACTGAGTCATAACACTCCAATCTTAAATGGATGGAATATTTGCTGTTGTATTTTTGTTGGTGTTGGTATATAGGGATCATCGGGTAAGTCGGTTCGATTGGTTCACTACTGAAGGTGTAGGTCCTTCCAGATGACTTTTCTTTAGTGACGATGGAATTGACGTGGCTAGTCAGTATAGAGAGCCTACTGGGGGAGGTGGTTCATTAGAAGTAGTCTGGCCTTGGTATGATGAAGCCATATAGGAGAGCTAGATTCTCCAAGCCGATGAGCCTCCTCTTGGTCGCATCTCCGAATAGCACCGAGGGTCCTGCACAACTGGTCTGTGCCGAGGCGTCCTAGCTTGACTCCTCTAATACTTAAGTCAACTAAAAATAGAGAGGGACGAAGATAATAGTACGAGCAATGTAAATGAGAGAATAGAGGGGTTTTTTTTTTCTTCCCCCATTCATCTTGGTTTGGGGCTTGACTTTTATATCTGGGCGTCGAGCGGTTTGAAGGTGCGTTAGCCAAGGCCCCTTATGGTGGAGGCATTAATGAGGTTGATTTGTTGGTGTGTGTCCTCTGACATTTTAGGCAGATCGTTGGGACGCCTTTGGACTGACTTCCTTACCGTTTTGGATTAGACAAAGAGTAGTCCCTCTATCGGCTATTCAGAAGGGAAGGCTAGTGAAGCATGACCATGCTGTTAGTCATTAATGTAAAGGCATGACTTCTACTGAGATATCAGCTAAGAGACGACTAGGGAAACTGAGGCATGCTGATCATTAATGCAGGGCATGATTTCTTCAATTATGGTATCATTAAAGAGCAGGTCTTGCATGCTCATTTTGAAAAATCAAGATAGGTAGAACACAGATCCGTGGAGGGAGCTGACGGTGTTAAGCTGCTGGTGTGTATGTACTTCACCCCCCTATTAGTTGGGCTGCATCAAGTTGACCCCTTAAAGTGCTTATAAGCTAAATAGATCATGTCACTTACAACACCTTACATTATAGAGGAAAGATGATGATGGTTGTGATGATAGCAAGCGTTCCAATTTAGCCAAAGATGCCAAAAATTATTTGTAATGAACCTCCTGAACCAAAGTCTTTCCTGCTTTGCTAGATAAAGGTCCTCATGCAACCAAGAACCGGTATTCCAATCATCATGTTGATCAGGAGATGGTCTCAGACCAGATTCCAGAATGAGGTGGCAAAATTGCACTTAAAAAGGAAATGTGAAGAGTCAAAAAATAATTGACAGATCGAGCAAGGTTCAAGCTGTCCATCGAAGAGTTTTGCAAATAAATCAGTAGCGGGGAGGCAATTCCAAAGGAGCTTTGAAATAAAAGTTTTCACCTTCGGAGCAATCGGAAGCTGCCGAACCACTCTAAATTTGTTTCCCATCCTGTTTGTTGTCTTTCACGTATCTGTAAGTACTACTAGTAAGAAAGGATCCTCTTAAAGAGAGGGTCCAGACCAAGGAAAACGTTTAAGTAGCAATGGATGGAAGGTTGCATTGAGCTTAACCAAATCTTATGTCCTTGTAGTAAGATAATCAGATACAATATTACGATTCTCCATAAGATTGATATTAAAGAAGGTAGGCCAGTGATTAAGAGGACAATTACTTACCCACGAGTCAATCCAAAATTTGATACCAAACCCACTATTTATGATTTTGAAAATCCCAACCCTAAGATTCAAGAGGAGTAATGATAAGCTTCTCTAAGCTTAGGATACTCCAGAGGGATCGTGGGGCTCCCAAGGTTTTAATTATCTATATTTGGCATGTTGGATTTGAATCTATAACTTGTCCTCTTGGTTTAGGAGTGGAAAGGATATGCTTGACATTGATAATTTATTTGACCAAAGTTAAATCATAAATGCCAAGGCCACCCTTACATTTAGGGCTCATGATCTTATCTCAACTGATAAGCTTTCATTTATTATCTTATCTCAACTGATGAGCTTTCATTTATTTTGATCAAGACAATCATTCCCAAAAAAAAGTTCCTAATGATCATGATCCTAGGGGTTTTATCATAAGTTCAGGATTTTAGGAAAATGTGTGTGGGGATGGAGCTAACAACCGAGTTTATAAAAATAATTTTACCCACTTGAGTGAGGCATCCCCTATTCTAACCCTTCATCCCACTAAGAGCCTTATTAACCATTCTACTTTGGTAGCTTTCTATTAAACTGCTCGGGTAATAAAGGTGCTCGGGTAATAAAGGTTTTCAAATAAGACATGCGTAGTTTCCTCCTTAATGCCAAAAGAAGCGTAGATCCTGTTAGAAAATATAAGATAACATCACAATCACATGTGTAGTGGGAGAAAAAGAACAAAAATCTACATTTTTCACATAAAAATAGTATATTGAAAAATCTATAGATTTATGAGAGAGAATGAAGGAGGTCAATTGTCCACATGCCTCAAACAAGGGCTGCTGATTGAGGGGGAGAATAAAAGGTGGCAGGGATTAAGGAGAGGGAGAGAGGAGAATAGGAGGTGACAGCCAAAAGAGGTTTAGCCTATGACCCTTTGGTTCTCTCATATTTATAGAGGCCCATATTAACTTAACTTTAATGGATCCTACCATATTGGGTACTGCATCTCCATCCAATTACCCAAGCCTCTTAGATTAGTGGATTTCTACCCAATAATCTCTTATTGGCTCTTATTGGATCTCATCTATATGATTCAATAATTCAGGGACTTATTGGATATCCAATAAGATAGGGGCTCCAGTGGATATCTCATATTCGAACCTCTACTCATCGCAACACTCACCCTATATGTGTGATCCTCTAGGCCCAATATTGAGTTGACCATGAGTCATAATTGTCAGAATTTCTTCTGGCTTAATAAATTATTATATTTATAATAATTTACTCGACTCATCGATTGGGGACATACTAGACTACTACATTGCAGTCCAAAGACGATATAGGGGAATCCAATCTTTTGGACATGTCTGTCCTCAGTTATCATGTATCTATAGTCCATCATTCATCTAATATTCCAGAGATTGTATACTGGGCATGGTGCTATCAAGTCCATATGGTTTCTATTTGAGTCTCGCTCTAATCGGATTCTCTTGGAGAATTCTTTCTCCCTCAATCCGAATGACCCTGACTAGGGATTTACTTGAGCAAGAACGCATGAGATATTCTTCTCATGATAGAGAGAGTGGATGATCCTCTATGATACTCATTAACCCTTTTAAGGTTGGTTGCCACTCCTGATGCTTAGCTATGTTAGATCTAGAACTTCTAGACCTATAAGTCTGGTATCAAAGAGTGGAGTACTCATATAAGACATCCTTGGTGTCTCAAGCCTAAGGACCAAATACACCATTGGGATGACGAAATCTCTGTCCGACAATGAGGCATAATTAACTATTCAATATTTTGTGAGCGAATCAAGAAGTGAACTCATTCTCTAACGAACACCTACATTATATCCCTAGTGTCCATACATGAGCAATTATGAGATCAATCACCTCCATTATATAGATGGGTATATAATATGTTAGGAAATCGGAGGTCGGCATCTCATGCGTAACGAAAAACAAAAACAAAACTAGATTTTCCAAAGTCAAATACTTGTCATTGTGTGAGGATTGGTGTGCGAGAAAATCGCAAAATCGAAAACCTTACATATCATATGAGAATTGTTATTAGGGAGATCATATATCCCTAAAATTTTTAGATCCAATGGAGTGGATGAAAGAGAACTCGCGTACTCCTCTCTAGTGGTGATCCACACAACGTAGTGACGACGCTCCTCAAATCACTAAAGGATCTCCCTCTCCACGTACACCATAAAGTTACTGGAGCAAAGGAGGAGAAGAGGAGACTGAGGAGAATAGGAGGGGCGACCATCTGAAGTTCTAGCCTAGAAACTGTGAGGTTCCTCTTATTTATAGAGGTGCAAGCAACTTAACCCTTAATGGATCGTATCCTTATTGGATATTGGATCTTTATCTAATTATCTAATCTTATTGAATCTTATCCATAGGATCCAAACTACGGGCTTCACGGATATCTCATATCTACACCTATACTCGTCACAACATTTATCATATGTGTATGACCCTCTAAGCCCGATACCGAGCTGACCGTGAGTCGATCCTATCAGGACTCCTTCTGACTCAGAACTCATTCTGATATAGTAAATTATTATCTCCATAATAATTCACTTGACTCATCGACTATGGACGTACTAGGCCATTATGCCATAGTCCCAAGATGACACAAGGGATCTAATCTATCGGACATGTTTGTCCTCAGTTATCATTTATCTGTAGTCCCTCATCTATTTAACATCCCAGAGACCATATATTGAGAATGGTAACGTCAGGCCCATACAAAATCCTATCCGAGTCTCGCTCTAATCGGATTCTCCTAGAGAACTCATTCTCTCTCAATTCGAATGACCATGGCCAGAGATTTTGTCTGAGGGAGCACACACGAGATATTCCTCTCATGATACCAAGAGTAGATGATCCTTTGTTGACACTCAATTACCTTTGTAAGGTTAGCTGCCATTCCTGAGAATCGGTTATACCAAATCTGAAATTTCCAGACATGTAAGTTCGGTATCAAAGAATGGAGAACCTAACTCAAGCACAATTTCATAGCCCGAGTCTATTCAAGTACTTAGCACACAAGTTCCAACTTTACATAGGTCCAATAGAGTATCCTATTGAGAGATAAGTAGGACATATCAAAGGAGAGGATGTTGAGGATATTGATCTCAGACCTATGAAGAGGCTATTATGAGTATAGACTTCGGAAAGTGGCAAGAGGTCATAAATTCTAAGATAGATTCTATGTACTCCAATAAGGTTTGAAATCTAGTTGAAGCACCCAAGGATATTGTATCTATTGGTTGCAAATGGATTTTCAAGAAGAAGATTAGAGTAGATGGAAAGGTGGAGTCCTATAAAGCAAGGCTGGTGGCTAAGGGTATCGTCAAAGGCCACGTGTTGACTATGATGAAACCTTTTCACCCATAGCTATGCTAAAATCTATCCAAATTCTATTGGCTATTACAACACACTATAATTATGAGATATGACAGATGGATATAAAAATCACATTCCTCAATGGTAACCTCGATGAGGAGGTATATATGATATAGCCTGAGGGATTCGTGTCCAAACAAAGCCCAAATAAGATATGCATATTGCTTAGGTCCATCTATGGACTAAAGTAAGCCTCTTAAAGTTGGAACATAAGATTTGATGAGGCGATCAGACCTTATAACTTCGTTAAGAACGAAGATGAGCCTTATGTGTACAGGAAGGTAAGTGGGAGCACTATTAAATTTTTGGTCCTATATGTATATGACATTCTAATAATTGAGAATGATATAGGAATGCTCTCCACTTGATTATCTAGATATTTCTCCTTGAAAGACGCAGGGGAAGCATTTTATATCTTGGGGTTTCAGATCTCTAAAGATAGAACTAAGAGAATGCTTGACTTATCCTAGTCCAAGTACATAGATACCATTGTTAAAAGGCTTAGCATAAGAAAATTCCAAGAGAGGTATCATATTGATGAGATATGAGATATCACTTTCTAGGAGTATATCCCCAAAGACTCTCGAAGAAAGGACATACATGGATATGATACCCTATACCTCAACGATAAGATCTATCATGTATGCTATACTATGTACCGGGCCTAATATAGCGTATGCTGTGAGTGTCATCAGTAGGTATTAAGCGGATCCAGGCTTGGAGCACTATAAAGGAGTAAAGTGTATCCTTAAGTACTTGAGAAGGACTAAGGATTTTTTACTGGTATATGAAGGAAGTAGCCTCAGGGTTGAGGGCTACATAGACTCGAGCTTCTAGTCCGATGTTGATGATAGTAAATCTAATTTAGGGTATGTGTTCACCCTAAATAGAGGAGTAATATGCTGAAAGAGTTCCAAGAAAGATACTATTGCTAACTTGACCACAAAGGTGGAGTATATTGCTACGGTAGAGGCAGCAAAAAAAGGAGTCTAGATGAAGGAGTTTATCACAGATCTAAGAGTCATGCCAGGCAACGAGGAGCCGATTCCCTTGTAATATGACAACTATGGGGTGATTACTAAATGAGGGAACCTAAGTCTCATCATAAGTATTTTGAGGAGGTTCTAGCTTATTAGAGAGATCGTGGCTTGAGGAGATGTAGTAGTGGAAAGAGTCATCTAAAAATAATATCGCAGATCCATTGACAAAGCGGTTGTCTCATATTATCTTTGAGCATCATAGGGGTTTGATAGGGATCAGACATATAGGTGATTGACTTTAGGTCAAGCAAGAGATTGTTAGTCATAGGTGCCCTATAAGTCGAGCACGTGAGTGATGACACGTGTGACATGACATGCACTCTTTTTGCTTATTATTATTATAATATTTTCTCACTTTATATTACTTGATACATAAGTATATTATGATGTTTATAGATCTGTGCAATGAGAATCAAATTATGATTAGATTACGATAATGAGACCGATTCACCTCTAGACACAGACCCTAAATAATCTTAATTATAGGTTACTCGAAAGGCACATCGAGATAATCGGATAGACTAATGTGCTATATACCCATCTATATGATGGAGGTAGCTGGTCTCATAACTGCTTGTATGGGGATACTAGGGCTATAGTGCAGGTGCTAATTAGAGAATGAGTTTATTTATTGATCGACTCATAGAATGCTAGATAGTTGATGATACCTCATTGTTAGACAGTGATTCCATCGTCGTAGTGGTAGTCCTTCGATAGTGATTTCATAGCCTCAATTGTGTGTCTGGTCCTTATAGTTAAGACATCGAAGAAGCCTTATATGAGTACTCCATTCTTTGATGCCAGATTTATAGGTTTAGAAGTTCTAGATCTTGAACAACCAGTTCTCTAGAATGATAACCAACCTTACGAAGGCAATCGTGTGTCAACAAAGGATTATCCACTCTCAGTATCATGAAAGGAATATCTAGTGTATTCTCACTCAGACAAAATCCCTAGCTAGAGTCGTTCAGATTGAGAGAGGAGTTATCCGGTAGAATCTGATTAGAACAAGACTCGGATAGGATTCCGTATAGGCATAATGTTACTAAACCCAATATACGATCTCTAGGATATTAGATTGATAAGAGACTATAGATACATGGTAACTGAGGATAAACAAGTCTGATTGATTAGATCCCTTGTATCATTTGGGGACTATGGCGTAGTGGCCTAGTATGCCCGTAGTTGATGAGTCGAGTGAATTATTATAGAGATAATAATTCACAATATCAAAAGAAGTTTTGAGCCTGAAGGAGTTCTGATAAGTATGACTCACGACCAACTTGATATTGGGCCTAAAGGGTCATAAATATATGTTAGGTGTTATGATGAGATATATGTTGGAGTTCCTATCTTATTGGATATCCAATAAGTCCCTAAATTAATATATCCTATGGATGAGATCAAATATGAACTAATAAGAGATTATTGGGTAGAGACCTACTAATCTAAGAGGCTTGGGTAATTAGATGAAGATATGATATACAATAGGACAAGATCTATTAGGGTTAAGTTGATATGAGGCCCCTATTGTTGGGAAATCAAGGGGGCGACATCATATGCGCAGCGGAAGAACAAGAAAACAAAAATCCCCGATTCCCAAAAAGATGTTCGTCGTCGTGCGAAGATTGGTGCGCAAAAATCCGCAAAACACAAAACTGCGTATAGAGATTGTGTTACATAGGGAGATCGTATATCCCTGTTTCCTTGCAGATCCTTAGGAGAGGGTGAAGGAGGTCAAGCGTCCTCCTCTCTAGCGGTGATCCACACAAAGGGGGGTTCGCGACCCTCCTCAAAACTCCAGGCCTCTCGAGGTGGAGAGGGAGAGGAGAATAGGAAAGGCAAGCAAAGACTCTAGCCTATGAGGTCATGAATCCCTCCTATTTATAGAGATCCCGTGTCAAACCCTAATGGGTCCTTCCCTAGTGGGTATTGGATATGCATCCAATAAGACAAGGGCTCCAATGGGATATCTCATATTCAACCTCTACTCATCGCAATGCCTACCATATGTGTGTGACCCTCTAGGCCCAATATCGAGCTGGCCGTGAGTCATACTGTCGAACTCCTTTCTAACTTCGGTGAATTATTATCTCTGTAATAATTCACTTTCGACTCATCGACTACTGGGACGTACTAGGCCACTACGTCAAGTAGTCCCCAGACGATCTGAGGGAATCCAATCCATTGGACCTGCTCGTCCTCGATTACCATGTACCTATAGTCCCTCATCCATCTAATATCCCGGAGGACCGTATATCGAGCATGGTGTTGTCGGACCCATACGGTTTCTACTTTCGAAGTCTCGCTCTAATCCATTCTCCCTTAGAACTCTTTCTCTCTCAACCCGAATGACCCTGCGCCGGGGATTTGTCCGAGCAAGAACACATGGGATATTCCTCTCATGGCGCCGAGAGTGGATGATCCTCTATCGACACTCAATAGCCCTCGTAAGGTCGACTACCATTCCCAATGACCACCAGACTAGATGCGGGACAACCAAACCTATAAGTCTGTATCAAAGAGTGGAGCACTCATACAGGACATCCTTGGTGTCTCAAGTCTAAGGACCGATACACCACTAGGACTACGGAATCGCTGTCGACAATAAGGCATCATCAACCATCCAAAGATTCCGTAAGCGGATCAATCAATGAACTCATTCTCCAATGAGCACAGATTGTATCCCTAGTGTCCCCTACACGAAAATGCTATGAGACCACCGCATCCATCATATGGATGGGTATCTGACACACCGGTCTATCCGGTTATCATGATGTCCCTCTCGAGTAACCTATGACCGGGATTATTTAGGATATGTGTTTAAAGGTGAATCGATCTCATTATCGTTGATCTCATCACGATCCGATTCCCATTGCACAAATCCAAGGACATCACAATATATATATGCATTTATGCAATAGTTATAAAGTGATATCGCCAAAATATAATAAGCAAAAGATTCTCAGTATCAAGTCACATGTGCCATCACTCACGTGATTGGCTTGTTTGGGCACCTATGACTAGCAATCTCCCACTTGACCTAAAGCCAATCACCTATGTGTTCCGTCCCCATCGGACCCACAGCGGACGCCTTCAAAGACAAAATGAGACAACGGCTTTGTCGGTGGATCTGCAATGTTATCTTCGGATGGAACTCTTTCCACTGCTACATCTCCTCAAGTTCTGATATTTCTTATAAGCTGGAACCTCCTTAGAACACTTGATGAGACCCGGGTTCCCTTATTTGAGTAATCACCCCATAGTTGTCATAATATAAGGAAGTCGACTTGTCGCCATCTATATCGACTCCCAAATCTGTGATGAACTTCTTCACCGAGACTCCCTCCTTTGCTGCATCCGATGCGGCGGTGTAATCCTACCTCGTGGTCGAAGTCGTGATGGTATCTTGCTTGGAACTCTTCAAGCACACTTGCTCCTCCATTCAAGGTGTACACATACCCCGAATTCGACTTGCTATCATCGACATCGGTGAAAACTTGAGTCGTGGCCTTCAACCTTAAGGCTATTACCTCCATATACTAGTAAAAGATCCTTAGTCCTTCTCAAGTACTTAAGGATACACTTTCTTGCTTTCCGATGCTCCAAGCACGGATCCGCTTTGATACTGCCTCGTGACACTTCGTGAGCACAGCTATATCGGGCCTAGTACATAGCATGGCATACATGATATACCCTATTGCTTTGAGGCATAAGGTATCATATCCATGTTAAGCCTTTCTTCCGAGTCTTTGGGGACATATTCAGTAAAGCGATATCCCATGTCTCATCGGTATGAGACCTCTCTTGGAATTTTCCATGCCAAACCTTTTGACAATAGTTTCTATGTACACGGATTGGGACAAGCCAAGCATCCTCTTGGATCTATCTCTATAGATTCTAATCCCAAGATATAAGATGCTTCCCCAAGTCCTTCATGGAGAAGTGTCTAGATAACCAAGCCTTTCTTGTGGATAGCATTCCTATGTCATTCCCAATGATGAGGATGTCATCCACATATAACACCAAAAAAAGGTGATAGCGCTCCCCACTTACCTTTACGTATACACAAGGCTCATCTTCGTTCTTAACGAAGTCATAAGATCCGATTGCCTCATCAAATCTTATGTTCCAACTTCGAAAGCTTGCTTTAGTCCATAAATGGATCTAAGCAACCTACACACCTTATCTAGGCAGTTCTTGGACACGAATCCCTCGGGTTGCATCATATACACCTCCTCCTCGAGGTTCCCGTTGAGGAATACGATTTTCACATCCATCCGCGGATCTCATAATCATAGTGTCTTTGTAATAGCCAATAGAATTCTGATGGATTTTAGCATTGCTCTGGTGAGAAAGTTTCGTCGTAGTCAACACCTTGCCTTTGACGATACCCCTTAGCCACTAGCCTTGCTTTATAGGTCTCTACCTTTCCATCTACTCCGATCTTTTTCTTAAAGATCCACTTGCAACCGATGGGTACAATACCTTTGGGCGCATCAACTAGGTTCCAAACCTTATTGGAGTACATAGAATCCATCTCAGAATTCATGGCTTCTTTTCCACTTCCCGGTCTATACTCATAATAGCCTCCTCGTGAGGTCCGAGGATCAATATCCTCTACATCCTTTGCTCTAATATGTCCCACATATCTCTCGGAGGATATGGATACTCTATCGAACCTGCAGTAAAGTTGATACTTGTGTATTAGGTACCGAATGCAGACGGGCTATAGAGTGGTGCTTGAGCTTGGTTCTCCAACCTCGCTCAATTCTATCATTCTCCCACTTGTCTCCGTCAAGAATGTGTTCCTTCTCAAGGAACACTGCTCTCTTAGCTACAAAGACCTTTTGGTCCTTGAGATGATAGAAATAATACCCACAAGTTTCCTTGGGATATCCCACAAATTTGCATCCATTCGTCCTTGATTCTAACTTATCGGGGTTGTGTCTTCTAACATGGGCAGGGCAGCCCCAGGATCTTAACAACCTTAAGATCAGGCTTCTTCCCTTTCCATATCTCATATGGTGTAGACACTACCGACTTAGTTGGAACTCTTCGTTCGTAAGGTAAGTCTGCGGTTTCTAGGGCATATCCCCTGCAATGAGATGGGTAGGTCAAATGAAAACTCATCATGGACCGTACCATATCTAATAATGTACGATTTCTCCTTTTAGAGACATCATTGAGCTCGGTGTATAAGGAGGTGTCCATTGGGATAATATCCCATGGTCCTTGAGGAACCGAAAGTAAACTTGTACTTAAAAGTATTCACCTCCTCGATCGATCAAGAGTTTTTATACTCTTTCGATCTGGTTCTCCACTTCATTCTTATACTCTCTTCAATTTCTCAAAGGCCTCGGACTTGTACTTCATTAAGTACACATATCCATACCTTGAGAAATCATCAAGAAAATGTAATGAAGTAGGAGTAACCTCCAATGGCATGAGTTGACATGGGTCCACATACATCACTATGTATGAGTTCCAACAACTCATTGGCTCTCTCTCCAGTTCTACTAAATGGAGATTTGGTCGATTTTCCACGAATGCAAGGCTCACAAGTTGTATATGACACATAGTCGAATGGATCTAGATATCCATCATTTAGCAACTTTTGAATCCTTCTTTCATGGATGTGACCTAGCCTATAATGCCACAAGTATGCCTTTGTTCAACTCATCTCGTTTCCTTTTGGACACATTTACATTCATGATATGTGGAGTGGTGTCTAACATAAATAAACCATTATGCAATGTTCTTTTAGTGATGATCTTATCATCTAATAATATCGAACAACCATTGTTCTCAAAAACAAATTTATATCCACTAACATTTAAACATGAAATGGAGATAATGTTTTTGATAATAGAAGGAACAAAATAACATGCATCTAATGCAATAAAAGCTCCACTAGGCGGATGTAGGGCGACCTGCCAACACTATCTGACAACTTTTGCTCAATTACCCATCTTGAGGTCCATCTTGCCTCTCAGTGGTCTCCTAGGTCTTGCCGGAACCCGCAACGACCCCATATGATAAGCACTACCGGTATCCAATACCCATGTGTTATCATAAGAGTCGACAAATGGAGACCGATCATGAATGTACTTGAAGCTTCATCAAGCTTTTGTTTTAGCCTTTCTGCAAGGTACTCTTTGCGGTTTCTCTTCCAATGCCCATCTTTACCACAGTGGAAGCACTGGCCTTTGTCCTTTCTTTGGGTCATTCTTAGCAACCTTTGCTTTACCTTGTTTGCCCTTGCCCTTTCCCTTCTTAAGGGACCTTTTTTTTTTCCTTTTTTTTTTGGTCTCACCAAAGTAGAGAACTGGCTTCTCTTTCTTAATAGTACTCTCTCTGCCTCCCTCAACATATTGAGGAGTTCTGAGAGAGTCACCTCAAGCTTGTTCATATTAAAATTCATTATGAACTATGAAAAGGAATCTGGTAGGGACTGAAAGCATAATGTCCACACACAAGTTATCCTCTAGGACCATTCCTAGACCTGTGAGTTTCTCTATCCACTAAATCATCTTTAGGACATGGTTATGAACCGTGTCCCCTCAAATCATCCTAGCTTGCGGAAAAGGCTCTTAGATATCTCATATCGTTGAGTCCTTCCCTGTTCCTCAAACAATTTTTTGGACATGTAGGGAGAATGGATTTGGCATCCATCTTTTCATGTTGTCTCAGAAACTCGAGTCATAGAGCCCAACATATAGCACTGAGCAAGAGTGGAGTCATCAATGTACTTCACGTGGCGGCGATCTCATCTCGCTTGCCCCTTCTTCGGGCGTAGGCATCATCAGTATCAAGGACGTACCGATTTTCTCCGCCGAGAATAATTCTCAATTACGGAGCCAATCCATTATAATTTGGACCATAAAGGCGGTTGACATCAAGTATGCCACGTAAAGGGATTTGGCGACATTTTTCTGAAAATAAAGATGTAGCATAAATGAATAACATGCAGATTTTGCAAGAAATAAACTATCAAGATATGGACTTCTATCTTAATATGCTTCCACTATTTTACTAACGAGTCCGCGACACCCTCGGCCGATGCGGAAACGGAAGTCTCCAAAGAGACTTCTAGTGGGGATCGGGGATCCAATCGGCGTCTTAGAGTAACCTCGAGGGACTCGACCAATCACACTAAGCCTAAAAGGTAGGCAACTCTTGCCGATCATAACTCCTTGTGATTCCCGTCCTTTTTCGGCCTCCGAATCACCATGGCCTCGAGGGACTCGACCAACCATGATGCTTTCGGTTAAGTCAACACCTTCGTTACAAGATGAGTGCGATTTGATGATATACCCTCGAGGGACTCGACCAAGCATACCATGTCCTCAGGTCACCGGTGACATCTCTATGTCGTAAGGAAGATAGCGAATCGCGATATAGGTGAGTCTCGAGGGACTCGACCAACTCAACCTACACCGAGAATCGGTTCCTACTCATAACGATGGAAGGCCACGTGGGTCAATCTAATTACATCACGTTTACCGACTTAATATTATCGAGAGATGTTTCTATAATTTGGTCTCCTAATATGACATGTCACACATATACATATTTAATATATATCTACATCGCATGCAGATATATATACATATCTAGCATGTGTATAAGCAATCACATCGATGATCATGGACCCGACCCTAATATGATTAGGCCCGAGCCGATAGGGGCCTAATCACTCACATCAAGATCTATGTGTTACAACGGTGCATCTCCATGCCCTTGTGATTGTCCATCTCGTCCTTCGGTTGCATTCGACATCTTGATGCATCTCCATGCATCACGATCGTCCGTCTCGTGGGTCCCGCTATCGCATCCACGCTCTCGCTGCGCCTCCTCATGTGATTACAACTTAATCATAGGCACGCAGGCCCGACAATAAACGAGAAATATAATGGAGGTTCGCAGACCTCAATAATAATAATCACAAGTACACACATCACACGGTCCATGATCATCCGTCCACACATCACACGGTCCATGATCATCCGTCCACACATCACACGGTCATATGTATAAATAATCATCATCATGTAGGACTACTAGATAATAATAAAAAATAATAATCAACTAAACCTTTTAATTAATTAATATTTTTCTGAAATCAGGGACATGTAGGGAATTTTTCAATTCCTAAGGGTATTTTCGTAATTTGGAAAAAAGACAGAAACTAGAATATCTCAAATTCATAGGGGCAAAACTGTCCTTTTGCCCAAAACCCTAATTCCCTCTTCTTTCGCATTGCCGCCGCCACCTTTGGCGGCGGCAATATCTTGGCGGCGAGGGCAACGGTAATCGCCTGCGGTGACTCGCCCGGGCGGCGACGTCACTGGTGGGGCGCCTCGCCCGGCGCCGCTGCCCCCGCGCGGTCTTTATCCCTTGGCCGCCCACAATGGGGGGGTTTCGCCGGAGAAAATGGCGGTGGCGTCGCCGCCCTCTGACGGCGGCCATAGCGCCGCCTTCTTGGCGGCGGGGCCCGCCGCCTCGCCCTTCTCGGGTGGGCTGCCAGCCCGGCCGGTAGCAAACCTGCTGCAAGCGGACCATGGCCGGCTGCTGCCAGAACCGGCCGGCATTTAGCCGCGCATCTTGTGCGGTATTTGTGGTTACCTGGCCGCGGCTGCTGCCAGCAGTGGTCTGCAGGCATGCAGATCGAGGGCAGCAACCGTTGCTGCCCTTCCTCTTTTTTTTTCAATCAACGATTTTGACGTCAATATTCTTCCTAAACACAACACCGCGCGGTTCAAAACCAATCATTCGCACGAACAACCCGGCTCGATACCACATTTGGGGGAAATCAAGGGGCGACATCATATCGCGCAAGAAGAACAAGAAAACAAAATCCCGATTCCCAAAAAGATGTTGTTCGTCGTCGTGCGAAGATTGGTGCAAAAAAAATCCATAAAACACAAAACTGCGTATAGAGATTGTGTTACCTAGGGAGATCATTATATCCCTGTTTCCTTGCAGATCCTTAGGAGAGGGTGAAGGAGGTCAAGCGTCCTCCTCTCTGCGGTGATCCACACACAGCAGGGTTAGAGATGACCCTCCTCAAAACTCCGTGCCTCCGAGGTGGAGAGGGAGAGGAGAATAGGAAAGGCAAGCAAAGACTCTAGCCTATGAGGTCAGAATCCCTCCTATTTATAGAGATCCCGTGTCAAACTCTAATGGGTCCTTCCCTTGGGGTATTGGATCTGCATCCAATAAGACAGGGCTCAATCGGATATCTCATATCCAAACCTCTACTCATCGCAATGCCTACCATATGTGTGTGACCCTCTAGGCCCAATATCGAGCTGGTAGTGAGTCATACACGAGAACTCCTTCTAACTTCGGTGAATTATTATCTCATAATAATTCACTCGACTCATCGACTACTGGACGTATTAGGCCACTACGCCAGTAGTCCCCAGGACGATACTGGGGGAATCCAATCCATTGGACCTGTCATCCTCGGTTACCATGTACCTATAGTCCCTCATCCATCTAATATCCCGAGGACCGTATATCGAGCATGGTGTTGTCGGACCCATACGGTTTCTACTCGAGTCTCACTCTAATCGGATTCTCCCGGAGAACTCTTTCTCTCGGAAAACTCTTTCTCTCTCAACCCGAATGACCTCGCCGGGGATTTGTCCGAGCAAGAACACATGGGATATTCCTCTCATGACCAGAGAGTGGATGATCCTCTATCGACACTCAATAGCCCTCGTAAGGTCGACTACCATTCCCAATGACCAGTTGTACTAGATCTCGGGATAGCCAAACCTATAAGTCTGGTATCAAAGAGTGGAGCACTCATACAGGACATCCTTGGTGTCTCAAGTCTAAGGACCGATATACACCACTAGGACTACGGAATCGCTTTTGTCGACAATAAGGCATCATCAACCATCCAAAGATTCCGTGGCGGATCAATCAGTGAACTCATTCTCCAATGAGCACCTGTACTATATCCCTAGTGTCCCTACACGGCGCAGCTATGAGACCAGCTGCATCCATCATATGGACGGGTATACAAAGACACACCGGTGTATCCGGTTATCACGATGTCCCTCTCGAGTAACCTATGACCGGGATTATTTAGGATATGTGTTTAAAGGTGAATCGATCTCATTATCGTGATCTCATCACGATCCGATTCCCATTGCACAAATCCAAGGACATCACAATATATATATGCATTTATGCAATAGTTATAAAGTGATATACGCCAAAATATAATAAGCAAAAAGATTCTGTATCAAGTCACATGTGCCATCACTCACGTGATTGGCTTGCTGGGCACCTATGTCTAGCACCTATAAATAAGAGAGAACTAAAGAGCCATAGGTTAGGCTTCTTAGTTGCCACATCCTATTCTCATCTCCCCTTCTCCTTAGATAGCAGGTGTAAAGATTTGGGCAGCGATTTGAGGAGCGTTTT